>JAWWLZ010000139.1:51780235-51807917 GCA_035041345.1 Poliocrania exsul | reverse complement strand
GGGGGGGGGGAGGGGGCAGGGGGGCGGGGGGTGTAGGAAATAAATATGTAAAAACAGATATCCAGGAAGCAAAGAATCAAGCTGGAATAGAAATATTTTCAGTACTGAATTTCCTGTCTAATTTTGCTTTATCTCCTTCATGTGAAAAGTCATTATTATGAAATTGCTTTTGAAGTAAATCTGGCTTACATTCTCAAAACAAATGGATATTGCAAACAATTTTCTCAAAATTTCCCTATTATTGCCACATATGCAAAAATGCCCGAGAGCTGGTTTTAGTGCTAGGGTTTTTTAGCTTTTCCTCTCATTAACTCTACCATATGATTTGTGCTTGAAGAACTGTCTTGACTAATTTTACTTTGTGTTTTTGATATGTTTGCTAGATGAACTCAATTTGTAATCCTTCAGTTCTCTGTTTCTCACTTGTCCAAGTCTATTCCTCATGAGTTTTCTTTCCTATGTCCTTTTATTCTGCAGTCTTTGTTTTGTGTTTTCACTGGGGTAAAGACATCCTTGTGAAAAATGTGCTCTTTTTAATGAACTGTCCTGGTTTTGCAGGTGATTTGACAGTAGCTGTCTGTCAAGAAGATAGGTGGGCTGTAGCTTGATCATCTACTGCAAAAAAAAAAAAAAGTAGAATCCAGATCTTTAGGATCATATCATAGCTACATTTTGTGTAAGAGGAGATTTCAATGCAAAGGATGTTTCAAGAGTAACACAGTGCAAACATAAGGTACTCATTTATCTCTGCGAGAAGGGGTTGCTTTAGGTGATGCATGTTCCCAATGGATTTGCACATATTCCGTAGGTCTGATGCATACAGAATATGTCAGACTTGGTGCACAGTCTGACAATGTTTCAGAGCTACAGCAGAATCCGTTATCTTACAACCAATTTAAAACTGAAGAAATCTCAAATAGGTAACAAGGGGACACAGCCCTGGCCAAAACCTTTCAAACTCAGATCATATAGGGCAGAATATTGCACAAAACTGTAGCTGATGAAGACAGGCTAACCCATCTAGAAAGAGATGGATACAAAACCATTCAACTTTCCATCAGACCAGAGTTTATATTCCCATATACCAGTTTTTCTTGGAAATATAATCTTTTTTTGAAATAAAAATAATGAAAATTAAAATAATAAAACCAATGATAAATAAAAATAATAGTTGATACATGTTTATTTTGAAACTATTTTAAAATATATTTTCTTTACATCCTTGTTCCCGGGTAAAAGCAATGGTTTTCACACAGACCATCTGAAAAGACTTTTGTCTCAAAAGTCATTGAACTTCAGGATCTTTAGACACATCACTTCAAGTTTCAGAAACTGGAGTTTGCTAACAAAATTAAAATTAATTGGAAGAAAAATTAACCAGTGCCACTAGCTGCAGTTACTTTCAGGTGGTTTGTAGACTATGTCTTGACATGTGCTGTTCCTGGTGTGTTATCTTAACACACTATATTGGGTCTGGCTGAGATGGAGTTCATTTCCCCATAACAGCCCTTACAATGCTGTGCTTCACATTGATATCTAGAAAGGTGTTGATAATACACCAGTGTTTTAGCTACTGCAGAGCACGGCTTAGCACTGTAATATTCCTTCCCCGAGTGAGGGCAAGATCCTAGGAGGGGACACAACCAGGCCATCTGACCCAAACTAACCAAAGGGATATTCCATACCCTATGACGTCAGGTCAGATATAAAAGCTAAGGAAAGGAGGAGGAAGGGGAGGCATTCATTGTTTACAGTGTTTGTCTGCTGAGGAACCACTACGTGTTTTGAAGGCCTTACTTTTCAGGGTGTGGCCAGACATCACTCACTGATGGGAAGTAGAGAAAAAAACCTTATTTTCCGCTTCACTTTTTGTACATGCAAACTTTCACTTTTGCCTTAGTAAACTGCCTTATCTCAACCTACAAGTAATTTCCATCTTATTCCCTCTCCCCTGTCCAGCTGGAAAGGAGAGTGATTGAGGAGCACCTGGCATCCAACCCACTACACATATGATCAGAACTTTGCTAAAAGCCTAACTGACCTTAAATCCATACTACATGTCACCCAAACCTAAACTGAATTTCAGAAGAAAAAGATGTGCCTCTTGGGTTTTTTTTCTCACAGGTGTCTCCAGGGAAATTTCAAAAAACTTGCTCTAAATAGTAGAGGTGCAAAGCTTTTCATAATTTAAAAGTGCTTTAAAAATTTAAAAGCAGACTAAGATGTGTTATTCCCACAAGCAACCATAAACTAGCTCTGTTGTTCTCTAGGTCTAGGGTAGTTCTATTTGCAGGCCTGCTGAAGAGGGGAGTAAGAATTATCTTTCAATCTTTGTAATATCCAGAGTTCAGAATTTCACTTTTAATAAGCAAATTACATGAACCAATAATTAAAGTGCCCTCAAAGACTTTCAAAAAGATGTTGAGAAAAGCTTCCTTTAGGAAAGTTTAACTGTTTGCCATTTTGTAGATAGGCCTGAGATCTTACTGATTACAAAATGATAATTTCTGGATTGAGTAAGAATGTATAGATAAATTCTTCCTCCAGATAAAAAGTAGGGAAGAGAAAAGGGCCATAATCTGCTGAAGTTATTTCTAATATAACATTCTCTCAATCAAACTTTTTGATTCTACCTTAAAATTGTTGCTTTCCTAAGAAAGCAAATACACTGCTAAATCAAGTCTCCTGTTACATATCCTGATAAAGCAAAGAGCTATGTATGGTTGCTGTGTTCTGTTGTTTTCTTTCCTTTTTCCTATACCACCACATGTAGTACCTAACACCTAAAAACTGGGTAAATTAATAGCAACTTCCATGATTAATTCCAATGCTTTCTACATGCCCACATACTATATTTGTCCTATTCAAAAATTTCTTTTGTTTTCAAGGACAAAGAGGATAAATGTTATTTTTTAGTATCCTTTAATGTAATATTTCTTTTACTGAATTGTTTAAAATTGATTGCATAGGCAAAGTCCCTTGAGATCTAAATTTTTTCACCTTTAATCCAAGGTTGTTGTTATCTTCAGTAGTCCTTGTCCAATTCAAGTCATAATTCTGACAAGACTATTACTTTGACTGATGTTTGATTTTGATAGCAACCCAGCGTGTCATTTTATTACCAAAAATATGCACGTTTTATTTCCAACCATTTCTCTAGTGATGTTCACTAACTTATTTCAGATGCGACAGTGTTTTAAAACTGCCCAGAGGGATGACTGTCCTTATTTTCAATTGTCTTTTAAAAGGAAAAAGAATCCAATATGGAATAACTTTGTTAGATGAATGCATTTCAATTTCTGCATTTTCTCCATGAAGTACAACAAACAAATGCATCATTTAAAGATGAATCTGAGCATTTTATAATTGCACCACTTCGATCCTAGAGATAATTTATCATTATACTGTCTGTAGTTGTCGAGGTGTTTAGTCAAACATTTTTTTAAAATTTTATTTATTTTAATTTTCATTGTTGGTCCATGAATAAGACAAAATATATAATTTGGTATTTTTATCTACATTATTATAAAAATTATTGGGATTTCTACTGTTAGCTAATTATAGTACCTATTTTATTAAGAATGAATTCCTTAATTAAGAATAGTTTCTTAATACTAATAGTTCTCTGAAATTCTATTTAAATTAGAAACATTAAGGTTGCTCTATCAGAAACCTGTCATAAAGTTTGTGTTTAAAAACCTAAAATATTTTTTTCCTCTTTGTTCACTTAGCTATAAGTATGCCTCTAGCAACCTGAGAAAAAGTTCAGAAGGAAATAATAATGTATCAAGAATAGAACAGAGAATCAAAAAATCTGAGTCCAATTCGTATGTGATCAAAAAGTCATACAACAGCAAGCCAACTTAGCTGCTCTTTAAAACCTCTCATCTTTCTGCGAAGTATAGGACAAAAAATTTTTCTCTTGTTCTGTGTGTATAGAACCTTATCTTAATCTGGGAATATTCTATAAAATATTATCTTGAAAATCTTTACAGGAAATAATAACCAGAATAGCATTTTCATGTGTCTTCTACTTTCTAATTTTTAAGCATTTCTAAAACATATTGATATTTAAATGCTGATTTATATTTTTTTTCTATTTAAAGGACAACTAATGGCCTATTTATGTATCTATGGTCATTTTTTTGCAGTGGCCTCAAGGAAATTTTACTGGAAAGCACTGGTTTAGGATTTCTGTCAAAGGAATAAAAAAGAAAGGTAACTCCAATAAACAGCTTGAGGATGTGAGTGCTGTAAGGAAGATCTTCAACATGGGAAGAAACTTGAAACCTCAAGTGCACTTCCTAGTTACAAGCCCTCTAATTCCTCCTTTGATAAAAGGAGAATTTTAAACTCCAGGAGGTTATACATGAAAGATAGACAAGACCTAACAGTTCTCAATTAAATTTTCCATTGCTATTACAGTCAGTAATGACCAAGAAAGTACAGTATGAGCAGGAAACGTCTATGACTTAGATGGGCCATCTAAAGTGCCTAATATGGATTTCATGCATCATTAGCCTTTCTTCAGCTATTTAGATTTCCATCTACTTCAAAATTTTCGGTTTAGGAATTCATTGAAGGTGCATATAACATTTTTTTTTTTACTTCAAACAGATGCCTTTTCTAGGTTTTCACAGAACTATAACTTTTCCCTTGATATTATTTTCTACAGGTGAGTGAAAAAAAAAACAAAACAAAACTGTTACAATTTTAGCAGAGCATTGGAATTTTTTACATTTAAACTCAAGTGACAGCACAGAAATAATTATTTTGGTGTGGAATCATTACATAGCAATTCAAATCGATATTTTTGTATTTTACAAATTATATTCTCTTCGCTAAAGCCATTGATATGCTAGCAGATACATTTCTGCCTGAAAAGCATATTTAGGGGTGTAGGTTAGACTTCTATTACTCCTGGGCATAGATCCAAAATGTAGCATAAGCTTTGCCTGCTCTAGTGCACTTAAAGCCATTTGCAGTTCTTTAGTGCAGCATTTTTTGTGGATATCATAAGTCTTCTCACCCTTGAGTAAGTGAATCACAGAATCATAGATTTGCTGAGGTTGTAAGGCACCCCTGGAGGTCATCTGGCAAAACACCCTGCTTAAAACAGGATTAGCTGGAGCAGGTTGCTTGGGACTGTGTCCAGTTAGGTTTTGAATTACTCAAAGGATAGAGACTCCACAACATCTCTGTGCAATCTATTCCAGTGTTCTAGTACCCTCACTGTATTTTTTGACAGATTTTCCTCTCTTTCAATTTATATCCATTGCTATTTGTCATGTCATGAGGTACCACTGAGAAGAGTCTGGCTTCATATTCTTTACTCCTTCCATCAAGTATTCTTTCCAAATTGCATAATGATAGTCCAGATAGTGCTGACTGCTAGAAGTCAAGAGCAAACACTAGGTAAAATATACCTTTGTACTTGTTCTGTTTCTGTTCTTCTTTTCCTAAATACTTTTGTCTGTTCTGGCATCTGTCAAAGATGGAAGAGTGAGGAGAGAATCTCTGTTCAATGGAAATTTTTTTATAACTCTATATGTAAGCTGCTCTGGGAAATAAAAATACTGCAATGTTACAGGTAAAAGCTCTATCCATTGAAATAAAATGACTGCTTTCTAGTTATGCATTACAGAGACCAAGTTTTCTGTGTTTATAGAAGTGTGGTCTGATATGCCTAGGGAATTAAAGGTATATACTTGGATTAGTACTTTAGCACTCATTGAAAATCAATTAGATTTATCTATCTAAGTCATTTAAGGTCATTTACACATTTGGCCTGTCATTTTGACATTTAATTTCGAATAGTATGCTGGTTTTGTCCAGTGTATTCAATATATTCAGTAGTAGTGAGCATGAAGACAAAAATTATTAAGTTTGAGAAAAGCAAGCCAAAAGTTTTGTCTGAACCTGTCCAGTTTACAGTATTAGTCCCTAAGAGTCATGGATACAGGTTTTCTTTTGAGAAGCATTGTTGGAAGAGGAAGGGAAAAATAAACCCTGAATCTGTCAAAATTATCGTTCAGATTTTGTTTTACCCTGTATATACCTGGTATAAAGATATTATGAAATGGAAATAAATAACATTTTTCCATTCAGCTGCAAGCATAGGAAGGCAAATGGGTTTTTTGGCCCTTATAAATTAGCCCATTATATTAAGTATTTTATCAATATTAAGAGATTTTTGTTATTGTTTGTATCGATGTAATTTTCACAATCAGATTTTCTGACTCATTGAATAAATTTTCTTTTTCCTAGTAAGACCTTTATAATTATTCATTGACTTTTGACAGCATTCTTGCAAATCCACTTGTATCCTTCTATAGCAAAGCCATATTTTGTAATTTAGGATGTATTTTTAATGTCCCTTCTTTTGTCCAGTACTAGTTGCCATTGTATCATGGTTCTGTCTAATAAATGTTTCTTTCAGGCATATTACAAATGCAATGTTGGAGCTTTGTTGAAATGCTGGGTATTTGCTCTACTGTTGAGAGATTTATCCAGTTAAAACAGTCTTACAGCCTCTGGTTACACCTCTTTTTCACCTCAGGCTGTTTCATATTTATGCAATGCTGAGAATATCTCTCTCCTTTGTAACCTGTATAATACATTTAAAGTACTATGTGTCCTTCCTACTTCAAGAACTAAAATAATCTGGGTAGTTTGCCTTGAAGTATCTTGGTCTGCCTTCAAGTTGATAACGTGCACATTTACAGTACAAGTTCCGGAGACATTTAAAGTGGTTTCTGTTATCCAATGTCCTTGTCCTTCATGATTAAATTTTCAAAGTCACATTTGTTTCATTTTTTTCTGATGAAAAGTGTTATCAGCAAAATGAGATTGGTACACAACTTAAACATCTCTTTCTAGTACCCCTACAGGGATGTGATGGATGTCATTATGCAGATCCAAAATGTGCATTCTCTGCATTTTTTCCTGATACTTTCACAGACTGCTATTAATAGAAAAATGTGTTTTATAAATCCTGCTGAGTTCCCAATTGCTATGTAAAATCTAAGCTGTTTGAATTAATAACTCCAGTACTTTTTAATTAAGAAATTTAATCCTTCTCGATCAATAAATTGTTTCTTTTCCTGTATATGGTTCATTTATCACTTTATTTAGCACTTTGCTATTTTTTCTCTTTTTCCTTTTATTTATTATTTTTATTGGACTAAGGAGTAGTCCCATTATGCTAATGTATTTTTCCATTTCTCTTTTTGGTTGCTGTCAGTAAAATCAACTGTTTCAATTTGCTATAACTGTATAAAATTGAGTGAATATTGAAGTAATACCTTCTTTGCAGCAAAAGTTGGTATCCAATTACTGCCACTTTCTTCAGCATGAATGTCAGATTTGCTGAGGTTGGTGTGATCTTGTTACTTTCTAATAATAAGGGAATTATTTTTAAAGTGACACGTAGATAAATAGTTAACTATGATGACCTTGTTCATCACTAGCAGTACTTATCTCATGAAGAGTCACCCTGACTTCACTAGGAGTTTATATATTATAAGCTAAATAGGCTTAAATGCATCTCAGTCATACTGCATTTGGCATTCTATACTGGAGCTAAAACAGCAACTGCATTCTTTACCAGTCTGCAAAGGGAGCAAGCAGCTGTGTGGTATGCAGTGGCCAGCTGAGGTTAAACCACAACAGTCCTCAACTAGGGATCAGGCTGTTTCGAGATATGTGCACAGGTAACAATCTCTACACAAATGATTCAGGCTGTGAATGTTATTGTACAATATAGGTTAGGAAGACATATTTTTTATTATTACATTGTAATAAATTAATATGAGAGTACATCAAAATACCCAGCCATATCTCTAAGTGCTACCCAGGTTTGATGACTTGCATAAATCGCTACCCGATTTCTGTGATTTCTCTTAAAATTTGTCTTCCTCTGCACTTTTCCTTCTTCCAGAAAATAGGTGTGTCTTACATTCTCATGAAATCTAACTGATCAGATTTCTCTTGTTTTTCTCTCTTTTCCCATAAGTATAACAACATGCTGCTTTGTTTTTGGGTTCCTCAAAAAATTTCTCAATACTACTCTTCCTTCTTCTGATCTTCTTCCTTAGATTTTCTTTCCAACTGGTGTATGTACATTTAAAACAATGTTATAGCTTTGTAACTCTAACTCTAAAACCCCCCAAGCTAAAACAAAACAAACAGAAGACATATAATGTATTCTGAACTCATTTGTCCTTCTTTCCTAAATCTCTATTTACTGCAATATGACTTTTAGGATTGAATTCCTTCTATTAAACTCCTATTCTCTTCATCTCCTTAGAACCAAGCAGTTAGTAGCAACATTTTCTTCCTGATAAAATTTCTGAATTCTTTATAAAACTTTCTAGCTTTATCAGAAAATGTACATGAAAAACAATTAATCCTTTCTTTCTTGTGTAATTGTTAACATTCTTGAAATATCAAGTCTTCCCTCCATCTTTCCTTCTCTATAGCAATTTTGTGTAGATGATTATTAGGCCTTACATCAGCTTCCGGTATTTTTACAGTTCAGGGTAGAACAAAGAAAGGTGTTAAATACATCAGCCTCCTGGCATCATTTACTGGGGTATTACTTATGTTAACTTACCAAAAGGAATTAGCTTTCTGTGGTAAAACTAAACTCAAAACAAAATTAAAAGACACTTATAATGTTTTAAGTGCACCAGATTCTCCTCAGGATTTAGATATTTTACCCTGGTCAGCACTAGAGCCTTCATCTTTAGCCATTCCTTCAGTATGAGAACATAATTGTAAAAAAAGTATACTGTGTCTTCCTCAGACAAACAAAAGCTCAAGTACAAAGCCATTTTTTCTAGTTCCCAGACAAAAGGAAGAGAGGCTTGTTTTTCTAGTAATTCATTTTTTCCAAAGGTGCTGCACAATGGAAACTATGGTGCACAATTATGTAAATTACTTCCTTACCTAAAGGTGATTGAATTAGGATTCATGTTCATGAAAAGATGAGCAAATTCATAGTTGTACATGGAAAGGCACGGACATATGCAGTCTATCAGGTTCAAACATAGCTAAAATCAAAGGTTTCCTGGCTTTATTCTGGTGACATTGACTATTTTTAGTACTACAACCCCATGTACACTAGAGAAACGGCATGAAAAAAAATGCAAAATTGCTTTTAAAAAATCATCTTGTGAATTCTACACACTTCTTGTGCAGTGTCCCAAAAGTGTCTACATTAATCCTATAATACAAAAGTGTCTAATTAGAACAAATTTGATAAGCAGCCAGTTATCTGCATTAAACATATGTGTTACCATTCTTTGTAAAAGTAAACTTATTATTTCTAAATGAAATCAGAACCATTAGATCAGAAAGGCTTACAGAAATACATCTTTCTTCATTACTAAGCAAAATTGAGGATTTCTATTTCAGAAAGGAGTCCACATATCACTTTAAAGTAAATGACAGTAATAGACATAATCAGCACTATAAAGTGTTCAAGAGTCTTGAGGAAATTAGTATGTGTTGAGTTTGAATGGACAAGATTACTTCTTAGGTATTGCAAATAGGTATTAGCGTTTTAAACAGGCTTACGGAGAAATAGATAATATATGAAGCAATACTCTAGCAAATGAATCTGAATAGATTGTGAAACTCTTTATGTGATTAAAGACTGCTTCAAATTGGCTTTCTTCCCTAGATCTTTACACAGTTGTGAAACATTATTTGTCATTCATGGAAAGATCTGTAAGACAGGGCTCAGTGACATTGTTGTTAAATGGATTTTTATACAGCACTCATTACATGTGACACAAACAGTTTAACAGTCTAAAAAAGGGTGTGCATTCTTTTCTGTAGCTGCTAGATATCTACAAGCCTTATTTGTTTTCACAGACAATAAGGAATTATACTATTTCACCAAAACCTGTGTTTTCACAGTTCATGGTTAATAATTCAATATTTGTCCAGAAAATTCGTGGGCATATTAACCAGCTTAACCATATAACTTATATTTTTCTCCTCCTTTTCTGAGTAACTGCAGTCTCTTGGGAGTAATGCTCATATAAGGCTGTCTTGGGTTGAGCTGGCAAAATGCCAGCTATCCGAGACAGAGTGAAAAGGGAAGGAGGGGTAGAGGGAAAAAAACTCCTCTAAACCAGGTTTATGCTGAAACTAACTACATGTATTTATATAGAAAAGAGAAAATTAAGAGAAAACTACAATATAACACACACTTACACAAGTTATACATAACAAGAAATAACCTCCCACTCTCCAGTTAATAAAAAGTCTATAGATCTATAAGTACTTTAAAAGACACCTAGCAAGAAACAGAAAGAGTAGCAACAAAATGTTTCTACTTCCCTGAATTCAAACAAAATGCAAGCAGTGGCAGCAGGAGCAGCAGGGCCTAGTCTAGCAAGACAGGAGTTGCACTATGTCCTGTCTGTACCTTCGGCAGTGGCAGAACTGACTAAGCCACTCGCACACACTGGATTTTACCCCTTTTGAGATGATGTAATATAGTATGGAATACAATATTATTGGCTAGAAGAAGTCAGCTGTTAGCTAGCCCAGCTCAGCTCAAGTCAGCTGACAATCCCAGGTCTGGTCTGAACTTTAAAGCCTAAATTTAGGCCTATCAGCTAAACCCATAACAAAGGCTTTATAAAGTCAGATGATGAAGCTTGTAATTCAACAAAACCTTACCTGCAACTCTGTTTTTAATGAGGTATTTACAGAGGTGCCTTAGTAAGGCTTTACTAGGCCCTAATAAAGATTACTGTGATTTTTCCCAGATGTTCATTTAGCTTTTACCAGTTACATTCCACACAGGTGACAAATCTGTGTTTGATTTTCAGTCATTAAGAATCTTTTTCATTTGACTGAAGGAAAAGATGTGCTATATGCTACAGAAGCCCTAAGATAAGGGGGCTAATATGTATGCCTCAAACCCTGATAGCCTGATAGCTGGGGATCCAGCCAAGAATTATTTGTGATAACAGCCAAGAATTGTTGGTAAGAGCACACTGGGAAAAAGAACAGGATGTTCTTGGGAAAGGGGCCATTTGGAAGTAGGGTAGCACTTTTCTGGGACAAACATCCTTGTTTTGGCTCCTGAAGATAAGGACAACACAGCACAGTCCTAAGATAGAAATTAGGTCAAGAAGCAGGCATTGACTGTAGAGGGGGTCAAGACCACCAAAGACTCCCCCAACCCTATGACCCTTTTCCAGAATTGTCAAGAAGAACAGACTGCACACGATAACTAATTTGCATAGAAAGCAAGAAACTTATCTCCAGGTTGCAGGAAATTTATCTCCTAAAAGGTACCCCTACAAAGCCCAGCATCCTTGCTCTGCACGTGCTCCTCAGAACCCTGGACACCCCTGCTGAATTGACACTGGAGCCAGGACTGCTGATCTCTCTCTTTCCTACCCCTTTATCCAAACCCCACTGCTTATATAGGAGATAGGGGGCTAACATGCCAGTTTCCATGCCAAGTGTGATAATACTTTGCAAGCTTTGGTGACCCTCTGACTTTTGTCATCCCCTTCGACCACAAACATCCATGAGTCTTGGATGCTCCCTTCCCTTTAGGAGTGGGATATCACACATGCTTTTCCCATTAGGATGAGAAAGAAACAAAGATGTATTTGTTCTTTATTTGCTCCTCTCTTACTGTTTAAAAGAGGGCAGGAATCTCCCAACCATAAGCAGTTTAAATGGAAGCACAGGTGGTGAAGGTAGTTATGATAATACTTATTGGCAAATACATTAACCTTTTTAATACCATTAACCAAATAAGTATTTTCAGAAATGTGAAATTAGTATACAAATGAAATGTCAATTATTTGGTAGCAAAAACACCCCAAACACCTGACCAGTGTTTCAGGGTCAAGAAGTAACATGTTTCAGAGAGTAAACATGGCTTGAAGACACATCAAATCATAGAATATCCTAAGAGAGAAGAAATCCATAAGGGTGATCAAATTCCAACTCCTGGCCATAGACAGGACCATCCCTAAGAATCACACCACGTGTCTGAGAGGATCATATAAACATTTCTTGAACTCTGTCAGGCTGGGTGCTGTGACTACTTCCCTGGGGAGCCTGTTCCAGTACCCAAACATACTCTGGATGAAGAACCATTTCCTAATATGCATCCTAAATCTCCCCTGACACAACTTCATGCTCTTCCCTTAACTGATCATTGTCAGACAGAAAAGATCAGTGCCTGCCCTCTGCTTCCCATCATGAAGAAGTTGTGGAGTGCAATGAGGTCTGCTCTCAGTCTCCTCTTCTCCAGGCTGAACAAATCAAGTGGCCTCAGCTGCTCCTCATACGGCCTCTCCTCTAAACACTTCCCCAGCTGCATTTCCCTCCATTGCTCTCTAACAACTTTATAACCTTATATTGAAGTGCCCAAAACTGCACACAATATTCAAGGTGAGGCCGCCCCAGTGCAGAGCAAAGTAGGACAATCCCCTCCCTCAAGCAGCTGGCGATGTTTTGCCTGATGCCCCCCCAGGACACAGTTGGCCCTCCTGACTGCCAGAGCACTGCTGACTCATATTTGACTTGCTGTCAGCCAGGACCCCCCTGTTTAGCTAGGATGCTCTCTATAGGGTATCAGCCACTTTGTCATTTTTCTCCCTTATGCCTTTGTTCAAGAAACTTAATGTTTTCTCTTATGGGTTCTACTCTGTTTTTGTATGGATAATCTGGAAAAAAAAAAAAAGTCAAAAATCCCACCCAAAAATAACCAAAGCTGATTGATTTTCACTGTGTTCTTTGGTGGAAACAATTTAATGCCAAATATCTGAAGGTATGTTTCTATGAGCATGTATGCAGATTAGACTGTCATTTGGAAAAAAAGATCTTAGCTTTACAGATCATTCTTTTGTACAACTTTTTGAAGCAAACTTTGTGCTTTTTCTACAGTGAGTGAACAGCATGTTTGGAAAAGGAAAGTGTTTAAAGCTCGTGAATATCTAGGAACAGGTTATATGGGGTTTTGACATAAGTTTTCAAGAGATATTTTGGACTATATGAATGTACTGATTGCTGTGAATATTTATTTAACTCATGTACTTTGATTTCTTACTTCTGTCTTATTGAAAATTTATTTCCTGTTTCATTTCTAGGCATTTATAAACAAAATATGTTACTACACATCATGTTTGCTGCTACATATTTTCATGATTTTTTTACAGTACTTCAAGCAAGAATATTTGGTGAGAAACAGCCATATGCTTTCATTTCACACATATTTTGCATACATTGCAAATATTTCCCAGTGTGGATTTGCATTATCTGACTCTAAGGGTCTTGGCACAATTGTGCCTCTTAGCTCCTTTAGAGTGCCTCCTTATTTAATTATTTTGTTCATTAATTTTGCATAGCAGAATATAGTAGCAGGATTTATGGTAGCTGAGATTAGTTGCCCTGATTCCAATTTAGTTTGCTAGAAAACAAAGTATGCACAAATTACACACATGAAAATTATGGTTAGTGTTTTTCTGCAAAGTTTATAGATATTGGTTTGTTCTTTTTGTAGCTCTAGATACATTGGAAAGCAGTGTGGTCTTCTATGAATTATTGGCTGTTTCCATTCCACAGAATTACCCTATTTATTCCTTCTTTAGTTTTAATAGCAGATTTTCTTTTTAACTGGACTTACTTATAAGTAATAACATAATCACATTGGATTCACAACACTTATTTTCATTAAGTTTCTTAAACGCATAGGCAGTATATTCTTCTAGTTATGTAAGTATATTCTTTAACAGTACATCAAATATATACATGGACCTCACTTACCATACACTATTAAAACTGACAGAAAGTTGGTTTGTTTGTTCAGAAGTTAAAACCATTTCCTAATATAACTTCATCTCACTAGAAATTAACAGTGGAACGTTAATAGACAGAACAGCCTCAAAATGTTTTTCTTAAAAAATGATCCAAGTTTTATTTTCTTTTTTTCATCAGGGAAGGGGTGGGGCAGGGGAAGCATTTCTGAAGTGAATTTTCTGAACTAAAAGAACTGACCAAATTTTTTTTTTTCCCACTGAGATGCCCTTAAATCCTGCTCCTCTGTCTCCAGCTACTAGTTACTGTCTTTCCCCCACAGGTTACTTCTCCTTAATGTATTCTAAAAACTGTTTTACCATAACCCATCTCAGTCTAACTGATATGCTAATGAAGACTTACTGTTTAACTTAAAGTAGGCAATTTTATCTGAAGTTTAGGAATCATTTGCCTGTTCCTTGAGTGCATGATCTACATTTTATACTAGTAAGCTACATCTCATCTCTACTTACTAGCTTATAATCCTCAAGATCATTCCCTTCTGACTATATGATTATTTTGACTCTTTTATCTACTGCATTCTCCAGTTTTGCTGACTGAAATTTTCAGTAGAACTTTACACTTCTGTGCCTGTTTTAAGAAAATGAATTAAAATGATCCCCACACTGATCACTGAGAAACTTTGATATCGACAGCATAGCAGCAGTCTTTCAGTTTGTTTCATTCTTCTCCCCCATTCATTTGCATTGTCTCTGCCAGAGCTTTACCTTTCATGCCTGTGTACTTACTGGACCAGCCACACAGCTACAGTGCTTTCCCGGTCTCAACATTGGCTTGGTTTTTTAATGAACGCTATATTTGTTCTGCAATTGTTATTCTAATGAATAAATTAACCTGTTAATACACCAGTTGACACTTATTTACATTTCATACAGAGATCTTATGACAGACCTTCTTTTGCAATTAAACTAAGGTCAAAGGCACATCTAGTGTATAGTTGCTAACACAATAGCAATACCTAAGTCCAAGCCCTCAGAGAATCCTCTGAGGATCTATGCTCTTGCTCCTAATTCAATCTTTAACCAACAATTGAAACTGTAGGATTAGAAAATTAATTTCAGAGCAATTACCTTTGAGAAACTGTTATAATAAAAGATTGGTGAATAGAAGTCTCAGAAGTGTCAACGAGTTTTGTTCTTTCTACAGTTTGACTGAAATGTATTAAATAATAATCTCTGCATATTGAGAAATGAACAATTGAAAAAATATTCTTCTAAAATACATTCATTTTAGAAATGAGAAGTCTTTAGAAACCCCATGACTACAACAATTTTGGTGAATTAATATAAATACAATAAAGTTGTGCTGTTAATTTAAAAATTATTTCTTTCTATTCTCTGTTGATTAAAGAAAGCTAAGAAATTTGCATAACTTTAGTGACTACTATTAAGACATCATGACTAAAAGAACTAATATTTATCAACAGCTGCTACTGGAATCTAGCAATAGCCATGAGCCAACAATCCTGTTCTGTAGTAACTTTATAAAGAGTAGCCATACAATACCTGAGAACATATTCTTTTTTTTAGATTAATCTAGATGTGCAGCAGTTGCTTTGACAGAATAATTTGCTTAGGAACATTTGTATCATTGGAAGATTATTATTTCTTAAGTGTTCTCTGAGTCTCTGTGTGTTCAAGTATGATACTCAAGAGCCAAATAAAATATTCTGTATTTGTTCTGACTGAATTTTGTTTGCGCAGTACTGGATTTGATTTAAATTTTAAATTGATATTTGGTCTGACTTCTTCACTGGCACTGTAAATAAATTCTTTACTTGCAATTGCCATAGCAATAATGATCCTCTAAAATTTTGAAAAGGACATATTAGGACACAACATATTAGGGTTTTTTCTAATACAGTAGGATCTTTTTATTCATCTAAATGAAGCACCTTTCAAGATATTAATATTGCTAAAGTAACAGAAGGGATACTTCAGAAAGCCCAGGGTCAGTCTTCTCTCGGGTTTCACACAGGCTCAACATCCTTGAAATTGCCACTCCATGTCTGCCTAATCTCAAACAAACATAGGCCAAATATAGGCCTGTATTTCCATTGAAAATTCTTCATCCACTAAAGTGAGAATTCTCTAGCTATGTGAAATTTGTGTTTCTTTCCATGTTATTTTACTAATGGCTCCAAAAAACATGAAAAAGCATACAGGACAATTCAAAGCCTCACACCAGGAAAAAACAAATTCGACCTCTATCTTCCCCACTTAAGACAACACAGTCCACTCCAAACCAGCTCACTCCACCACTAACTTTGGCCCTGCAGCACCCCATTGCAAAAATACACCACGTACATGACTTTATCACTGAATGGGATTCCAACATGCATTTTTGGTCCCATAACAAAAACGTCCCAAGCAGTGCAAAAATCCCTGCAACTGGCACTATGCATGCCCTCAATTTATTAACTTAAAAGGGGTGCTGGTTAGCCAATGAAGCTAATGTAACTAGTGCAGCCCTAGAAAAGCTATTAATGGACACACAAAAAAAACAAAAGTGCCACTCTTCAAAACAGGGCCGCTATTGATTTTTTATTACCAGTAAATGGTCATGGTTGCCAAGAATTTGAGGGACTTAATTTTTTGGATCATTCTAAATCTATTACTCTCACATAAACCAGCTCCATTCTCTTGTCCAGGAGATCTGTGAAGATGACCTTTTCAATTGGTTACCCCTTAAAGGTCTTTCTAAGAAGCTGGTGATATTAGATTTATTTGTATTGCTGCTTCTTGCCTGTGTCCGCATTTAATAAACTGTGTCCGAGCTCGCACGCCAACTCAAGCATACCCTGTCTCATAAAATGCAAAAAGAGGAGTTGTAGGGAAACAAATGACATATGAAGAATGGGAGCAGTGTGGTTGACGATGGATGGAAGAGGACAGAGAAGAAGCAGAATCAGTGGGAATTGGAATATTTGAAGCTCCGGAAGTTTGAATGTTGGGGTTTGCACCACTCCCCGCATGGTTTCTACACCCCCCATGTTTGTTCCCCCACTGTCTGTCCCCCTGCGGTTTCTTCTAATGAGCCATAGCCCTGTGGAGGTGCCGCAGCAATTCTCCTGGGCTGGGCTGGCCTTAATTGGGGGAGAGCCCCCTGCCCATGCCCTGCACTGCCACAGTGGCCCCCACAAGTCCCAGACCAGCCTGCAGGACAGAGCCAGGGTGGCTCTATGCCAGGACACCCCTGCACATGACAGCCATGTGGCTTCCCTGGTTAGTGATATTGCTACACCCACACAACCAGCTCCGCCTGGGCACAGCCCTTCCTGTGCACTGCCAAGACAGCCACCGCTGCTGGTGTCACTGCCGCACCACGGCACCCAGGATCCACCAGCAGGTCCAAGCCGCGGCAGCCTCTGCTGGGGATGCCATCCCTGCACCACACCACCAGCAGTCACCCTGAAATACGCCTGTCTCTTCCACCCATCCTGCCCCAATCCCCTGATGGTCAGTTCTCCTGACACTTCGTGGGTGTTTCCCTATTGGTTATTCAGGTTGTCAGTTAACCACTTTGCCCCTCCCTTCGTCCTATTGCATCCAAGTTCCAAAACCCTCCCCTCAGACCTCTGTTCTTATTGGATGTTTGACTGTTACCGACACACAATTTACTCAATCCCTTTTGAGCTTCCGCCCTGTTCCAAGTACCTCCCCAAACCAACCCCTTATAAATCATCTCCTCCATTAATAAATTGCTTTTTGGTTTCACCCCCATGGTGTGTGTGGTGTGTTCTCTGAGAAGCCATTCCCCGTCAGTCAGTTTCCACTGCCTAGGCACATTGTTGGGTCATGTTCAACCAGCTGTCTGTCAGCACCTCCAGGTCCTTTTCCACTAGGTAGCTTTCCAGACACCTTCCCCGAGCCTGTAGTGTTTCACAGGGTTTTTGAAATCCAAGTATAGTACCCACACTTTGTCTTGCTGAACCTCATACAATTGTCCTGGCATCAGCCAGTCCCCTCCAGATCCCTCTGCAAAGCTTTGCTACCCTCCAGCAGAAATCATTGACTTAGGATGCAGTCAATCACTTTGTCCAGGTTGTCAATAAAGTTATGAAACAGGACTGGCCTCAACACTATGCCCTGGGGGACATCACTTATGACCAGGTGCCAGCTGGATGTACCTCCATTCACCACCATTCTCTTGGCTCGGCCATCCAGAGAGTTTTCAGCTCAGGTTTGAGTGCACCTGTCCAAGACATGGGAAGGCAGTTTCTCCAGGAGAATGCTGTAATGATGCCTATAGAAGAGAAATGAAATGTACTTCAATAGGATACTTGTTATCCATCTTGCTATCCAATGCAGAACACAACTGTGTTTTTTCTAAAGGGTCTGCAAATCTAATAAATCAAGCCTGCAAATGAGAGGATCTCAACTGTAGACCACAACATGCTAAAGAAAATAATGTTAGAGCACAAAGTAGCAAAAGTCAATGTCAAGACACAAGGCAAGTTGCCCATCTTCAGTTTTACAAAACTACCTAGACATTCCAGTAGAAAACTGATGTGTGTAATTACATTATACAGACAGTTCTCATGATCTTTAAGCCTAAATGAGTTATGAGTTGTATAGGTGCTAAAGAAATGCCCTGTTTGTTTCTATTCACTAAAGTTATAGTACCAAGTAATACAGAAGCTTTATAGGTGTAGCCTTCTGGCTGCAAAAAAGCTTTATGAAAAGTTTGAACTTCAGCTTTATGCTTTAGTTCAGATACATGGACAGCTGCAGTGGATACAATTGATTCAGCCTGTGCACAGTCTCCTTCCTAATCATCCTGACATCACTTTGTTGAAGAATTTAAGTGATGAAACCAAGAAAATGACACATACTTTATTAAAAGCTATTTCTTGTGTCTAAAACTGGAGTAAAAATTTTTGCAACTATTGATAACCAGTATTGTAAAACCTGATGTTTAAGAGCTGTTAGTTGCAGAGATGTCCCAGAACACACAGGATAACTTTACCAATGGCAAGTTTAAAAGTTTTGCCTGTGTGCTATGGATGACTCAAAAATTAAAAGACAAATGACAAATGTTTTGAGGACATACATATTAAATTTATGTGCCTAATATCGGTGTTTGACACCTAGCGTCTTTTGGCCATTAGTGTTGAAGCATACAAAGCTAAATGCAACTCTGAGGTAAACAACAGCAACTTTATTGGAATAACAAAAGAGAAATGGATTTGCTAGATGGATTTGGCACACAATCATTAATGTTCAGAGCTATACAGAGTGCAAGTGCTTACTTTTTTACTGAGAACAGTTTTCCCTCTCAAAACCTATGTAAATAGACCAATGTAATAGCAAATTGCACTTTTCTTTTAAAAGCTTTATTTGGAAAAACTCTTGAAGTAAATCTAAATTGCCTAACCTAAAATTGAGATACAGTTGATAGCTTTCTTTCAGTTTTATTCAGCCTTTTCTTTTCCCCTGAATATATTCACTGAAGATAAACTATTAAATATTTAAGCTCATGATTATATGAAAAGACTTTTTTCACTGAAGATAGTATTTCTCCATTGGAATCAGTTATTACCTGAGCTCAGACTGATATTATTGAACTTTTCATTTGCTTTCAGGAAGGTTTCATTCAGTTAATTAAGTCATTAATACTCTGTTATCTGAATTTCAGCTGACATATTTACATTTTAAAGAAATGACATCATCTTTTTTTCTTGACCTTACACTAAAAAAAGGACAATACCATATGTATTTTTTAATTGCCTGCTGATTACATTAAGCAGTACTTTTAACAAAAACAAACAAACAAACAAAACAAGAAAACAACAAACCACACACAGTAAGGTGCCAGCTAACAGATTACAGGCAATTAATAAAGGCCAGTCTCAGAGAACACTCAGCGTATGGGCAGTCTTTTTTTTGTTACACAATATGATTGCAAATTCTAAAACTGTTATATTTGCCATGACTGACTAAACTAAAAAGTATAAATGTCCATCAACATCTATAGCAAAAAAAGTAAGATACAAAGGTTGGAAAAAGAAAAACATACAGATAGAAGTCATATTTTGATGCTAAAAATATCTATGGTGAGAATTTCTTCTGGATCATACAGCAAGGTATGACAATCAAGACACTTTCCTTTGAATAAAAACAAAGAAGACCACAAGTAACTTTAAATGGAATCTTCTACTTTTATATGTTTCTCTTTAAAACTAGTAACAGTGTAAAATGAAGGTTTTTGTAGATCATAACACTGTCTTCCTCCCAGCTAAATGTTTATAAATACATCCTGTAATTTTGAGAGCATTTCAAGTTCTTAGTTCCACTTCACTGTGCATATGGTGGAATCAATGAAGGAGAAGCAATCTGGTCAGACCTGTCAAATATACAAAATACAAGATATAAGGTTATTAATTTTAATTACAAAAGCCCGTTTACTTCACTTATATTCATATCCCCATGATTTTCATATGTATAAAGTAGCATTACTGTTATTGTTTAGGAAAACAATTATCCATGCAAACAAAAATATTTATCCACTATTCAGTAGGACTCATTTGCTGAAATGTGCTGAAGTGATAAGAATTTCAATTTCACTTCATGGAATTGAAATTCAGTAACATTTCTTCCTACCCACCACCTCCCTCCCTCCCCCCCACCATGTTTTAATAAGTTTGCTATACCACTGGAATAAATTTCACATATTTTAGTAACTAGGCATCAATACTTGAGAAAATAACAAAAAATTAAAAATAGTTATCAAACTGAATAGATATAATTCAAAGTATTTTGTATCAATTTAAACAAATCATTTTATTACCAACATTTAACAGACAACTAGCTTGACCCAGACCCATCTTACTCCTCAAGACAGACTGAAAGGAGTTGACTTTTCCAAGAACTTTAAAGGAATATCATTGGCTTATAGACCAATGTGTACATTGAAAATGGAGTTGTTTAAGTATTGATCTCTTCAATATAGACAGAGATTTCCATATAAATTTTATTTTTGCCATTAAATTGTGAGAAATATAATTGAACAATTTTCAATTGAGAGTTCTGTTTAATTTTCTATGAAGGTAGCAATAAGCTCACATAGATATTTATGCACATTCTCACCTTTTAATTTGCATATGCATGAAATTAAATATTACTCAGTAGGGAAAAAGTTCTAATATTATTGCTGAAGAATAAAAAAAAAGTTTTACATAAACATATTGAATGGACAAGGGAATATGCCATAATTAATCACAGTTTTACTTTCCTATGGCAATGGTTGTCCCTGTATGCTACTTATCTTTTAAGCTCTCCAATTAACAGCAACAGTATTCAGGATATGGTGCTTTGGTCAGAGGTTAAAAATGCAAAATAATTCATTGGATCTTTGATCTGTTTCTAAGCACTTGTTCTAAGTTTATTGTGCCCTTGAGGTTGAGCCATAGTAGAGCACACCCCGCAAACATTCTCAAATCCGTTTCATCTTTCTGAGTTTATTTCAAGAGTAAAAACCAGAACAGATGTCAGAGGGTTTTATGTTTTCCCCCATGTTCCCCTAGACATTGTTTTCTGTTTGCTGACAAAACACTTAAAAATTGGAAAGTGTATTGTTTTGGAAAACAGGGATTGTCGTTAACCTTTTAATTTCCCTTGATGGAATGTATGATGCAAAACCACTATGACATTTACATGGCCTTATGTTTCAATCTTATCTCTTCACACATCTCCTTCTACTGCTTCTGTCATGTCAGACAACACAGCCCTGCGTAGTTGTCACTTATAAAATTACTCATCTTTTAAGACATATAGATTCTATTTCATGAAACCAGCTGTATCCAACAAAAAATCCCCCCCCCCCTTCCCGCTTCTCATATGTTACATTACTTCTTCCTCCTGCTAGAACCATAGACTACTGACGTATTTGTAAGAATGAAAGAAATTAATTGACCTGGGACATCAAGTAGAATAACAGTATTTAGTTTAAAAAAATCACAATTATTCAATTTTGGGATCTATTCTAGGATTTTTATGATTTTCTGTCTGTCCTTTCTCTGTATTCTTCTATAAAATTCAGTTCTGTGATGAGTTCCAGATAAACTCAAAAAAAGATGGAAAATCTTAGCTCATAATTTCTGAAAATCTACTTTACAGCTCACATATTAGAACTTTCAGGATGCTTATTTTTATTAATTTGAAAGATACAAGGGGTTATGCTGACCTCCAGAATTTTAAACTTCATTCAAAATCAAGTTACTTGCACATTTTTCTTTAAAATTTTTAGAGCATTCAGCAGGTTTACTGATAGACCTACTGCATGGAAACAAAATGTTTACATCTAAATGAACAGTGGTATTGAAAAATTTTTTTTAATCCTCTTCATTACCTTAGCCATTATGATTGTGGAAAAAAAATCAATAAACTGAATAAAAGGCCGCATAAAAATACAGACTGAAAGTGAATGTTTTGTTTCTCATTGTGAACATGCTATGTCTGTTATTTTTTAATGACTTATGGTCTCTCTTCCTCAGAGATAACCATGCTCGGTCACCCCATTTGTGCGCTTGCTCTTATTCTTTCCCATACAAATATTTTTTTTCACCCATTTACTACTCTTCAGTTCATATATCCTTTGCTAACTGATCGCTTGACAGGAAACACAGCTCTGTCTCATACAAAAATGCACAGGTAACATTTTTATGTGAACAGATGGGTAACATCTCAAACATGTTATAGCCTTTAGAGACCTCCAAATGACAGCACTCTAAATGAATTCCCACATCAACATAATATCAAAAACACTTGAATATTCAAGAGATTTCTAAACTCTTTATCAATTCTCTGTCCACTCACTTCTTTAATTATATGGGACAAATACAAAGAGGAAAAAATAAAATCAAAGAAAAAAAAGAAAAGAGTGTTTCTCAGCACTTCAATAGCTCAATATCTAGTAAGCAGTAAATACTACATCTAAGTTATAAAGAGGAAAAATCAAATGTGATAAACAAACAAACAAAAAAACAAAGCTAAACAAAGGAAAACAAAAACTATCTAAAAAACACAAACAGAAATATTCTAAAAATGTGGAGGAAGAAGAGTGACAAAGAAGTGAATGTGCACTTTTGCTATTGTAGACATTACCCTTTCCAGTTTAATAGTATTGATTGATCCTGAGTTAAAATATGTGCAAAAGTCCTTACTAATGCCATGATCCTTGAGTAAAGCATACCTATAACTCATATTAAGGGTTTATTTGCTGTTCTTAACCATATAAGTTTATGTAATACAATAAATATAATTAATTTGAGTAAGTAAAAATAATAATCTTTGTCCTGAAGAGATTAACTGTTTATAACAGCTAAGGAGAGATATGAACAGGTTTTTTATGAAAAGTAATTTCAATGCAAATCTGGCCCTTATCAACTAATTCCAGGTTTTCCAGATTTTTCTTGGCTCCTTCTTAATGTGCCTTTGTATACTGGAAAGTGGTAACAAATGAATTGCTGCATCTTTAGGAAGCAATTAGCACTGCATATATCAAGGCAGGAACTGGAATATTCATGACCTGAGCATGCTTCTTCATTTCTTATAGTCTCCACAGTAGTCTTCCTGACTGAACACAGAAAATGAAGCAGATATAACAAAGTATTGCTGAAAGACTTAATTTTATTTTTCCAAGGTGACATCTGTTTAATAGGACTCCTTGTTATATATGGGTGATTTGCCTTAATTCCAAATATAAGGTCCCAACCTAGTTTCAGAAAACCAAGAATGTATCATGGTATCTAGTATTACAGTATGTGTGTATGTATGTATGTGTGTGTACCTAGTAAGTATCTACTATGTATATGATTCACTTACAGCTAACACATATTTTGGATCTGATTTTCAGAAATATGAGTATGTATTTCAACATTTCCATAAAGCAATAGTTTTTTTTACTCTGGTATTTGTAGCAAAAGAAACAAGGAACTTGGGGATCTTTTGTTCCTTTGGTTTTTGTTTCTAATTTTAGCACTGCAAAATTGACTGAGGAATCGGACTATACCTTCACTTTTGTTTAGATACTATACTAGTTTTCCAGAAGACTTGATAGAACACTAAAATTTATTTGGAAAGTTTTATGCCATATGGTTAACATTCAGTAAAATTCCTACCAAATGAACCTCTTAAATGTCTCTTCTTTACTAGTAGGATTTACTTAGACCTCTCTTCTTTTTCCACTAGAGTAAGAAGGTAGTTGCTTAATCTGTTGGGAGTATTTTGTAAACATATATGCCTGCATATGCATAAGGCAGTAGGTAGTTTTCAGAATAAAAATGCATTGATGTTTTAAATAGTTTTTGTCTAAAAGTCATACTGTGATGTTAAAGACTATCTACATTGACTTGTATTTCATAACTGTTTTACCACATCAGATTTTCTTTGCAAATTGTTAAAACTCAAGGTCCTTCATATCCTGCCAAAACCTGCCCATTAATCATCCTACTGGTGTTATGAAATTCTCTCACAATAAGACAACCTTTACTCTGAACAGAATTTCTTTACTAGTGAGTAAGTGTTGTATTTTTAGGCTTTTGACACTGCAAAGTTCTGGTAACCTTCCAAACATTTTTTTCTTTTGTACTCTGGGAAAGAGACTCTCATTCACTCCCTACACACCTGATCCACCAGCCTAACCTACCGCCATTCTGATCCAAATATATTCACACTGTGAGGGTTAATCCTCTCCTCAGTAGTTCAACCTCTCCTACAGGCAGTAGCACCCTCTGTGGAGAGGTAAAAAGACTCTGCCTCCTTTCCCACTTCCCTTGGACTCTGGGCACGCTGAGTTCACACATATGGTGTGATGCAGACAAACTCAATTTTACACGCTTCCCATTGCTTTGAGCCTTGCTTTTCGTCCCTTCCCCATACACAGAGATAACAGCTTTGCTGAACTCTGCTGAGGTACCAGATGACTAAGGAAGTGCTCCCACAGTTAGAGAATAATACAGCTGTATGCAGACCTGCCTCCTTATACCTTGCAGTGGCATAAGCTTGAGAACAGAGCTAAGACTGTACACTGTGCACAAGCTGGGCTTGTCTCCTAGCTTCTGTCATCAGAGTATAATTTTAAACTTCTGAGGAACTCCAGAGACATTCATATACATTTGCTTTAGCAGTTTTGCATAATATAGTAATCAACTCCTTGGCTAATGAACCCTGCATAACTTCATTTTACCAAACTAATTCATACATGTTTGAAATCTGAGTGAGTATTCCAAAATATAAGGGAGAGATTTGAGTATTTATGAGCCTATTCATGATCACAGTGACATCTTGCCATTTTTATTCTGACAAAGAAACTGACAGAGGTCAGCTTCAATCAGTCAAAGCCCTGCTTTTCTGTCTTGTTTTTACTGGCAGCAGTTGCTTGTCAAGACAAACAAATTCATGATCTGTAACTCTTCCTGCTGTTACCATTTCAATGGTAGTAAAAGTTTTACACTTAGGATATTTTCTTACTGGACTTTAGTCTCGTTATTTGTCTGGGTTCAAGAATTGCTTGGAATTTTGATGGAGATTTCATTGATTTGGTTTCTGAGTTTAAATAAAGTAGTGTGATTCTGAATAATGTGGCAGATCCAGCTCGCTCATGCAAGAAATGCTTAAAAGTGCAATTCCTTCATAGGCAGAGTAAAAATTTTAGTATATTCTGTCACACACATTCAATTACAAGATCACCTTCATATCAAAGAATTTTAAAATCTCCAGAAAGCCTAAATATGAACTATAAGGTGTGTTAATGACTGTTATAGAATGATTTTGATTTAAATAAAATCCCTCACAATTTTAGGAAATTTAGGAAACAACTCTTTGAGCCCCTCCCTCCCCACTTCAAAACTATCTTTTTTCAGGAATTGATTGTCCAGTTATGCTTGAAGAGAATACAGTAGCTGTATTTTTAAAGATGTTCCAGGAATGTGCTGTCAATAAAATTACAAAAGAACTTTTTAAGAATTTATACCCAAAATTCTCATATATCTCCTGGCAACTGCAAAAGAGTCATTTGAAGGACCCTCCTTGTTCTTAAGGCAGAAAGAAGGACGTGTTTGCACATCAGTGTCAAGCAAGTGAGTGGAGACAGGACAGCTGTGGAGACAAGCCTCCCTACACCATAATTCTGGCCCATTCCACCTCGTCTAACTGCTCAGAAAACACTGTGGAGGCCCAGGTGCATTCTCAGAGCACATATATAAGGGGATTGCCCTATTCATTATGAGCTATCAACCCAGGAGATTTGTTTGACACTGTTTCAGGAGCTGGCTTCTCAGCAGTTGGGGATATTGGCCTCACTCAGCTGTCCATAGATGTCACGCTTCAGACTGCTTCAGACTTTTAGCAGCAGCAGAATTTAATGGGTAGGTTTAAGATATGAGAAGCTTATGTTCTGACAATGCTTTCTGGGATCTGACTTAAAAGATTCCTTCCTGGAAATAACTGGCCTAGAAATTTTTAGTACACAATAAGACAACTTAGAAATATTTTATGAAGGTGAAAAGGCCACAGTCTGGATGAGTCAGGCTGTGAGGCTGAGTGTAGTAAGAATGTACAGCACTCAAGCCTTTTTCTAGTCATATTTACTGCACTGAGCAATAACAAAAATACTCTATATGCTTTTTAGCTTCCTCATAAATTTTTGCCCAGTGACAATAAAATACTGAGCATTCAGAAGTTGCCAAACAACAAAATCTAACATATTTGTTATTAATATTAAGGGAATCAGAGCAAGGAACTATGACTAGAGTGAATTGTTGTTTTACTACTAACAAATATAGACATCAAAAAGGCAGCAAAACATCGCCTCTTCTTCATTACAATTGGCCATTCACATCTTTCCCCAAGTCTGGCATTAGTATTTTGAATCTAAGTTCAAGAATATCTGCAACATGTTCAACATTTTTGTAACATTTAAAAACCTTTTTTTAAGATTCGTGTCCATCTGCATACTGACTATAAACTATTACAGCAAAAGATTAATTATGTGACACTTTAGGGTGATGGTTACTGAATCAATTATTTCTTAAGCTAAGAAGAGGAAAAACAATTACTAAAATACTATAGGAGTCATCTTTCTATAAAATAGTAATGGAAATTAGGAATTTGGCTCTACAAACTGAATGGGGATTAGAGCACATTACCCACATACAGAATAGCTGTTGCTTCTATCACAAGATATGCACCTATGATAACATATCCTGGAATGCTATCCCACCCCTCTGAAGACATGGTTCTATTTCTATGGAAGTAAGATAAATTTCTGTGGAAATCTTGTATATCTCTATTGTTTACATTACTGCAGGTGCTTACAAGACTGGCTTGAAACTTAAGCTTGATTCCTAGATTTATTGCACCTCACCTAAACATAGTTGTCTACAGGACTAAACATTATTTAGATCAGTTGGTTGGAGAATGGTACTAATAATGTCAAGGTTGCAGGTTTGATCTCTGCATGGCCCATTGACTTTAGAGCTAGACTCGATGATCCTTGTGGTTCCTTTCCAGAATAATCTGTGATTCTGTAACTAAGAAAAAATTAGAATTAAATGCTGATGCAATTAACAGGCTTGTGATGGGAAAATTATTTAACATGAGCTTGCCAGAGATTTCAAATGTTCACGGGCTTTCACAGAGATGGCTAAAAGGTTTTATTTTGTTAAACAGCTAATATCTAAAAGAATAATATGACAATACCCCATATTTGCTGAAATAAATGTATTTGTTACACATATAATTAATAGGCTTCTCCGGGGACACCCCCTTGTCGCGGGGGAGAAGCTTGCGTGCCCTCATGAGGTTGAGAGCTATGCTGGCGG
>JAWWLZ010000139.1:51723824-51780135 GCA_035041345.1 Poliocrania exsul | reverse complement strand
ACGCTTGCAGCAAGCGTGGGTAGTGCCCTTCCCAAATCTTCGTTCGCGAAGCCTAGCCATGATGATGATGATGATGAATTAATAGGACACAAACCTGCAAATATGAATGTAAAATGAGTGAAGAACCTAGACAAACCAACAAGCCCCAGGAAAACACTAGTGAAGACTGGAATACCTCCTCATAAAAACAAGGTTATTGAGCCTGACATGAAGGTACTCAAAGATAAAGAAGGACTTAGGGAAGCACGTACTGCTTAGCAATATATTGGCTTTTGAAACTTCTTTAACTGCATAGGGTGTGAAACTGGAAGACCAAACTACAGCAAAATGAATGTACAATACAACCAGAACTTCCATTTGTTAGGACTATCTTGTGATTCTGAGAGCCCCTTCTTAAAGAGCTATTTGAGTGGGAGCACTCACAAAAAGGCTACTACTACCTTCATAAACAGATTAAAACTGATCTTTACTGTTCCACAAAAAAAAAAAAAAAAGGGAGGGGGGAGGGGCGGGGCATGAGCTGCAAAGCTTTTAAAACTATCTTTGCTGCATTTAAAAAAATATTGGCAATTAAAACATAGATAATCCACCTCCTTTCAACTGCTACTCAGATTTCAATCCCACACTGTCAAAAGTTAATGGAGGAAATCATTGTCTCAACTGTATTTGGAATAACGCATTTTTAATAGCTTCTTATCCAATTAAGATAGGGGAAAATTTTGTTTATTCCTATCTATTATGTTTAAATGAAGACTTAGATGTGTCTTAAGGTTTTATTTTTCCCTCTGTTCAAATAGTTTATGTCCAGCATTACTAAGGGAACCTTAGACAATTGAGATGTAAAGTGATATTGTATCCCTTTCCTTTAATTCTAGACATAACTAAGTCTAAAAGATGTTAGACACTTTCAGAAAATAAAATCTCAACAATACGAATTTATACATAAATATTAAATCAAGACATTCCTTTGTACATGCTGCAGTATAGGCTGTGAAGTTTCTGTGCTCCAGAAAGCCCTATATGCTTCTCACATTCAGCTACCATTTGTGAATATTTCCTGACTAAAATGAAGACTTCTGAGATACAATTTTCAGAGGGAATATAAATGCCAATACAGGAGTGCTCGGAAGAACAGACTGACCTTGAGTTATAGTATTACCTACTTAAATGCCGATATTTTCTTTCCTGGTTGTTCAGATGAGGTTGCCAGACCTCATCTTGTAGTTACAATCTTGCAGTGCCTTTGCAGAACAACTTGGTTCAGAATTATTTTGTTTAGAGAGCATAATTAATGTGAAGGCTTTCTCCTGCCATTTCATGCTATGCTAGAATTTACATAGTCAGACTAATAGTTAGATAGTACCAGTGGCATGAAATTTAGTGCTGCAAACTCAGAAACACACTCAAGAGTAGAGTGGAGTCACAGAGTTCAAATATGTTTTCTTATCTTATGTCTACTTAGTTAATATTCCAGTTATACTAGAAATTATGCAGCATAATAATACTGCTCATAGCACACTCTTAAAATATTTCTCCATCCTCCTTTAAAGGCAAACACAGATTTCCTTGCATCTTTTTTAGTACATTTTAAAAATATATAAGATGTTTTATGTAGTCCAGTTAAGAAATTCCTAGAGAATATTAATGAACAGTAGACATTGGAAAAAAAAAATTAAGATTTGATACGGTACACATTCATCCCTTGAATCACATGCTTCAATAGAAATAATGACATCAACATGAAACACAGGCTTTTCTCCCAAAAAACTAATTAACAAAAAAAAAATCTGCAAATGAAAGGTAAAATTATGCAATTATTTACATAAACTTTAAAATTATCACAATTTCTTCCATACTGGTAGTGAATAATTCATGTTTTAGAAGTACAAGCATTATACAACTGTCCCACAGAAAATAAGTGAGAAGCAATATGCACATAAAAAGATCAAACCTGAGCCTTCAGACATTTCACAGAATATTTTTCCTTGAAACTGAGGTGCTTTTAAAGTTCAGAGTTTCATGAAAGGCAATCTTTGGCTAAAATCAATGTACCAGCAAGATAAAAGGTTCAACAGTATGACTGCAGTGATCAAAGCTTTTCAAAAGAATGATCCACTCTTTTAAAACCACATTCCAGGTAACAAGTCCTTGTTGGTTTGTACCAAAGGAGAAATAATAAAACTCTGTAAATCCACAAGAAATATAGCACTTGCGTTTTACTACTTTGGGTGCTTCAGAAGTGACAATGACTTGACAAAAAAACAGATTATTTTATATACACTGTAAAAAACCCTAGGCAATAATGAGTATAGCTAGTAGTAAAAAACAGCTTTAAGAAAACAGGGCTGTTGCAAAGTCCTGTGCATAAATTCCACAACCTTCTGCTGTTGTAGGAAAAAACCAAATTCAAGTAAGTAGGTTGATATGCTCACCTGTGAGAAAGAAGCATGTTTTTTCCTTTTCTTGAGTAGCAAAACCACAAAGTTGACAAGCAATCGCAGGAAAAGTAAAATGGTGGAAAACCTTATTTAAACTCATGTGCCATGAACAGTAGAAAAGAAGGCAGAGGATGACTGGTTAAGTACCACAATTTTGTGTGAACATTTTTACTACCATTGTGTTTGCCCCACAGGTCAGTAGCAACTCAGACTTCATTATCTGATAGGTTCTTCTGTAAACCACATGGGATGATCAGGTATCATCAACATCTTTCTTTGTGGATAGGTATCTGTATCCAAGAAAACGTATCAGAATTAAAATTAATTTGCCTCTTTGTCACTAGGCTCAGTTAGGAGAAGGAAAATTAAATGATACAATTTAAAAAAAGGAAACACTGATTACTAGAACTGGTCTCCAAACAAAAGAATAAAGCCATATTTCCATAGAAATGTTGGAAAATGTTATAACTTCTAATTAAGACTTCTATTAGTCTAGAGAGATACATTATTTTTTTCATTCAGACATCTATTTTTTAGAGTCTAAAGTGGAACAGCCCTTTCCTCAGAGCTGTATTTGCTCATACTGGATGCCTCCTCTAGCACAGGCATGCTGGGAATGTCCCAGCTTTCTCTGATTTGCTGACTGAAGGGGCAGGAAATCATACAACTTCCTCTCAGCATGTCATTTTAATATTAGTCCCTGTTAAAGGCTCAGGGTTTAGGTGAAAGTTCTTATTTCAAGAGCACCAACATCACACCAGATCCTAGATTTACCTACTGCTTCTCCCGGGACTATTAGTGCAGAACAAAAACATGATGAATGTGTGAATAGTTCCTCATACCAGCTTAAAAGGTTACAGTCTTCTGCTTCTCAAAGATTTTAAAAGGGGGGAAAAAAGAACATTGATTTTAAAGTATATTGGCATTGTTTATTCAAGGTGAATGAATGACAGCTTTATGAGAGCAGTGCCACTGTGTTTTTGCTGTTTTCCTTTTCATTTTTCCCTAGCAACCTGGTAATACATAACCTTGAGACCAAACAAGGGTCATTTGCAGTTCTACCCATGGGTTAGTTGAAGGAAATAGCAAAATCATATGTTGCAATTCATTCACAGAAATCTGAGATTATACTTGCACATCTCTTGATGAAAGAAACACCCAAAAGTGATTACAGAGCTCAATACTTTGATCAAGGTTATAAAGGGACTTAATTAGAAACCTTTGAAATATCTTCTGTTCATAGAGCATTATCTGTGCAATACAAAAGTCTTCTTTCAAATAATGGACTTCACCAATACAACCTGTGCTCCTTTCAGTTTACTAAGACATAGTAATTGCTCATAATTATTAGTACTCATTAATTTTCTGCTCTTCATTTGTATCTTACATACTTAAAATATATGAAGAAAGGTTGGAAGTATACAGATTTAATGATGTGATCAGTGAATGTAGCAATTGATTTTGTATCTCTGAACTCTTCTATGAAGCTAAAGGCTTACACAACATGTTACTTACAGAACAAGTGATCAGATTATTTTAGACAACTGATCAGCAAGCAGTGCACTAGTCCATTCTCCCTCTGAAGGTGTTTGTTCCAGCATCTCCTGTCTCCTCAAAAAAACACTCTCCCAACTTCCTTCAACTTCTGTTAATACTTCAGTATATGGCAAAGAATTATTCAACAAGGCAAAAGAATTGAGAATGTCTGTATGTATCATAGGTTGCAAAATGCTCTCAAGTAGTGAGTCTGGCAGTTTGGATGCTAAGATAAAGCAAAAGGACACTCCCTCACTTTTGCAATAAAGCAGCAATAAGGACATTTCAGGTCAAGGAAGTGGACCCATGGGATGAGGCAATCGATAGAATAAAAGGTCTAGCCATTATTACAGGCTCATTTGAGCTTATTGCCTCTAGAGCATTCATTTGGAAAGAATTTCAACTATGCAATGGTATTCCCTTAGTAAAAACTCACTTAGAACTTTCCTGTTTCATTAGGGAAGAAAGTTGTGGAATAAAAAAATGTTTTATTTGTCACTGCTGTTAATTTCTGCCTAGCTAGATTCCAGTTAGTGCACTATGGTTTACTCCACCTTTTAGTGTACATTATCAGAAAACAAAAACAACAGTCTAAGAAACAAAGCAAGTTAACTACTAAGACTTGAAAAGACATCTTTTTAAAGTGTGTCCTCTGTGGACAGAGTTTTGCTGCAACCATTCTTTCTTTCTCCTTTTCTTTCTTCTTTCACATCAACTTTGAAGATGCCTAATTTCTTCAGCTGAAAGGGATTTTCACTAGTACTCCTGTGAGATTATCCAAAATCCTGCCCTGAGAAGGTTGCATGTCAATTTATTCTTAAGAAGCACTTATATATTTCTCCCATCCTAGAAATAAAGGCTGTCAATCCTATTTTGATCAGATAAGAGCTTGTACTATTTCATTGTATTTTCACCTTAAGGTTTTGTAACCTCTGTAGTTTCATCATATCTGAAATAATGCTGTCTGTTGCTATCAGCTCATAATTAATAAATTTACTCCTATGCTGAAAAATGCAAAAGACTCCTGTGATTTGATTAAATTATATGGCATATTTTTCACATCTGAAAAATATAAAGTACACAATTTACGGAGGTTACCTTTCCACAGGGCTAAGATATGTTGTTTTCTGAGTTACAGCAGTGGGAACCACTGTGTGGGTGTAACCGAAACTGTGTGTTCTACACCCTTTGTCTCATTTCTGATGAACTATTAATACTGGACCATTTGCTGCAGCTGCCCAGGGCACACCTGACACTTCAGGCTACAAGCTGGATGTCAAAGAACCCCATGAGATAGGGGAGTGTCCCTGTCATCATCAATGACTTGGCTGTGATAACTCCCCTCCAGGAAGGCATTAGCACCTTCACACCCAGCCTGAGGGATCATGTCTGCTAATGGGCTATCAATGAGTCCAAAAATATCCAATAGTTAAATCATCCATTGTGGAACTCCTCACTCTGGGGGAGGTACTGGGCATTCTCACCTGAATTTGAGCATATATAATCTTGGCGGTTTGGGACTTCTGGTACCACTCATTAGATCCAGAGGAGGACCAGAACCTCAACAGGACTGTGACTGTCACTCTCGACAAGACTGACTATCATCCTTACCAACAGGTTTTTCCTTCCTTTTACTTTGGATTCAGGGGGACTATGTGCTCAGCACAGGGGCTACACAAACGCCATTCGTTTGTGCCTCAGAGTGCTGGGTTATACATCTGTTCCCTTGTGAGTTAAAACCAATTTTTTCTCTGTATCATTCTATTTATTAGTAAATTATTACTCTGACTTGTAACCTTTCTTGAGTTGGGTTCATTTCTCCCACCGGTTTACCTTTAAACCAGCACAGTTGTGTTATTAATTTCTAATCCCCAGCAAAAATTGCAGACTTGAACCCACCTTGGGTGTTTTGATTTTCTTTTCATGTAAATTATTACCATTGGTTATGCTAATGTATGAATCTTTATGTCTATGAAGTCTTGTATGCTCAAGGAATTCATCTCAAGATTTCTTTCTGTGCAGTTTCACTGTGTCTTTTCATCTATATCTCTCATGTATTTAGTGTTCCTAAAACAAGTTCACTGTTAGACACTTTGGTCTTGGAGAATAAATACTGTGGTTAAGGTGCTGCTTTCCTTCCACTTTATTGTTTCTTCCTATTTTTATTGTTAAAATTTGTAGGTTTTATTATCAATACTATCCATCAAAACCTTAATCTTCCACTACAACATGGATGAAAGAGGAAAGTTCAGTAAATACTCTTTTAAATTAAGGATTATTTGGAAAACAAACAAACAAACTTCAGTTTAAACTCTGCAAAAAAAAAAAAAAGGTAAAAAAAATACTGTTCAAGAAACCCCCCGTCCACTATATATCTTTTAAACATTTTATATGGGTGTCAGTGGGAAAAACAGCAACCTCTGGAAGTTTCTAGGTAATATACAATTAATTAATTCAACAAGTAGTACTTTTATATGCACAGCTTATTTGTATCCATGATTCAGCATTTCTGATATAACAAATCTGTATCAAACTGATAGTTCCTTTCTCTTTCTTGTTAACACTTTTAAAGGGCAGCATGACAGTGAAACAGTGCTAAGCATATGCAGAATGATAAGAGTGCTCTCATCGCATTACTTCAAGCTGCTATGGTTTATCACTTTGCCTCAGAAAGCTTGCAAAATACAGCAAATCAAATCTGTTTTTAAATGCCTGTCTACCTCTGATTTGTTCCACAATTTAGGGACAAATTCTTGACATGTTATATTATAGGATTGTGGGTATGGTGCCAAAGACAAAAACAATACACATGGCAGGAGGCATTTCTTAATATAGTCAGGACCTTCTAGATGAAATTAAAAGCATTATTGGTCTAACCTCCCCAAATTTGGAATATGCATTGCACAAAAGACTTCATTTTCTTTTATGATGTATTCTTGAGAAGGTGGTCTGTCTAGTGTGCATCCATTAGATCTAAAAAGGTGAACAATAGAGGTTCAATTTATCTTGACTAAAAAGTAAGAATGACCCTTTCAGGGTAAACCTTTTTTTACTTTTTTTCATGCAGGTAAATAGAAAACCTATCCAAGACCAAAGACTTATTTGCAGTTTGATTGGAAAAAAAAATAATTTAAAAAATCATCAGATCCATGCTTGTATTGTTAATTTCTATATTGAAATTAAATTAATATACATGGGTGTATAAGCTGTATATATATTAATATACATGGGTGTAAAAGCTTTTTAAATCAACTTAATAGGAACACTCAGATACTTAAAAGGGAGTTATCAAGAAGGCAGAGCAGAGTCCTCACTGTAATGTAACCTTGAGCTTGAGAGTTGATGGACAATAAAGTAAGAGAGAACATGACTGGATAAAAGGAAAAAGTCTGTGAACTGTAGACTGTATACAAAGGAAAACTGGCAGTGAAACAGGCTGCCCAGAAAACCAGTACTGAAGGTTTTCAAGATCCCATTGTATTAAACCCTAAGTAACCTAGTCTGACCTCATGGGTGGCCCTGCTCAGGCTACAGTCCTCCTGAGAGCTCAGACTGAACTTGTCCTGGCAAGTCTGGAGCTTTGTTTTCACTGGGCTTAACTCTACCAGACTTTTGATGGTTTGGTTGAGGTTTTTAAACAATCACATGAATATAAGTACTTCTATTTCTGCTTAACTTTTTATGTTGCAATGATAGTAACAAGTAGCTATTCTGTGTAAATTGAGGTATTATTACAATGTAGTGAGCAGAAATACAGCCTAGTAGAGGCCTCACAAAGTAAGAGCGCTGGCCTGTGGAACTGCAGCCCAGTAGTTATGGGATGAGAGTACACAGAGACCCAGCTAACACTGGAAAGCCAAAGGATAGTGGGTCTCATGGGTGGTCAGTCAAAGAAATGGAGCTAGGGAAAGAATAAAGTTATAGGGGTAATAAAAAGAACAAATAATAAGTTAGAAAACATAAAAAATAACCACAATTGGATCCAAGGATAAGAAAAGCCAACATCACATTCCTGCCAGCAAAGGACTTACACACTGTATGTCCCCTTCAGCAACATTACATGCGCACAAGCCATACTGAAGCATGATCATAGGACCCAGAAAGGCAGCAGCAGGATGAGCATAACACCAAGACAGGAGGTAGTTACAAGCAAGTCTGTATGTAAGAGATTTAACTGGATTAGTATTGTTGAGACTTTTCCATTCCACTTTTCTTTCCTTTCCTTTTTTTTTTTTTTTTGCAATAATTATACGTAGATTAGTAATAATTGCTTAATTATACCAATTATGCAGAAAATAAATTCTTCGCTTTAGGTATGTAAGTTCCCTCCTTTTTGCCTACAACATGATTTTGAGCATATTGAGTTATATGAGTATCTATAAAGTTCTTAGTAGTAGTAAAACCAGAAGGAGCTTACTTATTCTGTATGCAAAGACAATTCAGCACAATGATTAGTACACCTTTCATCTTATTCCAATACCTATGAATTAGAGATAAAAGGCATATCCCAGCTGAAGGAATCATTTTATGTTTCTCCAATTCCTTTGCAGATAAATGTGATTTTATGCAGTTGACCTCGAATGTTTCTGCAATGAAATTGTGACTGATATGATGTACATATCATTTTAACTTGGTATGAAAAGGAACCAGCACAGAGCTCAACAGTCATTCATCTAGGTCTTCATCTCTGTACTAGTGAGACTTCAGTAATTTACTAGAAATAACATGGAACCCACAGCTGTACTTGATGAATGTGAGAAGAGAATAGTCTACTTCTCACTGTGTCATCAATGAAAATGAAGCATGATAAATAACAAATACTTTACATGCTTTTTATTTTGCATTATGAATGCAATTTCAATAAAATATGCATATAATAATTTTTCAACAGTGAACTTATAATAAAGAGGAATAATAAATGGCTTCTAACTCCAAAGATTTTTTTTGTTTGTTTGTTTGAGAGATACTCATAATTGAAATCATAAACTGAGAAAGTTTGCAGCTACCCGAACCTACAACTTGAACTGTCTGCACTGAAGTTCTATTTAACATTGTTTCTGTGATAAGCAAGAACAAACATAGGTTTTTCCACTAACATTTGAGACAGAATTTAATACACAGAAATTTCTGGGAACAGCTAAAGGTTCTGTGGAAAACAGTCAATCATGAAAACCAAACTGAAGATACCAATCCACAAAGTAGGAGATGACAACTATAAATATCTGGCAGACGTTTGAAAATATGGATTCTGAAGATGTCTCACACTAATCAGGGCAAGAGCAAATGCTCTTAGATTCGAACAAAACTGAAACCTGGTCTCAAAAAAACCCCCAAAACTATATTTTATTTTCACTTCTATCTTCAGTATTTGCAATTTTTTAAGCATCTATGTTCTTTTGTTTAAAAGGAAAGTAATTTGAAATGTTATATCTCTGAGGATGTCATTCCCAGAAAAGGGAAATTCATAATGAATGTTCATTAATGTTCTTTATCAGTTCATTAAAGCTGCTTGTGCGCTATGTTTATGAACATCTTTGATAAACGTTTGGATTTGTTGTGCATGAACTGCTGATGAATAGTCATTAAAGTGTCCCTAAGTTTATTCATTATGAGTACTTATTAATTTCTCATGAATTATTATAAAATTCAAGCTGCTCTAGCAGTCATCTATAAACAAAGAACAATCATTCACAGTATGTATTACTTATTAGAAATAAATTAAAAATATAAGCTTATTTCAAAAGATTAATGTATAGAAATTGTACTTTGTTCTTGCAGCAACTTAATCAATTCTTAAGCAATTTCGCAGAAAGCTACCAGAAATCGTGTTATAATTTGGAGACATACTTTCACTTATGAATCATCTGACAGCCCAAACTGGATCCATATTTCTCCAGAGTAAAACTTAGTTCTTCAGTATGTGTATAAAGATGTCCAGATCTCTCCAGCATGTTGAAAATCTCTCTACCCTATATTGCTAATGTTAAGGGAATACTTTCTGCTGAAAATACAGGTAGCTAACACACACCCTTCATACACATATATTGATGAAATGTTGAGTAACATTACTTAATTTGTTAACAATAAACTTGTACTCCAAAAAATTTCAAGCACATCACAACTACAGAAACCTAGATATATTTAATTTCCTTTATCCTTTGCACAGCTCTCATTACTTAGTCACATTTTTCCCTACAGTGTCAAGTGGTTCTTTATTACTTTTATTGTAGGACAGATTAGGAATTTCTGAACTAATTTTGTACAATTTAGATCACATACTGGTAATAATTTAGGCAGCCTTGCTCTCTCTCTACCATGACATACATCAGTGCTTAGCACCTGGATAGTTTAGCTATAGAAAACTTAAAACTAAGCAAGATATACATTAATATATACACTATAGTTAGACATCTGTTGTCCTATCCATTGCATTCACACATGTTATAAATCTGTTCTCAATAGAGTTTTATGTTAATAACCAAACAATTAGTTTTTAAGCTTTTTTCAGGTTTGGATGAATAAACCTTGATTTTATGATTTTAAGATTCAATTAGTTATTGGAACAGAGAGCATTTCTCACAAATATCACAAATGTAGACCTTCTGTCCTGCTTCTATTCAAGGAAAGAAAATAAAAGTAAAGAAAATGGAGTGCAAGTAAAATAATGTCATAAGTCACTGTATCACAGTGTCACAGTAATTGCTTCAGTTGGGAAAAAAAGTTATGTAGACTAGTCATGACAAATTATATAGAAGGCCAAAAAAGATGCTAGCAAGTGCTGAAAGTGTTCACACAGGGTAGTTTCTGGAAAATGGGGCAGTAACAAAAGAGAATTCCTGTAGAAAGAATGCAATCACCATAAAAGGCTCACAGTACAAACAGATCATGTGGTTTTGTTTTAATGTGGTTTTGTTTTAATAAGCTCAAGTTTGACAGAATTCCCTGTTACAAAATTCAAACTGAGATGAGATCCTTTGGGCCTCATCATCAGTAGATTATTTTCACAGTATGGTTTCTCCACAGACTTCAATCAAAACTTCTAATCTCCAGCAATGCATTTGTTAAAGTACACACTGTCTACACGAATAAATATTCAGCTATTTAGTAGCATCATCGTTTTCTGTTCCTCAGTAGACCACTCATAAGTAATTTAAAACAAATTAGACAGAAAACATGGACTTATTTCTATTCTATAAAAATCGTAGTTAGTACTCCCTTTTCTCCCTGTAAGTACCTGATTTATTCACATAGAAAGGAGGTATAGTATTGCAGGCTTTAGACTTTTCTCTCCTGCAGCCCATCCAGGGCCATGCATCTCAAATCTAATACACAGAATGTCTGCTAGCCATTCAAAATCACTTGTAAATAAGAACATCCATTTGTGTTGTAGTAGACTTCCATTAATGTTAGTGAGAAGAAAATCTATATTGGAGAAGTTTCAATACAATTACTTCTCTTTCCTTTATCTTCTCTTTTGTAGCAATTTTAAATTGCCGTTTCTCTTCTTACTGGAGTCAAAATTTTATTTTTTATTTTCCCCTCATAGTTATTTCACCCCTTTTCACTTTTCCAAAACCAAAACTAGAAAGAAACTCAATGTTTTGTTTGAATTCACTGCTTCAAATAAAACAAGACTAAACTTTAATTGAAGAAAACTGTAATCATTAATACTTTAACACTAAGACCATATTAGGAAATTTAAGTGAGCCTATGAAAACTAGTAAGTTTATCAGCAATATTTTGTCTGTAAAGAAAGAACTTCTAACTTCTCAGTTTGTGCTCACTTGCAAAAGCTATGAACAGGGAGAGAAGGCAAGGACCTGCCAAGCAACAGGACAGTTAGCAGGAAGCATCCTTTAATATCCTACTTCAGTGCCAAAGACATCAGACTCAAGTACTCCTTTCTGACAGGGAGCTTACAAATACTTCATGAAGTGGACAATCTCAGCTCACATCTCCCCCAAAAAGTAATGAAACAAAAAGACAATTGGAATGATTTAATTGAAAAGTTCAGTTTTAATATTAAGTATATTTATGTCAATACACATTTAAAAAGTTAAATAAGTGTTGATTGCAAAATCTCCTTTACTAATGTAAGAGTTTTGTACCATTTTAGTATCTAATTCATAATACAGAAATAAAAAATGGGTATTTCCTTTCAATATTTGAAGCAAAAGCTGTGTTAATGGGAGTTAAGATCATACATCAAAAGGCAGTGTAAGCTAAAGCTACTTAATTTAATAAATGAAGCACTTTTGTCATTATTTAATTATCGAGAGTAATCAAAAGTGGTAACTTCATTTTCATAGACAAGGAAGTAATTCAAGAAATAAGGCTGATTGAGCAAAACTACCCCATGGATTCTTTTTCTGGAATAAGCTAATTTGATAAGTGTCATTTGGAAGAGCAAATCATTAAAATGTACATATGAGGAAGTGGTAGCTGTAAATTGAAGCACATAAAAAGAATCAGAAAATATACTTGGAAAGAATTGTTTAACCATTGAAAAGCTGATAGAAACATCACAGTCCTTTCACATGTGAGTTCTTTTTTTCATATATTAGAAACTAACCTTTGCTCTGTTTATTACTTACATGGTTAAAGACAAAATTTTAGCTCTTGCATATTTATCCAATATGCACAAAATGCTTTTTTCAGGTGTTGAGGGTTTTTTTTCAAAGACTAGACTTACTGCAGTGACGGGACTTTGTCTGACGCAGAATGGAAATTAGAAGGATTCCAGCACCTTCCACACTGGTTTGTGGAGGTGAGGGGGAGCGGAAATACTGGAATTTTGTGACATTATATTTTAGAGTTTGAATTCATGCATGATTTCTCTACACTGAAAATGGAGCATTTGTGAAAGCACATCCTTATAAGGGCCAAGATCAAAAAGATGACAAAATCTTTCTTCCATTTGTTTGAATCAAAAGTATGCATTGTCTACCAGGAATTCAAACCTAAGTTGATAGGCTTCTATGAAATAGTATTTTTGGACTCTATGGGTGGGAAAAAAAAAAACAAAACACCAAAACAAAAACGAAAAAAACCCCACCACAACAACAACAACAAAAAACTTACACAGAAAAATTTGCTGAGATATGTGCTCCAACATCTGAAAATACTTGAAAATAGTCTTACATAGCAAGAGCTGATTTTTGCTTAACTGAATTAGTGATTATTCAGTTTGCCCTTTACCTTTATCTTAAGTATTAAAAGTTGAACATTACTCAAATTTTAGTAGAGGTAGATTGCCCAGTTGAGAGGATTCTAGGAGAAATGAAGCTTTGGAAATTCAGAGATGGGCATTTTGGTGGAAAGCACTGTGTATAGTAACCTTGACTGCCAAGAGATACCTACTTGGGACTACAACTGAAGAGGAGGCATGTGCTGTGTCTCTTTATCCTCCCTGATGCCATTCAGAAATATCCAGAGATCCACACCTACTCACCCTTCTCACCCTCTGCTCTGGAGGGTATAAAGCATGGTAGCATTATACAGGACTTTGCACAAATAGATAAAGAAGAACCATCCTTGACCTCAGAGTACAGCTATTTCCTCTCTTAATAATACATTTAGGTAATTTTTTGTCTGAAATTAGCTTTTCTCTCCCTGAATGCTTGGCTTCAAGCTTCAAGAATCTTCTCCTGAGAAGCGAACGACAGTTCTGGCCTTACCACAGCAACTCACAGTACTCTATAGAGGAAATATCCAGCAAGTTATCTGGGTGATAGAAATGACAATTCTTTGCAATTTTTTTCCCTCTTTCTGAGCCAAATATTATCTGAGTGACCAAAGACAGATAACATTATCTAGTTCAGACACTTCTGTAACTTCCTTTAAAAACTGTCTAACCATGCCAGACAATGGGTCATCCAGATGACACCAGAATACACCATAGCTCATGGATAACCTTCATCTCAAGTATGAGTAGATTCATACATGGTGAGCGAAGTCTCCCTTTTGCCCCTCATCCTCAGCGTTGTTTTGATTTATGAAAAAATGCAACTCTGAAATCAGATCACCTTAGTTCTTAAGGACTGAATGAATTTGTATAAATGCCTATCAAATCAATAGGCTTATGAAATATTAGTTTAAAATTGTTTTTCTCTGAAGTTTAACATGTACTACTAGTAGGATTTTTTGCTCTAATTGCTCTTTAAAATGAAATAGGGAGCACTCCTCAAACTCTCTGAACAGCCTGACAGTTTTTCAACCACCTATATTGCAATTACCTCAGTTCTTTGTAATTGCCCAGTTTTCCATTAAATCCATAATTGCAGAATAAAATGAAAGTCCTCTTCAGTCGGACTATCCTGATGCTTACCATAATAGTCAACATACAACTCACACATCTCTAGATGTAAATAAAATTTTAAAGTCACTCCTTATTCACCTAGATATTATTTAGACAAGCTAGGAGAAGATTTCTAGGACAAGGCTCCTCACCTGAGGAGCAAACATCCTTGTGCAGACACCAAGGAGACTAGGTCTAGATGCACTGGGTAGGAAAGATCATTTCAGAACTGATCTTTTCAGAAATCTTGAATGGTTGCAGAAGCCTAATATTCAGAAGTGCCTCTGGAAGTTAGGAACACAAATTCCATTTAAAAAAACCCAAAGAATTCTAAAGCCTGAACCTTTAGAAAATCTTCCTTTAAAAATCAAAGAACAAACACATCTAGGCTTTCAGAAGAGGTTGCTCTTCAAGCTACTAAACTCATCTGTCTGTAATGACTGTAGTAACTGTGCAGGCATTAATCCACACTCTACACTGAGAATGTTCAGTCAAAAAAACATTTCTTTTTTTAAACTATGAATCATAAAGACAGGGAGACAAAGCAATTAGCACAAGGCCACCCTGTACCTGAACTCAAAACCAAAGCTGTATCATTAAAGTTCCTAACTCTCATCTCAGACAGTAACCTACTCCAGTTCTTGGTTTAAAAAAAAATCAGATTTATAGATTGGTGCATTTAAGATCCTGGTACTAGCTTCTAGACCTAATGAGGGTAATGTTAAGTAGTTTTGAGAGTCCAAATATATGCTTCTAGGGCAGTACTTCGCACCTTTATCATTTGTCCCATGTGTACTCTTGAGTGTACCACTTTGAAAGTTTATTTTCAAATACTTCAAAGTACCAATGGAAGTTACTTAATGTAACCTTAGTCTTTTTGAGCTTCCAGCTTCCACTTCTGTAAGTTCACTAAGAGTAATGGCAAAAATAAACATCTGTGTATTTAATTCTTTAATGCAGGAGATTTAATGTAGAAGATTTAGTTGCATCTTAAATTTATAAGTAGGAAATGTCATAATGTTTTGTGCAGAACACTTCTTAACAGCAACTGCATTTGGTCATAGAATCACAGAATGTTTGGGAATTGGAATGGACATTAAAAATCACCTAGCCACAGCTATCTTTGTCATGGGCACGGACACCTCCCACTACACCAGGCTGCTCAAAGCCCTATTCAACCTGACTTTGAACAATGCCAGGGTTGGGGCATCGACAACCTCCCTGGTCAACATTTTCCAGTATCTCATCACTCCCACAGTAAAACATGTCTTCATAATAGGTAACCTAAATTTCCCCTCTTTCCATCTGTATCCATTACTCCTTGCAATATCACTACAGTTCCTGACAAACAGTCCCTCTCCGGGTTCCCCGTAGGCCCCAAATAAGTCCAAATAACTTTTCTTTTTTTTTTTTTTCTACAGGAATTTTAGGAAAAAGAGTTTAATTTCTATTTTTTGCTCCAGTTGATAAAGTAGAATTAATCATATTATTTTTAAGTTTTCATCAAAGTATACTTCTATATGTGAGTTACCTTACTTGATGATTTGTGAGAATCTGCATGCCTGAGCCTTAAGCCCCTCTCTCTCATTCTGCAAGGCTTCTTCCACTTTTTAGCATAATTCATGGTATTCTCAGGCCCCCAGTTCCTACTTGGCAGGTGAAAGTATCTCTCTTTCAAGTCACTAAGGCTGACTACTTCACACTGTGTAAGTAATGGGTATCTCATGGGTTCCTGATAGTTTCACAGCTCATCATCATCCCTTCACAAAATCTCTCATTGGATTATAACTCCCCAAAGCTCTGAGCCGGATAAAAAAATGCAGGTGAATGCACTGCGGGAAAAACTAAAATGGCAAAATACTAAAGGCTTAGTATAGACAAATCATTATCACTACAAGGAGCCAAAAGGGACATTTCTGTTGTCCAGGTGGAAATCTTATGCTGAAACAGTAGACTGGATGCAGCTACCTGGACCATATTCACAGACTCAGCTCTTCTGGCAAGATATGCAGGAACTGTAACAGGGTAAGCATGCTCTTGATCTGTTCCTTTTTATGTCTCACCTTCAGCTCCAGAAGCATATAAGCCCCACAGGTGCCCCACAGGTACCCCCAGCCTACTGGAAGTAGAGTTGTCTGAACTCCTGGCACTACTACTCTGTGTTGATGCTTCCTTCTTACAGAACTACTGTTTCACTCTGCTATCTACTGCCTGCAGTGTTCAGGTTCATAGAGAACTATTAGCTATTTCTATGTGACAAGCAAGCTTCAGCCATTCAAAGTTACCCAAATAACCATAAGTAAGCTTGAACTGTTGACAGCTGCAGGTTTTCCCAGCCTGAAGCAAAAGGGGAATGCAAGGTCTGAAAAAACTGCTGACACTGAGTATCTTGACATTTTGCCATGCCTGTACAGAATGGCTAATTGCTGCATTGACATGGATCCTACTTTTCTTAAAAATTAATTACAATGTCATGTCAATCCACAAGTTTTCTGGTTTATGTCAGTCTCCTCCCCAAGACTTTCAGAGCTAACCTTGACTCTGTTCTTCGTCATTATATGCCCTAACTTTCCAGCAAAAGCATACTAGTTCTAACAGTTCATGCAGTAGGTAGCATTTTCTTCCCCACATCTAAATTATGCAGAAACTGCTGAGTCTTAGTATTTAATACCTGGTGAAGATCAATCAAATCTACTCTTGTATCTGAGTCAGCAGCAGCAGGAAAGTATTGATGGACTAGCAAGGGCAAAACAAACATAAGCACATCAAGAAATGTCACCTGAATGAGTCACAAAAAAGAAAGAATTATAATAAAAACAATTACAAGCTTTATTGCTACCTACAACTAGCTTAAAATACAAAAATCCCCACAATGCTCTGAAACAACCACTTTTCATTGAAAATTACTTAATCTAGAATTTATGTCTTTTTTGGATGTAATCCAAACACAAAGTAGGTGATAATTCTTATAAAGACCATTTACAAGTTGTTAGACTTGTACTACATGAATTTTCATTATAAAAGCTGAATGGCATACACCCTATGCAACTCATGTAATATTTAGTATATTCTGAAGAGCAGTTCACTGTGGAATTCCACAAATATTTATTTTCACAACTGAAAATTAAAATTCATCCCCAATTATTGTAGGCAAAATATTAAAAATTTAATTTAAGTATATAGACAGGATAAGAGCAGAGGACAATAAGTAAAAATATAACACTTTTTTAGTACCTCAGTAATGTTAATTAAACCACAACATGCAGTTTTACAGTATTTATACTTTTTATGGTATTTATATTATTTATATTACAGCTCTTTCATGAACTCATGAAGTTCTGCTACGCTGACTACATAATTTTCATACTATGTAACTGTAACTTTAAATGCAACATGCAAGTGTAATAAACTTATAAATACACATTTTCTTCTCCTCACTGCTATTTAGAACTTACATTTTCAAAAAGCTGAGCGTGTTTTCAGCTGCAGCAGCTGAAATTGTCAGTGCCAAGAAATGGTAGATAACATCTCCACCACTCCTGCAACTCTTTGGAGCTCAAAAAGAAAATGGAAAAGTTTAAAATTTCTAAAATCATTTTGACTTAGAATCATGGAGTATCCAGAGTTGGAAGGGACCTACCAAGATCATCAAAGTTCAACTCATGGCCCTGCACAAGACAGCCCCTTCAATTTACACATGTGCCTGAAAGTGTTGGTTCAAACACTTCTTGGATTCTGTCAGGCTTGTAACCAGTTCCATGAGGAGCCTGTTCCAGTGCTTAACTACCTTCTGGGTGAAGAATCTTTTCCTAATATCCAACACAAATCCCCTCTGACACAGCTTCATGCCATTCCCTCAGATCCTGTCACTAGTCATCACAGAGATCAGAGCCTGCCTCTTCTCTTCCCCTCGTGAGGAAGCCTCTCCTCAATCCAATCTGTCCGCCCATTTATTGTCCTTTCCTTGTCGGTGCAATTTAACGAGCACAGTATGTCCTCATAATAACCTATTACAGAATATTAAAAACCAGAGAGAGCTGCCCCATCACCCCTGCTCCTACCCACCTCCTGCCTGGGGCCAGGTTTGGGTTAGATGAGACCTTAACAATTACCTACTTCTAACTTCCTGACTATGGCCAGGGACACCTTCTACTAGGTCAGGTTGCTTAGAGCCCCATCTAGTCTTGAACAGTTCTAGGGATGGGACATCCACAACTTCTCTGGGAAACCTATCCCAGTGTCTATTTCAAAGAGAGCAACAAGCTTGAGCTTGCTTCAGCTCACCTGTTCCTTCCTGGCAACCTCCAGTGTCTGACAGAGACTAGTAATGGGACTCAAGTCGGTATCATGACTGAGCCATGAATTGAGATCCTTATATATTTTGCTAAGTATAACTTCTGTTTGTAGCTAAATCAGACATACCATGAAACATCAAGTGTCTTGAAAGAAGTAAATTTGATATTAAGTGTTGCACCCTCCGTGCATGAGTCAGAAAATTTTGGCTTCACTTACGTTACTGAACAAAGTTATATTTTCTTTTAAAAAGGTGTCTGCATGCTTTCCCCCATGCAGCAGTGTGGGAAGATGCTGGAAAATTCATTTAACTTTAGTATAATAGTGTTCTCTATATCTGTGACTAATAGTTCTATGTCAGCTATTGCTTCTTTGTTTATGTATATCAATTATTATTTTGTACTAGCAGATGTCTTGGTTTTGAGAACAAGGACTATGTGTCAGAGCAAAGAATGATAAGGGAAGTACATTATGACCTGATCACATATTTGAGATGCTCTCCAGGATAAAAGATTCATTAGAAGATCCTGAACCACATCTAAATACTTTTGCTAGTTGGTAGGTTTTCCTGCTCCATGTTAAGTGGAACCACATATTCCCTGCTCCTCATCCTCTATGCTGGCCTGACTAACTGCTGATGGCTGTTTAGTAAAAATAAAGGTCTCCCTCCAGTGCCCTGTGCTGTAAGGTACAATAAGCCTCCTTGCAACAGCTGTGGACAATCACAGCCTGCATTATTCAGGGAGCTTCACAGGCTCATCTCCCTTGCTTATCACTTCTGAGCATTCTTCCATTGCAAGACTGGATTGGTTAGTAAGAGTCTTGGATCCTTTTCTTGCTTTAAGTATAACAGGCTCTGTAGAGAAACTGAAATATTTATTCTGGGTTTATTGTTTCTAAATTAGCAGAAAAAAATTGCTTCTTGTTAATGGAGAGAGACATATGGGTCAAATATGCATATGGAATTTCATCCTTACTTGTTTGAAATGCTTTTAAAAGAATGCCAGTGTAAATAATCTATCATGATAAATTTATAGAGTAATGTTTTCTATTGAGCTATAGAAACAATGAAATTGTAATTAAAAATAATGTATACTAAAGAAAGATATATTTGTGAGCTGTGAAAATAGTAGTGGGCCTTTATTTGTCAAAGACTGCAAAGTCAAAAAGTATCTCAGTATTATTCCCTTGAGATTTTGCCTGCTTTTTAGCTATCTATTTTCTGCATGTAATGGCAGCAGGTGTTATTTCATTCCAGAAACATTCATACAACTTCTTTATCAAATGTTGCATGGGCATGTATTTTCTTTCAGTTCATAAGGGCTCTTCCTCATCTGCCCAATGTTTCTATTTCTCTCACATTACCTGACAAGGTTTGAATCACAATTGCATTCTTAATCAACATTATTCATGATATTTTGAAGGTTTGAGAGTCTTTAGGAATATTGAATTAATAAATATATTTATGAGGGGCTTTTGTAGCAAACTTTCATTTAAAAATCATCTCTCTCTGAAAGATGTGCCTCCAATTTTACCCAAATGGACAAATTGGGAAGAAAAATGTGGACTATGCCTAAAATGCAAAAAAAGTGTAAAAATTGCATATGGATATAGCTTTGATATGGGAGGTGGGGAGGTGTATTAATCTGTTTGCTGTCTTTTGAGGGGGTTTTGTTATTTTCCTTTTTTTTTTTTTTTTGAGGGCAAGCCATTCATCACTTACTTTTATTTCTATTGAGCACAGAGGTCTGTCCGTTTCAAGAGAAAAAAGATGCAAGCTTGTTTTCTGTTTTTGAGAAAGAATAGCTCCCCTGCTGTCATTTCCAAGTTAACGACTAATTAGACATACAGAAATACTGCCAGGAAGATGAACATAAATTGTGGGGGCCTGATCCTGAGAAACAATGCCAATAGCAGGTGATTTGTTTATTTATTTTTTTTCCTTCTGAACTCAATTTCATTTTCCCTATAATGCGCCCCATACTACGATAAAAAAATAAAAGTTAAAATATAGTCTGTTAAATATTGGCAGTTTCAAGGGAGGTTATATACTTCACCTTGCAAGCATATGGACTTTTGTGTCTTGCCAAAGCAAAATTGTTTCCTACACTGCAAATGGGGTTTTTATGCTCTATGAATTAGCATTGACATATTCCATCATTACGAGATAGAAACTATCAGACTGTACTGTATTTCTGGCAGAAAGGTTTTTTAACCTGTTTTTGTTTTTTCTTCTTCTATTTCTAGAAGGAGCAGTGCTTGAGATGGTGTTGATATTGCTATAGTCTTAAAGATTTCAGAAAATCAAAAATCAAGCTTTGAATACACCAAGGTATTTCAGATGAGATGGATAATTACCATATATATTTGGAAAAAAACAGATAAACTAATCTAGTCTGATCTCCAGCATGCCAGCACACCAGTGCATTCACTGTTTTCCCATACTGTGTCTTTGCTAAAGTGAACCTCCCCAAAAACGCATTTTTCAGAAAGGTCTCTCCTCAAATCCTGCTATGGGCTTTCACTAGTTTTTCACATTATTTCCAGCCATGTCTAGTTTCTAAACACTGATTTTTTGTTATGTTTAACTACCTAAGGATGGTTTCAGAATTAGCATTTTCTCTGCAAGTACTTTTCATCTTAAACAAAATAATCAAGATACTTTTCAACTTCTTTGGAAAAGAAGCCTAAATTCTTTTAAAAGTCTTACTAAAACATGGCCTTTTAAGCATAAATTTTTCAGCTTTTCTGTACTTTCTTCTATATTTTAACATCCTGTCAGAACTGTATGTTTTATGCACATAATTGTAAAATTCATACAAAATAGGGCTGGGAAAACACTAAGGAAATTTGTCCAGTTCATCCACTACTCCATGGCAAGATCAGCTGTACACATTCTTGATCCAGGGTTATCTGAGTAGTTCTTAAAGTCTTCCACCACTGGAGAGTCTATAACATTTCTAGGAAATCTGTTCTAACTCTTTCCTGTCTATACTACTTGAAGGTAAATCTTCTAACTAAAATTGGGCACAATACTTCAAATAAGACCTTCCTAATGCCAAACAGAACATGAGGATTTCTTTGTAGTCTTACTACGTGTTATAGTAACATACTTGATTTTTGCAACAGCACAGCCCTTCACTCATTCTCTGCTTGAAAATTACAGTAGGTTCTGAAGCTTTTTTTTTGTGAAATTAATATCCATCCAGTAGTTTCCCTCCTTGTGTTTGTTCAGATGGCTATCCTAATATTGTTTTCTGCAACCTTGTATAAAGAGGTAAAATTACTCCATTTATATTCACTACTACCTCTATTGTACATTTCTAGATCTCATCAACTCCTTAAGGTTAAAACATGGCATTAAAACTGAGTTAATTTGCTTTACGATTCATCAACTCTCTCCAGTGATTCAGCTTCTGAGGAATGTATGAAATCTTTCAATATAGCATATATTATTCCTAGAGATGCAAGTCAGTATTCTGCAGTGGGGAGCTGTCAAAGCTAGTAATGGTAATTGTCTTAAATGCTGCCATTTTGTAGCATTTAGGTGCATTATTCAGAATTATTGTGTATGTGCCTTGCTCAGACTTATCACAAACTCAGATTTCTCACATTTGTGTGCCTTATTGAGAGCTTAAAATCTTCCCTGATGATAGGTATCTACAGCCTTTCTTTAGAAATCAAAGAGAAACACTGCATTTAGCAAGACATTTACATGCATACTGTAGGTTTTTTTGTACCGACAGAGCAAGGTAACTATGACAGCATTTTCGGAACATTAAAAAAAATTGAAATCTGATGGCACAAATAAATTGACATGAAGAATCTACTCTTCTTCATAAGGTAATTTATGTTGTCAGGTGTCAAGTTAACTTGTGGAAATAATCATATCTGGTTTCTGGTTTCTATATAATACAGCAATGTTCCTTGAAGTGTATCAGATAAGTGTGTTGTCCCTAAAGGAGGGACAGGGACTCATCACCCAGTCTACAGTAAGCCAATCTCACACACAGAGCCAAGTAAATATTTATTTTATATTTGTGCAAAGATGGATGCTAGATGGTAAATCCACAAAGCTAGCACATAAAACTTTACACTCAAAACTTTATACTCCGTGTGCATTTCAGCAAGCAAACAGATCACGGTTCATTGGCTACAAAGTTACCTAGTTTTCCTAGTGTTATATCTTCTATTGCTTGAACAATCCTCTCACGTCTTGTGCTAATTAGCCCACATGTTCAGTCATTCTCTTCTTTTGAGTCGGTGGGTGTCTTGAGTCTGTGTGTTTCTTGAGTCTGTGGGTTTCTTGAGTCTGTGGGTTTCTTCAGTCAGTGGTCCGTGAGTCAGTGGCCAAGATGTCCCCCTGCTGAAAACACCTGTGTCTTGGGTTTAGTTAGGCCTAAATTTAGGCTTTAGTTTCAGAGTAGGCCTTGGACTCGAGCTGGGTCAGGCCAGCTGACAGCTGATTTCTACTGGCCAATGGTATTCCATAACATATTCTGATTTCATCTCAAGTATAAAAGTGGGTGTAGGAGGTGCCTGGTCCAGTTCCTTCATGGTTGTGGTTCTGGTAGGACACACTGTGCCGTCCCGGAAGGGATGGGAGGACTAGGCCCAGTGCCGGCTTACAACCATGTTATGTTAGGGAAGTAAAATGTTTCTTAGTTTTCGCTCTTCTTGGGTCTGTCCCCGGGGAGTTTGAGCTCTCTTGGGAGGTGTCTTTTTGTGTGCTTTGTGGATCTGCAGTGGTTTGTGATTTGTGTTGATGGAGAGTGGGGAGTTACTGTTTCTTTTTACCTTTGTATATATTTGTTATACTGTAGTTTTACCTTTTAATTTTCTCTCTTCTGTGTAAATATATAAACCTGTTTTAAGTTTTAGGGGTTTTTTCTTTTTTTCCTTTTGCCTTGGTCAGGGTGGGGACAAAGCTTTGACTCTGTGTTTGGGTACTTGGTATTTTGCCAGCTCAACTGAACACAACCTGTTAACCAGGTACTTGAGGAGCAGCTGCAATGGCAGCAGCACATGGAGCTCTGCCTGGCAGAAGACCCAGGCAAGAGGCCCTTTGCATAACAAAGGACACAGGGATCTGTGGCCCAGCCAGGTGAATGGGAGCTGATAACCCCAGACTATAGAACCCTTAGACTGTGAGGGTATAAAAGCCCAGGTGGTCCTCTGTTCCATGTCCCACCTTAGAGGATCTGAGGCCTGGTTTGTTTAATTTTTTCTTTTATCACAGATAAGGCAACATCCAGTTTCACAACCCCCTTCTCATTCTCTGTAACTCTCTGGGTGCATTGCTAACTATTTCTGACTCTTGCGTTTTCAAGTGTGTCACACACCCCTTACCCCCTGCAATTTAACATAAAGCTATTTTAAATCAGATATATTAAAATAAAATATTATTGAAAAATTATGTTGGTAAAGTACTTTAATGTTTTCACATACTTTGCATTTTACTGCACATTTTATTTACTAGACATAAATTAGAAATAATGTTCCTGACATGCATGTGATGTCTTAAGACATGATGGACATGGTGCATCTAAAATATTTAGCAACATGTCAAATAGAAATAGGGAGGATATAGCTAAAATGCACATAGTAGAAGATAATGTTGAACTCAGATCCTGCTAAACTGTAGGGATAATAAAATACCAATCAGTAACAAAAATTAGTATTTTGAAAGGCTACCCTTTAGAAACCAAAAACTTGATGAGGACAACCACACTTGAATTAAAGACAGAGTGCATAGGAGCCACAGATTTATTTTATTTAAAAGTATTTTATTTAAAAGCCCTAACCCAAAATGATATAAAAAAAAATTATTGCATTCTCCACATCTAGCCAGCTAGGCTTAATAACAGCTACAATTGGACTAAACCTACCTCTGTTAGCATTCCTGCACATCTCAACTCACGCATTCTTCAAAGCAATACTATTCCTCTGCTCCAGATCTATTATCCACAACCTTAATGGAGCACAAGATCTCCGAAAGATATCATATCATGGCTAGGCTTCATGAACAAAGATTTGGGAAGGGCTCTACCCATGCTTGCTGCAAGCATGCTGGTGGTATAAAGGCTGATGCAGGATAGGCAAGTCCGGTAACAAAATGCACAGCTGAAAGTCTCCTTTGGCAATATTGGCAAGGAACGGTTCTTTCTATGTTGTCTTTTCTCCTCAAGACTGACTCTGTGTGCGTTCTCAAATGAAGCAGCAGCGCTGCAAATGGTGTGTCTTCATGTCTCCCCGTTGGAGGCCAGAGTAGACCATTGATGGTAGTCAATATGGCCAAGGCTGAGGTGTCTTTGTATCTCCTCTTTGGGGCTCCTCTCTTGCGGCAAACAGTGGTGAGTTCACCATAGAGCACTGTCTTCAGGAGGCAGTGATCCTCCATCCTGGAGACGTGCCCTGCCCAGCGCAGCTGTGTTCTCATCAGCATGGCCTCAATACTGGTGACCCCTGCCTGTTCAAGAACAGACACATTAGTCACATAATCAGACCACTGGATGTTTAGGACTGTACGGAGGCAGCGCTGATGGAAGCATTCAAGGAGCCGCAGGCAGTGGCAGTAGATGACCCATGATTCAGACCCATATAAAAGAGTAGACATTACAATGGCTTTGTAGAGACTGATCTTCATACTTTTCTTCAGGTGTTTATTACAGTAGAGTCTTTTATGGAGTTTTCCAAAGGCTCTGTATGCCTATGCTAGCCTGTTACCTATGTCTGTCAATCTTACTGTCCGAGGAAATGATGCTTCCCAGATAGGTGAACTATTGGACTGACTTAAGCTCTAATTTGCCTATGGTGATGTGGGGATGATGGAAGACTTCCTGAGGTGCAGGTTGGTAGAGAACTTCTGTCTTCTTCAAGCTGACTTCCAGCCCAAAAAGCTCAGCAGCCTCTGCAAAGCAGGATGTTAGTGCTGCAGAGCTGCTTCTGTGTGAGCAACGAGGGTGGCATCATCAGCAAAAAGCAGCTTGTGGGCAAGGTGATTTAGGGTCTTAGTGTGGGCCTTCAGTCACCTTAGGTTGAATAGGTTTCCATTGGTATGATATCGGATGTAGATGCCATTTTCTTCATCGAGATCTGCCATGGCCCTTTGGAGCATCATGCTGAAGATTGTAAATAAAGTTTGTGCAACCTTGTTTCACACCACTGGTTATTGGAAAGGGCTCAGAGAGTGCATCACCATATCTGAGTTGTCTGTGCTGATCCTCATGTAGCAGGATGATCATTTTGAGGTACTTGGGGGACATCCTAAATGTTCTAAGATCTGTCACAGGCCTTTTCTGCTCACAGTGTCAAAAACTTTGGTGAGGTCAATGAAAGTTACATATAGTCCTTTGTTCTGTTCCCTTCACTTCTCTTGCAGTTGTCTGAGAACAAATTTGGTTGTATCAGTGACAGGATACTGGACTAGAGCTATGAGTTGACACAACACTACTTTCTGGTGCTCATAGATGTCATAGATATAGTAACAACTCATCAAAAGAGTCAAATTTATGTTGGTTTGTGTTCCCAGTTTTATCAAGGAGACAAATTTTTGTATGTCTACCTAGCCATCTTGTCCTTGTGGGTGCCTTCCGACTTGGCATATTCGGTGATTCTGTGATCTGTATTCTAGATATATTAGGCCTGAATTTTCAGGGATTCTTTCCTTCTAGAAATTCTATAAAGGGAATGGATTCTCTTTTTTTCTTTTCTTTTTCTTTTTTTCTTTTTTCCTAAAACTAAAGTTTATTCAAAAACAAGCTTAAGCAGAGTCACTTGTGAAACTGCCTTTACCCTTGAGAAACTGATAGAGATTAAACAATCTTATGTTTGAGTAGAGTCTGTGTTAGAAAGCTTTGTTTTACTGTAAGGGGAAACTTTGTTGAACATGTAGGTTTTGGCCAGGCTTTGAGTTTGAGAGAGTATTTCTGGAAATGTAGAATTATTTTTCTTTAAGTCTTTAAAAGAACAAAAAAATTACCTTTTCATTATTTGGGTTGTAACTTCCAAAACCTTTTCTATGAAAAAGCCCTCTCAAATGCTTACACATACACGTTTTACTGATAATTCTGCTCAATTTTTTTTCAAGAAACTCAATGAATGCTTTTGTCACACTTTTAAGTGCAGCTGACATGAGTGTTATTCACTGTCACTCATTTCAGTAGAGAATTGTAAGGTTGGTTCTTCAGTATGCATTGTATGCATTAACCATTTTATGTTTCTAGCCTGTGTTAAATGACAGTTTATATCCCAGTGACAGCTGTGGCAAACACATTTATACTTGTGAACAAATATTTCCAGGGAATGAATATACATTTTTACTCTGTGTTCTGGTTCACGATGCTGTAACTTGTGCACAAAGCCATAACCCTAGCTCCAATATTGACCCAGACATTAAAATTTATAAATCACAATTTGCCACTACTTACAGTGAAAAAGCTGAAAGTTCCAATCCTGAAACTAGTTCTCCTGTTTGCTATTGTTGTGGTTTCACACCAGCTCGAAATTAAACTCCAAATATACCACTTTCCTTCCCCCCCTCCACCCCCTCCATCAAGAGGGGCACAAAGGCAGAGATTACAGGTTGAGATAAGAATTTACTGAAAGCAAACAGCAATGGAATAAGAAACACACAGTGACAACAGCAGTATTAATAACAAAATTATACAAAAAGAAAAGGTACTTTACACACCATATGGCTGATGGGACGAAGACAAGACAGTGGATGCTCATCACAGCACTAGATGTTTCCACAGAAAAACACAAGATGGTGGGCACTCCCTGCAGCCAATTCTCCCTGTCCCAGAGCCTGAGACAATGAAAATCAATGATGGACAATCCTTCAAAAGCCAGATCGTCCACATTGTGCCAAGCTGCTGCTGTGTTGGGGTTTTGACTCTGATCTATGATGGCTCTGCTCTTGGATTGCCCTGCCCAGCTCTGCTGGGTTCAGCTGCATTTGCCACCCAGAGTTGCTGCCCTCCTGGAGGACAGGAATGGACAAGCAGCAGTGAGAGAAAGCACAGTCCTTGTGGCCGGTCTTGGCAACCTCTCCAAGAAAGAGAAGGAAATAAAATGGTGTTATTTCTAGGTTGCACTCACCTTGTCTTCCCCCAGAGCGACACCCACCAGTGATGATGTTGGTTGTACAGAATAACAGTGTAGCCATGCCCATGATAAGCTCCATCCCCTTTCTGCAACCAGTACAGTTTAAATTCCCACATGACAAAATGGGACAGATGAAAACTGAGAATCCACCCCATTGCCCCAACATTAAAAATCTTTCAGATAAATTCTGAAAAATTGAAAGAAATATTGATTGGCTAATAAATTATATCAACTAGTAAAAAGTCCATTATATGAGCACTTTATTTTGAGGGAAGCAGATATCTGTCTTAGACCTACAGGAATAATTTTGCATTGTCTGATTAGCCTAATAGGACAATAGGCATGCCACTAATTGAAGAAAATACTTTTGCTGAGGTAAGTAACACCAAATCCTACTGGAAAGATTATTTCTTGTTTGCTTTGGAAAAAGAATGGCTGAAAAGAAAATATTTTGTGTGTAGGCAGATTTTTAGGCCAGCATATTCTGATTTTAAAATTTGATAGCATTTTTTTTCAGTAAACTTCATAATCTATTATAGTCTATTTAGGCTGTTAAGATTGAATTTCAGAGAATTCTGCAAGACAGAGTGAAGAACTATCTAGTAGTTTCTATCAGCAACAGATCAAAAAATCTTGAAATTACATTAGAAAAGTAGTAGGGAAATGCAAATGTATGTTAGCTGGAGAGCAATATTTCTTCATTCCTTTTACCACTCAAAAACTAAAGAAAATAACTTTTGCATAAATTGCAAAATTAAATACGTGTAAAAGGAAATGCTCTAAGTCAGTGAGAATTGAAATACGTCCCCGATTTTCTAACATTTCTTGCTTTGCTGCTGCTAAACAATCTGGTTACTGGGAACTCCAGAGTTGATATTCTAGACTTTGACATGCTAGTGCAAGTATTAAAAATGTAAAGACAGTAGTAGTTGGATTTAACAATGAAAGTGAGACATCCAATGATGAATTTTCCCCCAGTCAGTAAGAGTTCAATCACAATATAGTTAAAGACTAATTTTAAAAATACATATATGTAGGCAATACTTCTGTCAAAGTCACTGAAAACAAACATATTGCACTATGTTACATAATATTGGCTTTCCAATTCACGTTCAGACATTACATTGGATATTATTGTAATGGACATTATATTACTTGGGTTTTGATTCAAATCGAAAATAATGAGAAATGTATATAACAGTCTTATATGTTACATCTTTATTTCTTATGTAAATATGCATTATTATTAACAAAACCAATTGTAATGGAATACAAGTGATCTAATTTACATTTATATCCAACCTTTGAGAAAAATGACTTTTTAAATGAACCATATTTATGATAGAGCAATGCAATAATTCTGTATCCAATTGGAGTCTCACTAATGGTCTCTTTAAATTAGTTACATTCAGAATGTCCAATTTACAGCATTCATAATTTTTCATCTCTTCTCGTTCAGCAGATATTTGTCAATTTTCTTCTAGTTAAAAGTTATTTTTGTAAACATTAATCTGCACCCCCCCCCAAAAAAAAAACAAACCCCAAACAGAAAAACCTCTCTTGAGCTTAATTTAGTCTTCCTCTACTTAGAAATTACTTTCTTGCAAAGCCATTAAATTGGATATTTACTTTCACTCTTCACATATGATCATCACTGATACTAACAAATCTTCAAGTGATACATTCAATATACAGTGATCAACATTGCAATCTTTACCATTGCCATTTGTTAATTAACATTATTTTGTGGTTGTTCCAACACAGAAAAGGAATTTATTTACAGAGCTTAAAATAAACTGCTTGAAGAGGCTTTTCATTATGTGAAAACCAATGTCAGTCCTTGTCAGAAGCCCATTGAAGAAACTGACTGCTAAGAAAAGCAGCTCTCCCTACTCAAACATTGCACAGAAAGAGAACCAAAGAGTTGTTGAATTCCGTGATGATGACAACCTTTCAGTAGTATAAGCCTCTATAGGGATTTAAAATCAGGCATGGAGGTTACAGCATCGTCAGATTTCTCTAACTTGATCAAAGGCTAGAGCCTGTGACTGGACTATACACAGTAGAAAAACTTCAGATCCTGGGATTGCAGCTAACCAGCTATGTCTGCAATCCTCTGTCTTCCTTCCCTGTAGACCTTACAGTACCATGGTAAGATCTTCTGCAGGATTGGCAGAGTCAGCATTGATTTGAGGTGTACTGACTGTCCAGTACCCTGGGCTGATCCAAGAAGTTTGGGACTTGTGATCCATAAACACTGTGATAAGCCTACCATAACATGTACAATTAGCTTCATGCTAAAATCGATTATCAGAGAACATCATGATCAGCAGTCTCCCACCTGCCACTTTGTCAGATAACTTGGGCTACAGAAGTAAAAGTTGTACTCATTTAGCAGATGGACAGTAACTGCACCCATTGTCCACACTTGCTGGTCCTTTCTCACCCTGCAGGTTTTCCCCAGGGATCTCTGAAGTTCAGATCCCAGTTCCCTGTCTCTGTGCCCAGAAACACACTAAATTTCTGATAATTGCTTTGCACCAAATACCTGGAGCATCTCTGTCAGTAAAGTTCCAGATTACAAGAATGATCCTGCATGAAAAGAACTCAGGATCAAAACAAAGAGACAGAGATACTTTTTAATGTAATTGTTAAATTGCAGAATGCACATCTCAAAGTCTGTATGCCAGTTTGATAAAGGCAAACACAAGTAGCGCTTTCTGACTAAAATCTCTGTTTCTGCTACTGGTGTACAAAAGTGAGATTCCATCCCTCCAGAAGTGGTTTCTCTACAGGGCAGAGGAAAAAGAATCAGCTGCAATACTGTCTACAGTGTTGTAAGCACACTTGTAGGTGGTATTTTGAAGAGAATGGCAGTAGCAAGAACTTCTCCATTCTTCAGGTTTTGCAGTACCCTGATCTGTCACTGAAGAGTCTGACAAAGGCAACTGCAAAATGAGTTAGTAGTTTGTATGATCAAATAGCAAGATCATTTATCAGCACTACTTTTTCAGATTATTTACAAACACATGAAAGTGTTACTGCATTAGTTTTATCCAGGCCATAGCTTTAAGTTTGACAGTGTTTCGTAGACCAGAAAGGAAGGGAGATAGATGGAGTTATTTTTAAATTCAGTTATAGATTCTGATGTAGTCATATAATTCCAAGATGCAAACTGTATAGCAAACACAAGTGGTAAATTCAACACTATCATGTCCAACTTGCCTTTCATCCAAATTGCAACTTTTCAATTACACGTTTGGCTTCCTTTTTGAATAAGTTTTACCTGTTCTAACAAAACTTGCTTTTGTTAGGAAATTTTCAGTTAATGGAACCTGGAATAGATGTTCATATTTTTCCAAAGCCAAAACAGGATTTCGTTTGGCTGATTCAATGCCAGATACATCTGCACAAGTACTCCTTAGACAACCTAGGAAGTGATCTATGGATAAAAGCTGGAAGGGATCAGTGTTCCATGCTTAGCATACTCTGGAGCATGCAATTCTTGAAAAATTTACAGATTATTTTAGACTTGCACAAGACTTTCAATGTTAGTGTGATTTGGGGGATTTGGCGGGGGGGTGGGGGGCAGGAATGGTTTGTAGCATGAATAGACTATGGATTTGAGAACTTAAATTGCAAGCTTAGAATACTATCTTTTTTGTGTCTTTAGACCCTATTTGGATAGTTTCAGAAAGATTCCTCATTAAGTGATTGCAAATGCAGCCAGTTACCAATTTATATTATTTCACTTTTGTGTTTGATATTGACTTTACAAAAAATTTAATCCATGTTTCAGAGAAGATTCCAACTCTGTTATGGAATATTCTAGTACAAATGTAGCCAGCAGCACCAGAAAAGTATTATTTCCCAGTTTTGGTACTTGTGAGATTGCATCTGGAGTACTATGTCCAGTTTTAAGCTTCAAATATAAGATTTTAGCATGCTGGAGCAAAATGACCAACATGGGCAAGGTCTAGAGTACAAAGCATCTGAAAAGAAGTTTAGGCAACTTGTTTTGTTCTCAGTCTAGAGATGGGAAAAATTCAACAGAGTCTGGTCCATACACTACCTAGATCAAAGAATACAGAGAAGATAGAGACAGACTTTTCTCAGAGGTGCATGATGATACGATGAGACTCAATCAAAAGAAGCTGTACCAGGCAACCTTACAATTAGATATGTCATATTTTATATTTATATAAAATATATAAATAAAACTATATGGAGGAAGCAAGTTTCATTTTTCATAGACATAGTCTTCTATATATATTTCAGCTGAAATATATAAAGTGACATCTAGTTTATTTTCTACTGAAGTCATGCTTGATATTAATTTACAGTAAGGATATTTTAATTTTGGAGATGTTCTTGTGAAGAGCATTTCATGAAGTAGCCTCCTTTATGTTTTGTTCAGTGTTATTCACTACCTCCAAATCAATCAAGGGGCTCAGAACAAAACCAGATGAGCAGAATTGTTTTTATTTATTCCTGACAAGTAGGTGGCAAGTGCAGGAATCTAACTCACCTGTTTCATTTTTCCAGGGAGTTAAAGAATGGATGAGTCATTAAAATGCAGAAACCAGAGCAAGAGGAGTTAAAGGGGAGAAAAAAACCCTTTTTCTCATTAATGAAATCAGCTCTCATGATATGAGCTTATGCATAATGAAAACTTCTTGACAATTTTCCTATTATTAAAGACAGTAGACAACAATAATTCTGTCTTCATGTTCAGACCTTTAGAGTCAAACATTGTATAAAGCATGCACACAGCTTTAAAAAAATCTTGGAGTCTTTCACAGTGTCCCCTGAGCTTGTCAATAATGCTAAGCACATATCTTGATGACGGCAGTACAAAAACCCTAATAACTGATCTGCTCCCTAACATGCTGTGGAACGATCATGCCTTTGCTGTTAAACATATGATGAATATTGTTGTAGCTGGATAGTTTAAGAGTGTAAGCTGAAACTTGAAATGCTGTGTTAGGTAGATGTTTGGTTTACTAGTTTTCATTTTGAGCTGTAGAAATTCTTGTATCTCCCAAGTCTGCCCATACCAGTTTGTCTAATAAATTATATTCACTCTTTTTTTAAAGTTAATATAGTATTAAAAATACACAAGTAATATTAAAAGCTTTGGGTAAACTCCAGGACCGATGTTGTTACAGAGGTGAACATCTCAATGGTCAGCTGAGAACAATACTATCTATTGTTAATGTTAATCCAATGTTAATCAAGATAAGAGAATAATACTACTAGAAGAAAATATAATCAAGTAACTGGGTTGTTTGAACCTGGAGGACATGAATTTGATTGCATGTGTCTGTGAAGGTAAAGGTGTTGGAAGTCTTTCAAGACATTATTCAAGTATTTTCATTTCAGAGCAGTTCCTTAAACTTTCTGGACCTTTCATAGTCTGGAACCTGTTCTGTATTTTTGTAGAAGGACTTTTCATATTAATGCTCAAAACACATTCTAGAAATTGCCACCCAAGTAGGTAAAGAGGCTTTCCAACATAGATATCTAAATAACCAACAGTAAATTTTATTCATACAGAGTTTTCTTGTTGTTTTTTTTTTTTTAAATTAAGTCTCTGTTCACCTCCTGTTTGTTCCAAAAACTTGAGACTTCTATTCCTAAATAGGTAAAAGAGGGATATTTTACTCCCTCTTTTGAAGGAGCATAAGTCATTTACAAACATGTTTGGTATGAGAATCCAGCAGTGAACAATTGAGAGCCTTGACATACAGGATCTACATTATAAATAAATAGTTTTATCAAGATTTATCCCACAACTCTTTCTGAAGCAAAACTATAGTTGAAATATAGTTTTCCTCCAGGAGGAACAGAATATTTAAACAAAATGTAATTACATGACCACAAGCATTATTACACGGTATAAGAATACAGTGGTCATCAGTGCCAGATACCATCATTCAATGCATATTAATTTCTATTCTAGTGAACAACTTTTCTCTCTTGACCATTTTTGTATGATAGTTTGATAAGGGCTGATTTTCTAATGGTTCACATCGTGTGACTCATCCAGTATTCAAGAGAGCCCCTTAGTATTCAATCACATTAATTCTTCCTCCCTCTCTATTTTTTTTATGTTAAGCTGATACAAGGTTGATATTCTTCCTGTATGCTAATACATCTCCTTTTCCTTGAAATCTTTTAACTTGTTTGATTCCTTTTCCACTGTTTGAAGATAATTAATTTCTTTCTAAGGTGAAAAATCTAAGAAATTAAACAATCTTATAGACTTTCCCTTTGAGTTCTGATTTATTTCCTCTTTTATTCCTTTTTTTTTTTTTTTTAGTGGCCTTTTCAGCATTATGGTAACCTCTCCAGGAGGATATTTTGGCCTTATAACCCTTTTTATACTCTCATTAGGTTTGTAACTAGTGGACTGATTCAGGTTAAAGATCATTTTTTTGTATGTGTATATTATTAAAATCAGTATCAAAGTTTAATCTCAAAATCCTTACTATCTAAGTTTATCTTCATCAAAACACACACATTAAACCTGTTCAATAAGTCTTTTGAATTGCCTATGTTTTTATATTTACCAGTTGCATAATTTATTGTCCTTATAACTTAATTGCATACTCTGCCTGCTTTTATTAGCAAGGAAAGTATGAGCGGTGACAATCCAGTACAGCCCAAACATTTAGGGACATGACATCACACCTTATTTCGGATGGTGAGATTATGGTTCACATCCCTAATTTACTATGCATCTTATATATGTTCCTGTCTTCCATTCCTCCCACATTTGGAAAATAAATAGGACATATAAAATGGACTGTGTAACCAGTACACCAGATATCTGCCTGAAACATGCTTTCCCTAACACAGCAGTAAAAGGAAAGCCTCTATGACCTTCAGGAAATAGGAGGTTGTAATTTTTAGAACTGTTGTCTGTAACCATGTTGTTTATAGAAATGAAACAAAATGAGTGTCTACTTACAGTTGTTACTGCTCAGTTTGTTTCTCACAAGTCCCACTAAAATTATAAAAAAATATCTAAAGTTTATTTAATCATTCATTGAAAAGTAATATTGGGGATATTTTTAAATCAATTCATGGCCTACAGTTCTTTGGAAAAAAAGGCAAAAGAGAAACACAATTTTGGAGCTATTTCTAAGTGTTACTCCCCAAAATGAACTTTATATCTCATCTGTTTATACACTTATTTTCTAAGTATCTTGATCTTATTGATTATTACATTAAAACATTAAAAGTACTTTTGCTGTTTCTTCCAGGCCACATGGCATGCAGTGTGAGAACAGGAGCCCTTTTAGTTTTGCCCAAGGAGTGGGGGGCCAGGTAACATTTTGCCTTTGTTGGTTTTGTGAGTAAACCATTTTCCTCTATATTGTCATGTTATTGTGAGTTTTACCTCAGTAAAATCGAGACTTAAATGTATTTAACCCCTCACAGTCTTCTTTCCTTAGTTCTCCCCTTCCACTATCAAAAGTGGACAGCTCGAGCAATCTTAACTGTTCCCCATAGAGTTTTTAAACCCAGCAAAATCATGAAGAATAAATTTTGAGAAATATTTTAACTAAGAAAAAAATGCTCTTTTTTTTTAAAATAAGGAAGATAGTAACAATTTTTTTTATAATAATTCTCTAAAAATAAGGCAATTTGCTAGTATCAACCTCACCCCCTCTAGTATTTTACTAATATCAACACCACTCTGAGACACACAGGCTGGTATAACTTAAGACATGTACCGACTTCTAATTCCTTATCTAGATTCAGATTTCAAGATTCACATTAGGGGTTCATTTCAGAAATGTAAACAATATCAGGAGAAGACTGGAGCAATCCCTCAGTATCCTTACAGGCTGGGGGATGAACAGATGAAGAGCAGCCCTGCCGAGGAGAACTTGGGGGTGCTGGTGGATGAGAGGCTGGACATGAGTTGGCAACATGTGCTTGCAGTCCAGAAAGGCAAATGTGTTCTGGGCTGCATCAAAAGAAGTGTGGCCAGCAGGTTCTGCCCCTCCACTCTGCTCTTGTGAGACCCCACCTGCAGTGCTGCATCCAGCTCCAGGCCGCCAGTGCAAGAAGACATTGAACTGTTGGAGAGAGCCCAGAGGAGGGTCAACAAGTTCATTAGGGGGCTTGAGCACTTCTTCCAGGAGGAAAGGGTGAGAGAACTGGGTTTATTCAGCCTGGAAAAAAAGAAGGCCTAAGGGTGACCTAATTGTGGACCTGCAGTATCTGAACAGAGCCTGCAAGAAACATGGATAGAAACTATTTATAAAAGCATGTAGTGACAGGACAAGGGGGAATGGCTTCAAACCAAAAGAGAGCAGATTTAGATTAGATATGAGGAAGAAATTCCTTACTGTGAGGGTGGTGAGGTACTGGAACAGGTTGCCCAGAGAAGTTGTGGATGCCCCATCCATGGAACTGTTCAAGGCCAGGTTGGATAGAGCTTTGAGCAATCTGGTGTAGCGGAAGTTGTTCGTGTCCTTAGTAGGCGGGGGGGTTAGAACAAGATGATCTTTAATAACCCTTCCAACCCAGACCATTATATGATAGATTCTGTTCTATGACTATGTGCATACTTTGCCTCAAGACAATACATTGTGACTCGTTCAGGTCTTATTCTTCTGTTATGTCTTGTATATTTATCTTTTATTACTCTAAAGATCACTGGAAATCTTGCCCTGAAAATAGCTTTTTCACTTGGCAAGTGTCTCCATAGAAAGTAGTTCCCAAAGACATGATCAAAGCTCCATGAATAGGAAATCTCCTCTGAGCTCATTAGTCTGTTACAAAAGTGGGAAAGATAATGGTCTGTAGTCTCTCAGTATTGCTGAGAGGAAGCAGAATAAGCTCTCACTTTTATTGCTAGCCAGTGACACCAAGCAGTTTCACATGTACTCCACTTTAGAAGTATAATTCAGCACAGTAATTATATTTCAGCCTATAAAATTGACGTATAGCTAGAGTGCCTAATATACCCATAGTTCACACTATAATGTATACTCCTTTTTATACCATTACTACTCTTTTCTGTAACATGAATTAATATGCCACAAGTCAACAGTCATTGTAATATTCAAGAGAAGAAAAGTGTCTTTCTCTTCGACCCATTTATTACACATCCAGCCCTGAAGACATTTTTAATTAGTTGATAAGAATGGCAAATAATAAATTTCATGAACATTTTATTATAGTGTGTTTGAGTATTAATTGTTGCCAATTCATCAACCCTAAAGCACATTAGTTCTGGAAAGATTTATTTTATCTGTTCTATATTTATGAGTACAATATCATCTTCAAAATATTAGTAAAAATAATAAAAAAACCCTTTTGAATATAAATGTTAGCACTAATATTCTCCTATCTGCAGCTGGCTTTAAATGTTATCCTATGAAACAGAGCTCCATCCTTGGCCCAGTTCTCTTCAACATCTTCATTAATGACCTGGACACAGGACTCACAGGAATACTAAGGAAGCTTGCCAATGCCACCAAATTGGGAGGAGCTGTCAATTCCCTTCAGGGAAGAGAGGCCCTACAGACAAACCTTGAAAGATTAGAGATATGGGCAATCACCAACTATATGAAGTTTAACAAAGGAAAATTCCGTATTGTGCACCTGGGACAGGGCAATCCCAGTTTTGTGTAGAGACTGGGGAAGGAGAAGCTGGAAAGCAGTGTTGCAGAAAGGGACCTGGGGGTCTTGGTTGATGTCAAGTTGAATATGAGTCAGCAGTGCCCTGGCAGCCAGGAGGGCCAACCATGTCCGGGGGGGCATCAGGCAAAGCATCGTCAGCCAGTCGAAGAAGGGGATTGTCCCACTCTGCTCTGCACTGGTGCAGCCTCACCTTGAATATTGTGTGCAGTTTTGGGCACTGCAATATTAAAAAGACATTAAGCTCTTAGAGAGCGTCCAAAGGAAAGCCACAAGGGTGGTGAAGGGTCTGCAGAGGAAGCCTTATAGGGGTAGCTGAGGTCACTCAATCTGTTCAGCCTGGAGAAGGGGTGACTGAGGGGAGACCTCATTGCAGTCTTTAACATCCTCCCAAGGGGAAGCAGAGGAACAGGTACTGATATCATTACTCTCACGACCTCAAGGAAATGGCATGAAGCTGAGTTGGGGAAGATTTAAGTTAGATTTCTGGAAAAAGTTTTTCACTCAGAGGGTGGTTGGGCACTGGAACAGGCTCCCCAGAGAAGTAGTCATAGCACCAAGCCTGCCTGAGTTCAATAAGCATGCTTTAAGGCATATGGTGTAATTTTTGGGTTGTCCTGCATAGGGCCAGGAGTTGGACTCAATGTTCCTGATGGAACCCTTCCAACTCAGTATATTCTATGATTCTATGAAATATATTGTTCATTAGTGATCAATTCCATAAGATAACATTTTTCTCCTTATCTGGTTCATTTACCAGTGTTAAAACACTACCTTGTGCCTAGTTTGTGATAAAAATCTAGATATCTACATCAGCCTGAAAAGAGATTCTCAGTGACATTTATAGAAGATTCCTACTAATAGGTGTAAATACACAGCAGAACCTAAGCACTGCTTAGAAAAAAATTAGTAAATATGTTAATTCAAGAGAAATAGATTGCTGAAGGAAGCACTTTCTTTCAACTTTACTATTTCAGTGTACAAGATAGATTTGTAAATAGTAGAAACCTTTTACAAAGTATAATCCACTTCACCTTTGGTTACATCCCAAGCCACATTGATGTTTTAACCCTCTTGACAGCACAGCAGAGGACAAGTTCAACAGAGGCAACAAAGTTCTCCAACTCTTGCTTATGTCATGTCAGGAGAAAGGAAGGACTGTTGGCAGTCTTCATACACACAGGATGCTAAGAGAGAATTTTCCTGAAAAGGAGTTAGTGGTCTCATTTTTCAGAATTCCTAATTTTCTGTGGCATATGCTTTTGTACCGCATGTGTAGAGTACCAAGGTCAGTTATTTACTACAATGATGAGTTCTAGGAACCCTGCTTAAATAATAAACTAAAACCAGTCAACTATATATTAATAGGAGTTGCAGTATTATGCAGCTTATAATAATATTGCAAACTAAACAAAAAGAAGGTAAATCACAGAATAGTCTGAGTTGGAAGGAACCCACAAGGATCATCAAGTCCAACTCTTAAGTCAATGGCCCACATAGGGGATTGAACCCATGACCTTGGCATTATTACAACCAAGTTTTAAACCAACTGAGCTAATCTCATGGCCATCCAAATGGAAATTCTATTCAAATAAGCACCCTAAGCTGATTTCTTCTGGATGCACTGGTCCCTTAGTTTCACCCAGTTGCTTTTCTGGTGAACTCAGTAAACAGTATGACAAAACTGGTCTTTGTTTTGCTTTTGTTTTCCTGGGAAGCAACATTTCTCAGCCTATTGGCTGTCATAGGCTGCTGCCAGGACATCTGCTGTCCAACAGGAACCCAATACTTTTCAGCAATAGGGTAGAACATACGTGAACTTGCAACCTGACACAGGAAATAGCATTTAACCTTTTTCTAGAAAGCTAGGAGCACTCATCCCGGGAGTGCAATAAGACTAAACTATCAAGGGCATAGAGAGCAACACTCTAAGGCTGACTGACCAAAATTTGAAGACAATTTTTAAAAAGAGAAGAGGTTGTCTGCTTTGCAGAATCAAGGATTATATTCCAAAATATAGAAAAGTTTAAGGAAAAAGCTAATTATTGCAAATAGTGATTCCAAAACATGGAAGAAGCTGAAAGGATAAGGATATATCTCCCACTCTAATGAGGTGAAGCCTAGAACCCATCTAATGGTCTGCTTCCCAAAGTAATCTACATGGGCTGCACAGGAGCCATGCTGTACTTCAATTCATTTGTGATCTGGATGGGGACTAGGATCTTGTATTGCATGTGCTTCTCTCCACCTGTAAGTCTAGATGCAACCAGAAACATTTGCTTTGAACATAAGGCCAAGCCTTACAGAACAGTGAGATTGCACTTGCAGAAAGCAGACAGTACAAAGTAAACTGCACATTTACAGAGGGAAGGAGTGAGGAGATTGCTTTAGATCTGTGAAGGCCTGAAATCTGTGTCTGGCAATAATTGAACATGTCAAAAGTCTGGGCCACTACAGAACTGGGTGACAATCTCTGCCACACTGTTTAAAAGAATCTTTATTTGAAACACTGGTTGTACTTGGTAAAGAAGTAGTTTGGATTTTCTTACCACTAAGACTGACATTTCCATCCTAATAGATGTGTGATAAATGTTACTCTGACCAAAAAATATAATGGTTTTGCTAATATTTTAAGTAACGGGTTTTTTTCTAAAACATTAAAATAAGTTGTTGCTTGTACAATTACTCATTTCAAAATCATGATGTTTGGGCCATGGGGCATTACAAAAAAGAAAGAACAAGGAAAAAAAGTAACAATATTATTTTATTTGCTTTCCATAGAATGTTGAACAGAAGCCTTTAAACAAACAGAGTGATTTTTTTATTTTCTGTATAAACGTTTAGGTGTACTTATACCAAACTTAGCTCTAAAGTATCATTTTATTTTTCTTTGTTAATGTTTTTAAACTATTCACACTGTTCACAGGCAAAACTCTGGAACAGCTGTTTTGTCATCCCAGCATAGACTATACTGTGTTCTTCCCAGATGGTTTCTAAGTTCAATTTTTATAATGACAAAGACTTTTTGACTTCTAATTAGATCTTTATAGTGCTTCTTCAAGCAGCAGGAAGAGTTGGTAACACAAGTATTTGCTGTCCTATTATATGAAGACCATCACTGTATTTTTCCATAAGGCAACAGAACTTCCACAATAAGGTAATTTTCTTCAAGTTTATTCAAGGAACTGGGTTACTGACTGACAAAGGAACTTTTTTATTGAATAAGCATGGCATTTCCAAAATAACTTTCAGACATTCACTGCAATAGCTACATTACAAATATAATCAATCCCTTTTTGATAGCCTTGCTGTTTTAACTGCTTATACAGCTGCAATTAATGCCACATCTACCTTTGAAATACCTTTCTAACATAATGCAATTTTTAAATGTTTGCAGTCTTATGATCTTCCTTGAGTTAATGGTATTTGTAACACAGTTCTATGCCTCAGTCCTCTTTGTCTTTGAAGGTTATGTGCTTTTCAATTGCATCAGTGCAAGAGGCGGGGAGCATAAAGGTCTGATGATTCGTTGCTCCTTTTTACTTTAGCAGCGCAAGCAGAAACTCTGTGAAAGCTATTCTCCTTGTTGTGCTGTCACACAATGAAGTTACAAAGAGTACTAAAAGGTTATCAAGGGTTCTTCCTTCTCCAATCTCATTTATATGCCACTATAAGGGCAGGCCATGGTCTCCAGTTCTGGAGAACTCCTGATCATAATTTTTGACATCTGAAAGTATTGTTTCATATTAAGTCTGCTGAGGCTGTTCATAGGCTTGTCTCTCACTACATGTCAGTCCTAGCACTGGTTTATGTTCCTATTAGCAATTATCCTGGCAAGCTAGAGAAAAATAAATTCTTCTAAGAGAATACTTTCTTCTGAGTAATTCTAATTAATATACTAAATGTCTGTAACCAATGATACAAACACAATTATCTTTGCACATAGCTGTTTGGACTAAGTGGTGTTTCAGTCATTAGCATCAGCGCCCAGTAAATGCTCTTCTATGTTTGAATGAAAAATTAGTTACAACAATAAGTGGCTTTTTTAAGACAGCCATAATCCTTCTAACTTGTGCACAAGCCATTTAATGACTTTCACATATCTTTCTTTGTGCTAACATCATATATTTACAATTATACCAACATATTAATGTGTTCTTCACTAAATTTTATAAACAGTTCTTATAATAAAACTCAATCAGCATTCACTAAAGACTGAACTGGAATGTCCCAAAGTGCACTCACTACCTCATCTGCATAACTGTAGATAGGTTACGTATTGTCAAGGTTCTTTAAGGCTGGGATAATGATTTTGCATACTAAACAGCAATGCCTTGTGTACAGTGCTATTCCATTCTAGTGGCTATGTCATAAACTAAGTGTAGGAGAAGTTTCTTTAACTTAAAGACTTACTATGGAGTAAATAAATAGAATCTCTAGTTTAACTATTTTATATGGACATCCTACTGAGTACAGAAGCTACAAAGGACTTTAGCAGAAGTACAGTGAAAACTACAAGTGAGGTATTAATTTCTTCACCAAGTAGACTAACAATCACTTACAAATCTGTTTGGTTAATAAGCAGATTTCTTAGGAAGAATTAGGATAGCTTATTTCCAACTGGTGTAGTTGGAAAAAAAGGAATAAATTCTTAGCAGAAGTCTAAAATAGATGCAAACAATTCCAAACAAAGTACATTGAAACAAAAACTTTCAATTGCATTTCATTAAGTAAACACACAATTTTTGAAAATAGGACACTTTTGAGGGATGAGAATAGTGGCAAGAGAACAGATTATAAAATCCCTGGCATTTTGGGAAAGGGGCAGAAACAGGCAGTTAGTCACTCTGAGACCAAAGCATTGTATAGCCTTTTCTTCTTAAAAAATCTATTTCTCCATCATTCTACTGAAGATATTATCTCCCTCTGGAAATTTACCTCACTTCTATCCCTGAACTATTGCAGGTCCAACAGCACTGCACTTCTGATTGATGGCTTAGCACACAGAACATATCTGTCATTTGCTCTTTGGCAGATATTAACAACCAGCAAAACTGTAGAAATATCCTTCCGAAGGTGGGCATCAGATAAAACCTGGTATAAATCAGATCTCAGAACCTGAGCTATTCACAAGCATTATGATCTCCTACTGGAATAATCCTCTTCTTCAGCTTCAGGGAAGGTAAAACATGCCCAGATATAAAACCCAGAGTTAGTATTATCTCAGAAAAAGTATGCTAAATAGCAGTTTTGGCATGCACTGTGTGAGTATAGGAAATTAGGCTGTATAGAATTGAGCCAGAGAAGAAATTTATTACCTAAATTGGTGCTGAAATAAAAAATAGATACGTAAATCCAAAACTGAGATCTCAAATCCCCTTGCTTATGTTGCTTAGCTCTGTTAGTCCCCCTTTTACCATCACTTTGTTACTCAGGGTTTTTATCAAGAAAGCAGGGTTTGTTTTGAACTCCCTTCTGGTGGAATAGGAGCTGATTTACCAGGTGAGTATTCCAGTCACTAAGCCATTGTGTAAAATAGAATGCTACTATTGTAGCCTTTATATGTCTACCTTCAAGATAAGTTTGCTACCTGTTGTCTTTCAGACATAGTAACCTCTTACTAAAGTCCTAGAAGAAGACAGAATTTTGGACATATTCCTGTACTTCATGTCTCTTTATGCTTTGATTTAAACAATCGCTAATTAATGCTTTGAAATCTTCCCCTCTTACTCCATCCTTACAAATTGCCTTTCATTGGCACAGTTTCTTTCCATCTGATGACCTACAGAAGATTACCAGTCTTTAAAAAGTAACATGCTTTATTCTTTCAGTACATATTTTAAAATAGAGCTTTTGAAATAAAAGTTAAAAGGGTTTTTTAAGCATTTAGAGATATTAATGGCAGATTTGATGCTTTGGTCACTCAAGTCAGCAAGTTTCTACTGATTTTGGTAGAGCCCTAGAATAATATGCTAACTCACTATCTGCATCTCCTGTGTTGATATAGATTTTGAATATTATATTAGCAGCAGATAAGAAAGAATGAATCACTAATGCAAGAAGTTTAGGTTACATTCCTATTAATTAGGCTTCTATTTTTCCCATTGAAGGCCACACCAAAAATTTATGCATGGGTTCAGGGGACTTAAATATGTTATAACCACTCTTATTCATGACCCTTGGACAGTGTGCAAGCACAGAAGAACTAGAAGATAGAACTTTATGGAGAGAAGAAAGATTTAAGTAAACACTCCCAGTAACTAAGCAGAAAAACAACTATGCTAAGAAATTTCAGGACCAGATGGAATATCACAATCCTTTCCTAGATGCAATATTACAAGGTATAGAACTCTATCCAGTTTACCCCTGTACTGTGCCAAAAGCACATTATTGAAAAGGTATCCAGCTTTGGCTTCCTGAGAATCTCCCCATCGCTTAATGCCTGGTTCTAAAGACAATTTACATTTCCCCAAAGCAAGCAAATAAACAAGAATAGCACCAAAAGCACATAAAAGATGAATGTTTTGGTTGGTTTTTTTTTATTTTGACTTAACACACTTATATGCCCCATTATGAGTATCAACCACCCTATTCAAAATATCAAAAACTTCATATTCTCAGTCATGAGGCAGCTGAGCTCTACAGAAACCAGATGAGTACTGGAATTCCTTTCAGCTGGAGTTGACTCTGCAGATTATTCCAGACTAGTGATATCTGATACAGTCAATCAGTCAAGCTGCTTGAACAATCTGCTCCATTCGAACAGTGCCATATTCTGTCTATTCCACTGTCATCACTGAAGACATTTGTTGTCTTCTCAGTGCAGCCCAAAATTACTGTCACGATTAATTTTAAAAATATTTACTATATTTTGCACAATTAGGGGACATAGATCAATCCTGAATATTTAAGTCCTAATTATTTAAATATTTAAGATTTAAGAATATAATTGACATAATCTAATTGAAGGGTTTATTATGCACAATAAGCTAATTTTACTTCATCCATTTTCCATGCAGATTCATACAGCAAATTTCAAACTATACTCAAGTATATATAGATATTTTTAAATAGAAAACATTTAGTAAACACAAGAAAAAAAGTCTGCTGAACACTTTATATTCCTAGATATTTCTGTACTGTGGTCAAAGTAAGAATGAGAGATATATTTTAGGTATTATCTTCATCTATTCAACATACACTGTTGAGAGGAATATAATCTTACTCACATCCTGCCCCTATGATGGTACTCAGGTTTTTATTACATAAGTTGGTGAAGGAATAATAAAAAAATGAAGATTAAAAATCCAATAAGTAATCTAGTTCAGTAAGAAAACTTTTTACCCTGAAGGAGTAAGAGAAACCGAATCAAGTGTTCATGTCAAAACACCATGTCCACCAAATACTTTAATTTATAAGTCATAAAAAGTGACCCTCAAATAATCAAGGCAATTTGGTAACAGAAAGCAGGTGACAGTTCACAGTTAAGTTCACCGCCTTGTGTTTATATATGATTTTATGTAGCTTAAAGAATATTATCATTGAGAATGCAGAGATCTGTTCTTGTGATTTCTAAAAAAGAACTTCTATCCATACAACCTCCATAGAAAAGCTGTGTAATGTGAATAAAAATGCTATATCAAAAATAGAGAAACCTTTCCTTTCCTGTTATTAGATATAGGTAACTACTCTAAGTTGGGTCTTATTTCATATATTAAAAATTAAAATCTTAAAATATACATTTTAATATCTTGAAATATAATGCAAAGAATTCACTTACTAAATGTTTTGTCATTCCAGAATTATTAGACCTGTCATTATTACTATATAATTACTAAATGTAATAGGATTTCAAACAATGTTTTAAATCTGTTACTGATTAGACTGAATGGTTTTCTAAGGTGAGGCCTCACAGCTGTTCATAGAAGCAGATTTACCTGCCTTGCCATTTTTCATAAATCTGACATCAATTCTATAGGATATATTCCAGCATTATTAACTGCAGCTTTGCTGATTAGGAATTACTGTCTACTATTTCCATAAATTACACATTATTAACAGTGGCAGGCAGGCACAAGGAGCTGCTCTACTAAAGCACAGGTCTCGTACAGGTCTTGTGCTATAAACCAGTGAGGAACTTCCTTTGTAAGAAGCTGTATGGCCTTCGATCCCTCTGACATTAAGAGTTTAAATGAATTATAATTCATAATTACCACATCCAAATTTTCAGAAGAGGTGCTAAGGTGAGGGTAATTGAGATGCACCAGTCTGTTTAAAACAAAACAAAACAAAAAAACCAAACACCAAAACAAATCAAAAAACCCCCAAACAAAAACAAACCAAAAAAACCCCAAAACTTTCTATAATATATGCCTGAAAACATAATTTCACCCGTCTAAGAAATCCTATTAATAACTTTGGATCCTCTGAATATAACAGAACCAAGACCTATATGTTGTATAAAATAATCTATTTTAATTTATTTTTAAATGAAGCACCCAAAGTTAATAAAGATGATGATGTGTAATAACATATTTGTAGTATTATCCTACTTGTTTGACATAGCTTATCATCTAATAAATTATAGATTTATAATCTAAACTACACAATTGCAGCTCATTTTGAGAAAGCATAACAAAGCAATGATATATACAAGAAAATCTCATATGTACATGTTTCCCTAACATGCAGAACTGTGAAATGCATGACAGAACTGGGCATAACCAGTCTAAAATATCCTGCAAGGTTGCTTTACTGTCTAAAATGCTCCTCTGAAAGGAAATGCAGTGTCCACTTACAGCTCTCTTTCTGAAACTTGGAGATGTTGGTCTCTTTGTTTTCTGTAAAACTCAGTTCTGCTACTGATGATGTGTTCACCTCTACCAAATCAAACTTGTTAGAGAATTTATATGAAAAACACTTTGTTTAATGCAACTTGATTGGATATTAAAGTCAAAACAGTTATCGAGCTGAAACAGATCTTTAGGATGTGAAAGACTCACGGATGCAAAATGAAGTTTTAAGTTACTTGAAAGTTTTTAAAAGAATAGAAAAAAGTTATGACAATAGTATTTTTGGTTGTTGCCACCTATATGAATAGCATTAATTTAAAAATTCAATCTTCTGTTTGGACTTCATAACATTTTGTATTTTCCTTCTACTCACTGCTCTAAAGGGGCAAATACCAAGGAGTTCTGTTATCTGTGGACCATTTCATCAGTATAATTTACTACTTTTGTATTTTAATTAAAATTGAAATACAATTTATTTCTATTTCTAATCCATTTTGAGACTATGCCTCTGCAATGACAATATTAATAAATTAAGGTCATGTTCTGTCCTATGGTAACAAATTTTTTCAGTGTAATTTTAGAATTGTATCTCTAGACTGTATGTAAACAAATCTGGAACCTTGAAGGATACTTTTGTTTATGTAACATTAAAAGTATAAGCTTTATCAATGTTTTGTAGTGGTAAACAATCAAGTATGAACATAGTTCTCATTCCTGGTTCTTTCATTTCCTCTCTTTCTATCTCTTACAGCTTCCAGTTTGGAATAAGATCAATAGTTTTTCACCTTAATTTCTAAATTTCTCCACGTAATAAACAGATATAAATATTCTGATCTTTCTTGCTTTCCATTTTAGAAAAAGAAAATATAAGAACAATATATGTAATAATATGATAAAAGTCACTACAATTTTAATTATTTGGGAGAGTTTAATAGAATAATAGTGCTTTATGGTCCTGAAAAGGAAAAGCATGGATGAAAAGTAGCCGAATTGAAACACAGCTACAGGTAAATTTTTGCATTCAACTCAGAAATATTGTAGAAAATTGGGGAGTTTTATTTGGAAGGAAATAAAACTGTTTCATCATTAAAACAAAACAAAGTGGCTTTATACCTTAGAGTAAAATTTAGTTAATACACAAAAGTTTGCATTACTTTAAACACTTTCTCTATGAACTTCAATTTTAAATGAAGTGTTTTCTGCTTTTTCTTTGGCAATGTGTATCTAAGATACACAAAACTGTTCTGAAAAATATTTTAGGATGTTTATGTGTTGCATGCTCTTTCTGACTTTTGGGTAAAGCATGAAGAGAACGGTTTAGCATTCTGCCCCATCAGCCAATTTTCTGCATTGCAAGTAGCTTTTTATTGAGTTGTGACTATTGATGACTCAAGTGCATTGTGATAAATGTTGAAAGTTGTTTCTTATCAGGAGATTAATGTGTGTGGTCATTGGTCTCTCTGGACACTACTTCTTAATAAAAAGCAATTTACTTAATTTCCTTTTCTTACTCCTTTTGTTAATATTGCAAAATTACAAGCTAGGAAAGGGAAAGCTTTTAACTCTGCTTTGCAAGAAGCAATATTTAATTTTTTTCATTTAAGATCTAAAGTAATTGATTGACCCTCATAAAACCTAACCAGACTTATTGTAACATAAAGAAGAGCTGGCTAATTACAGTTTTCTACATTTTTCAAACATCTCCACTAAACTGTAAAGGCAGAAGTATGTGATAATGAATCATTACAATACTGTGGCAAATTAGATACAGATGGTATATCTATTATGCCTTGCTCTAGCAAAGAGATATCAGTCTAACATTCACAATTTCCACACGGGCATTACTTCAGGAAAAGAGTTGTTCTTCTAACCAGGTACCAGAATTAATTTAAACACAATTCTCACTTTGAAAAACAATATGAAAGAATTTTGTGGATTTTACCAGTGACTAAGCATCCTCCAAAGGGGTCTGCCTGAAACAATGATAATTCAGTTTTTCAGAATAACAGACTGGTATTCTTCATGTAAACAACTTATATTCTTCTCTCTTTGAAACAAAGCATCTAGTTTTCCTGTAAAGACAACTTTGCTTTTGAAGATTTAAGTTTATTGCATTGTAACAATTGAAAGTAAATAACCAAAAGTGAAGCAAAACTTTTAAGCAGCATCTGAAGGAACATCATAATGATTGTTCTGGGGTTTTTTACTCTTAATTGAGTTTTTATATAGACTTCAAATGAGGAAAAATTTCCATATCTTGAAAACGTTTGGCAGCTATAAATATTTTCTCTCTGATCACCTACTGTTTGCTCTATGCAGTTATTCCATGCCAAGGTGACTGGCACAAATGAGAATAACACTCACATATTTTACATCACTGTAAGATTACCTTTCTTCTATAAAAGTTCAAAAGCACTCTAAATTGGAAAAAAATTAGTTTCACAATGTTTTATTCCAATATAGCAAGATGATGAAGGATTAGGTTTATTAAAGTTTTCTGTATAAGCCATGCCTGCAAAAATTAGAATGAAAATAGATCATCTTCCTTTATAATTCAAAAGTCTGCACGAAAACTTGTTTTAGTGACAAGAAGCTCTACAGTTGAATACAGGAAAAACAGCTGTGTGGGTAAGAAAATATTTTTCTAATACCTGACCTTGTGTATAGATCAGGAATCTTATATCATGGAAAAAAGCAATCCCTTTTTTTAAGAGTTCAGTACATAAGGTGAAAAAAAAATCAGAAAGATAATGGATTTCTTTGAAGTTACCAATTTCACATGGTCAAACACTGGGACATAATTATCCAGAAAAACTCAAAAGACAATTTTTCTGACTTGTAAAACTTGAAAATTGTGTGATGTCTGGGAATACAATTTTTCTGCTATAATTTTTCAATACTGGATGCTACAAGCTATTTGTTTTGCAAGCCATTATAGCTGCTTTCAATGCAATACCACAAAACTGACCTTAACTGCAGAAACTAGCATGAACACAGAAAATGTAGGTGTTTACTTGACTCTGGAGACTGATAAACTAACAAATTTTAATTATCTTATATCATGCTGTGTGTGACTCAAAATAATGCAAGCAGAGCACTAAATACCTTCTGAGGCACTCTGTTTAGATCTGACCTTAACTTGTAATGAAATTCTGATCAATATACAGCACTTCAAGTATACATGTGCAACAGACTATTCATCCATTTTGTACTCAAAAAACATTTGAATTTCTTAATAGCTCTTCTCAATGGTGAATGGAATCTTTCCAACTAATAGATCTATGAACTTACAGAGCTGAAATAAGTCCTATTAAAAAACCAATTTTAACAGCCATGATTAATGGCATAATCAGGAAATCAAGTCAGAAGAGATGTATTAGATAAACAATTATAGTAATTTATCTGTAACAAAGCTAAACCTGTAGATTAGTTACCAATATAGTGTAATTTTCAATTACCTTGGTTACTTTTACCTGTCACTGAAGACCCTTTTTATCTCTTTAGATAGATAGCAAAAGTAAAACCTTTTATATGCTTACACAATGTTTTAGACCTTTCAACACTCTAATCATAACTGCACTATGTTATCCTCAGTGGTGAGGGTTCACCTTACACAGGCTGAGAGGAGGCAGATTTTGTAATGCAGATGTAAACCTCACTGAAGTCAGTAATATCTGTCCATTAATTACAATGAGCTTGATCAGTTTCTAGGAAACTGATTCTGTAATACCAGGCACTTTCTCTAGCTCACTTGTCTGAAACTTGTACAAATTAGCTTTTCCTGTTTGGTTAGATTGTGTAAGGTCAAACGAAATGCAGATCGTTGTTGCTCTGGGGTGGTGTCTTGTATGGTATCATGATTACAGTAGTAACAACAGAATTGTGTTCAGTTTTATCAAGTTTCTTTATTTCCTCCAAAAGCATAATCTCTCTCTCCATATAATTTTAGTAAGAAATAAAGATGGAATATTTAGGCAGAAATATTAAGACATACAAACTTGTGTGTGATTAGTTCCAGCAATGGACTTGCTGTTTGTACTCAGAATACTTTATGCTGACAACTTCCTTGAGAAAAGCCAGCATACCTAATGCTGAAAACCTCTTTGTGACAAGTATGTAAGTAGCACTAAGAATACTAAAATTACTGAAAATAAAAATGTAATTTGAGGAACATCACAATAAATTCCTACTGTTTTTCACCTAAAGCACCAAAGATATCTGTGTGCTTATTCTCAAGGTTTTATTTATCTGAGAACATGTATTTCAATTGTTTAATTAAATTTCTTTATTTGTTATGATCAAAACTCCTATGCAGCTGCTCTTACTTGTGACTAGAGCAATTTAAGAAATTCAGAGCTGTTCAAGATGTTTCCAGCTAGATTTCTGATCTCCTATTGGAGTCTGCCAACTGTCAGCTGATTGCAGACAATGTATGCATTCTCCCAATTTGTTTTGATGTGAAGTACAATAGGTTCCTTTAAAGTTGTCATGACTTAAGGAATGCTACTTCATCCATCATAAGAATTCAAAAGAATATTCTTTTATTAGGCAAATATTCCTTCATAAAAGATGCAGAAAACTCCCACTGGAAGAGTTGACTTAAGCAAAGTGAACACAATGAAAAAATAACCATTTGAACACATACTTCTTCCTAATATGTAGCTGAATAGAAATAAGCATTCTCCAAGCTTGGAATTTTTGTTTGTTTTCCTTTTCTCCACAGTTAATTACCATTTTTACAGGTATCACTTAAGCAAAAGTTAAACCATATGGGTATCAAATGCCCCATTTTCTGCAGTTGAGATATACTAGGTTTCTCATGAACTAAAAAGATTTATGGTTAAAAATTATAACGCATCATAGTAGTCACAAATAAAATGAGTTTCAGTGGTTTTGTTTCATCACGTTATTAATACTCCAAAATTTTATCTTGATTTGAAGCCAAAAAGAAGTCATAGAAAGTTTGATTTCTACTTAGCTCTACTAAACTAACTTTGTCCCAGGTGACTGACATTTTTTTCTTGCAGATGTTTCATTCATCAGAACAGACTTAAATGAACTGCCTCAAATATAACCATTTTGTTTATTCAATGTTTTGGAAGACAGTGAACAAATGAGCTTTAAAGTAATGTTTGCCTTGCCTTAGGGAACATGTGAGTTTCCTGTTTCAAGTAATGTATCTGCTTTACATATATATTTCTTTTTCTTTTCTGTTTTTCAGCAAAGCTTCTGGTTTCTGTAATTTCAAAGAACAGTTTTGTGAATTCATCCATACAACTACCACTCGAATCTGGGGAAGATTTATTTAAACACTAAACAATGCTTTGCTAAATTAAAGGTATGTATTTTGAGAAGGATCACTTTAAAATACACTTTCAGGCAGAAATGTTTATTACTTTAGCTGATGACACTGAAACTCAGAATTACAGATGAGATGAAAAGTAACTACAGGCTGGTTTTTGAGGACAAAACACAAGAAACAATTTTTATTCAAGGAAAATACAGATAATCTGAAAATAAGTTGTGCAGTAGATAAATATTAGGTGAATATGAAACATATAAGTTTCTTATCCTACCCAGTGTCATTGCTGACAATTATTTTCTCAGCTTGGAGTACCAGTAATGTTGACTCCTTTAAAACTGATGAAGCCTGCTGTTTTTCCCATTTTTATATATCACTCAGTGCAGTAATCACTGTGTTTAAGAGGGAGAATAAGCTAATATGAAATTAGAGAACTCTCTCAGAAAATTCTTTACTTTGGTATAGTAATAGAATCCTTCATGCTGCTCCACTGGGCATATCTATGATAGAAAATTAAAGACCCTTTTCCCCATCATTTCTCAATATAGGCTTTTTTTTCTATGCATCCTGCATTCATGAAGTTTAATGACAAGCATTTAAATAGGGAAAGCATTTTTGAAGGCTATTTCTTGTACAGACTAGAAATATGCCAGCATTATTGTCAATTTAGTTTAGATTATTAAAGATATAAAGTGTAAATGTAACCTACAAGGAGACTTTCTTTCCGAAGGAGACTTACTAATAGCAGATATTAAAGGACATCTTGCAGAAAACCCATGAGCATTATTCCTATCCTTCCTTCCTAGGACAAAGATTCCAGGGAAAGGTTCCATTTCCAAAACCTTTTTAAGTATTCTACCTTGCAGCAATGTTGATTAGCCATACAAATTCTTCACTGGTTAGGCTGGACACCCTAACTCTAACAGCCAGGTTGCTGATTTGAAGAGGCTGGGGCCTTGCAGGTAAGGTACTTGGTTTAGAAGTATCATGTCTCAAACCTTTAAGGCAAGTGTTCAAAGTAGAAGCTGTTTTCTTAGTCCTATGTGTATAGTGCAGAAAGAGCATAAAGGAATCCAAGGCCAGGTAAAATTCAAGACACTTTCTACTTATAACTTTCTCTGGGAGTCATTGCAATTGGCTTCTTGTTTGGAGTGTTAATCCTGCACTCTCTAAGTATTTAACATTCCCTAAGCACTGCATTGTCAATGAATTCAGAGGTTATAGATTCTGTTTCATTCAACCTTTATTGATTGGCACTGAAACACTTCACTTTTGATTGCAACATGAATTACAATGCTTAATTTATCCTAAGAATGGTCTTGTGAGCTAAGAAGGGAAATGTTTATTTCTCTTTTATAGGTGGGAACTGAATTGGAATACATATATGAAGTCCAATTCTTCAACCACGCTTAGGGGAATTCATCCATCACATATGTACTGAATTTCTGCCTAGGCTGTCACCATAAACCATAGGCATCTTGGTCTCATTTCACTGGCAACATTGAAAGTTTTGGTAGTTGATATTTGCAGAAATCACTGAATTTTAAGCCACATGCAATGGTCTGTCAGGGCAGACTGAATGGCAATTGACAAAGAAATAGTGAAAGTTCCTTCTCCAAATCAAGCAGAGCTTGGCTTTGGAGGTAAGTCCCATGTATCATAGGCATTATAGCTGCTCAGGGAATAGCACCTGTTCTGGATTCACACACAGTGAAGACAAGTGCAGACTCAAAAAACCAGAATGGTACACAGATGGAGGCTTCTGACTGGCCATAAGCAGATGCCTTCCTCTCTCCAGTTAGCCTTCTAAATCTGCCTTATTCTTTTCTTTTTAATGAATACTTAACTAACTGACATGGCTTGCTATCAGCCTGAAGGCTATGCTTCACTTTGGTAGTGCATTAAGTGTGTATTATGTGGAACTCAGGCATTCAACTCAGGAGGGAGGATTTCAGTAGACCATTTTCCTTTCCCTTCAGCCATATCTCTCCCTTTAGTCCTCAGAATAAAAACAGCAACAAATGCTTCCCTGATCTAAAGCTTTCCTTCTTGCATACAAAGACAATCTCTATTTTTTTTACCATAAAAAATTCAGGCAAGTGGGAAAGAGAAGGTGCATCTGTATCTTCTTCAAAGCTTGCAAAATTTAAGTTAGCACATAATTTTCACAGATATTTGGATTTCTATACATATTAATGAAGATTTCTAATAGCCAAAATGAGTAAAAATAGATTTTTAAAACAAATGCTCCTTATTCTGATCCAAAGATCCTGTTTTAACTATGGCATTCTTACTAATTTTAGAATCATACAGTCTATGTAAAATATATGCTGAGTACATATAACATGGGTTAGCAGGTTATAGAAAGTCCAGTTAGTTCTCCATATTTTAATGTCAGTGTTCCCAGAGAAGCCTGAAAGAGAGATGCCAAAGACTTTGAATGATTATTTGACCTTTTAAATAGGCAAAGTCCTGCAAAGCGTGTAAGACAAATTGATGTTATAAAATTATCAGAACAAAACTATTGGGTTAACTTAATGCAAGTGCTTTAAGATTCACTAAATAACTTCTGAATTTAGCTGAGCACCTGCTCCCAAAATTATATATTTCCTGTCTTGCTCAATTTTAGATACTGATACAGTTAACATAGTGATTACATTCACTGCAATGAGCAGAACTGAAGCTTCAGTTAGTAATGTTTTTAAAAACCATGGAATTATTAACTCAATTTGATTTATTAAATTGAATATTATGTCACTTGGAAAGAAAACATGGTAACAGAGGAACTTATCTGAAGAACTGTGCATTCAGAAATAAAACCATTTTAACTGGTATGACTTAAAAGCAAAACAGTTTGTGTGCATAATAGAATGAACAATCCTTACTTGCTTCAAACAATGTACATCTTAGAATGTGTAGTTTAGTTCCAAAAGTAACACTGTTTCTAACACTTTCTCCAACACATTATTATGTCTGCAGTGAAAGTAATTTTCATCATTTATTGCACCCCTTAGATATCTACCATGAGCTTAGTTGATCTAGAAGAAGCTACATTAATTTATGACTTGCACTCAGCACTCTGAAGTACTGACTTTGAATGACATTTTCTCCAGCTCCTTTCAGAGATGACAAACACTGTCACTATTAGATGAAGCCTTAGCATGTTGCTCAAAAGTAAGTCTTAGGTCCATAGGTCATTCAGCAATTTTGCTGTTGCAAATTATGATATCTCTTGTATTAGATGAATTCCTTGCTTGTCAGAAATTATTCTTGTCACTGGGCTAAGATGCAGTTGGAATGAAAGTGATAGTGTAACATATGGTCTTTGCTCTAGGATGGCAGACGCATATTCACTCTCTCAGTGTCTATTAATCAGCTCTTGATGCAGATTGCTATCCTTACTTCTGCATTTTTGCAGTTGAAAAATCATTCAACCAAAGTCTTTAAAGCAAGATGTGCATTGTATTGTACATTTCATGGAAGAAGTTTCTAATTTTAACATATTTTCAGGGCTAACTGTCATCAGATGACAACAAGAATATAGTGTTACAATTCAAATTATGATATCGGGTGGGATACTTTTGTAGTAATAACTGATTTCGTATAATGACCTTTTCTAAAAACAGTTTTGGTAGAGATATTCTGTATAAGGAAAAGGAACCAACAATATGTAGCAGTATTTTCCTTTCGTCTTGTTATTTCCCTTTGCAGTTATTTGTTCAGTATCTATTGTTCAGTATCATTTATTAAAGATCTTAGAAGGGCATTTCAACAGATAGAGCTATTACTTAGACACAGATATTCTATGTCAGCATACCAAATAAATACTTATTGAAAATTTAACAAAATAAATGTAAATTATTCCAACACAATATTTTTACCTCATTTGCCTAAAGAATAAATTCTGGATCTGATTAAACAAGCAGGAAAAAAAACCCTAGAACTAGAGCTAACAATGAGGTTTGCTGTGTCCATAACAAAAGAATAAAAACACACTGTCTAATTAGTACACAAATAAATGATACCCAACCTTTTACAGATGCATCAAAAGTTTAACCAAATCAAACTGAATCCTGTGGAAGAATATATATTCAGAAAATTACAGTATGAGAACCAGATTTCTGTAGGTTCATTATCTTGTAAAAAACCACCAGCTTACAAGTCACCTTACAAAACCAGTAAGTAATGGGAACAGGAAAACATGTGCTTGTCTTTGGCTTAATTTTGGACAGACAGTCAATCTATGTGTATGTTGATACTGGAATAGTTGGCTGGCATGCAGAATTATATTCTTGTTTTCTATTGTGTCAGGTCCTTCAACAGTAAGGAATATAAAGCTTTTCTGATGCATTTGTTTCAGAAGATATTTTGTTTTCATTTTCACAGAAAAGCCAGTAGACCAATTTTTATGTATCTGGTAAGAATACTCTTACCTGAAGATAACCATCCACATAATTCTTTAGAAGACTGCATCTTTCTATAAAAAAGAAATTAGGATTGGATGTGCAAAAATGTAGCTGCATTGTACTACATCCACATTCCTTACAGAACCCTCTCACAGTATTTTACCAATATTATTGAGGAGTACCCTGATTACTCATTTCCAAATAAAATTCCAGAGGACAACCTCAACCTAGAAATATATTTTTGTCTATTAAGATGCTATTAATATTGATTATTATTTAAATATGAAAGAGAAAAGAGACCAAAAACCCCTAGTTTAGTGAAATTTCTATTTCTGCTCTGCAAAATGTTGTTTGCACAGCAAGGCCACTGAACAGCATGAAGTGCTAGAGCCACTTTGTTCAGGTACAAATTGTCTAGTAGCTATAGAGACTAGTGTACCATGGTTAGAAGTCATACATTAAACTAAGCTAGACATTTC
>JAWWLZ010000139.1:51697612-51723741 GCA_035041345.1 Poliocrania exsul | reverse complement strand
AGATTCCACCCAGTCATTAATATGGAAATTAGAGGGTGTTAACTATGAACTTAAGGCTATAAATGGCTTATTTTACTAAAAAAGTTAGGCAAGTTTTTGCCCAGTATGAACTGGCTTGCCTCCAATGTTGTCAATGAATACCTTTGCTGCTATTAGAATAAAAATCTTCTCTTAGCAGTTATTTTTGCAATGTTTTCACTTATCAAATATAGTGATGTAACCTCTATATCACATATTTATTACCATTAATGCTGAGAGATGCTGGTTTGATAAAATAGAAAATCTACCATACCTGAAGTTGAAGAGAATATTGGAGTTTTGGGATGTGACCAAATGCTTGCTAAATTGTATGTGATTTACATAAAACTGTTGACAGCCCCTAAGGTTTAGCCAGACCTATTAAAAAAGAGTCCTATAAAGGCTGTTGTGCCCAATCATAGAATGGCTTTGGACATTAAAGTCTATCTAGTTCCACCCCCTTTGCCATGGGCAGGAACACATTTACCAGATCAGGTTGCTCAAGCTCCATCCAGCCTTGAACACTTCCAGGCATGAAGCATCCACAACTTCTCTGGTACATAAGAGAGGAACAATGCACACAAGAGGTCAGTGAGCATACCTAGTTATTTTTTAGTGGAAGTCCTAGAAAGGACTAAACACCTTCCAGCAACCACAGGTGTCTTTTTGATGTCCAGAAAGTGGACATTTTATAGTAGTTTGCTTGCAGGCATGTAATATTTGCTTGAAGTCCTGTTATTAGTTCAGTAGTCTGTAAGTGCAGATCAGATGGCTAGATTCTTGTTATAATGCATGGAATTAATTCATAGCTTAATGAAATGTGTGAAAGCCAGAGCTAGGACAGAAGGAGGGATTGACCAGTTGCTGCATTTATGCATATCTGTAAGCTGCCTAAATGATGCAGCAGGATATACTAAGTAGAGGGTACCATTTAACATTCATCTCAGAAATATGCTTAACTGTGATGGAGTTCCCCATCACTTCCAACCCAGTGCTCCTGACCCAAAATTCCAGCAGGTTTAGCTCTTATGCTTTATTGAAGTGTTCTAACTACAATAAATAAAGTTGCTTGACTAGTATTCCATGACAACCCTGGTCATAAAACTTGCATTATCTGGATGCCATTCTTTACATCCTAGTATCTTCCTTTCTCAGAGCCAGTCTTCTCTCAAGTAAACAACCTATCTCTAATTACTTGTCCCCTACTGGTCCCAGATTTATGACATCCACATCCACACATGGCATTATGATGTAGTATCAGCCATACACAGGATTACTGATACGGATACATAAGTCTTGTTGGCTTTACAAGACTGTGCTTCCCTAATGGCCCTCAATACTACCCTCCAACAACCATGGAGTTCAGCTGTTTCTCACATAACTTCTTCATGATCTTTGAGATCCAGATGCCTTTCCTCTAGTTGTATATAATTTTTGTCAGCAATTTCTCATGTCATATCTAGTAATTTTCCAGAGTTAGCTTAGTCTCAAGCCAGTATATATTTAGTGGACCACTGATTTGCCTGTGGCTTTAACATTAAATTCAGAGATCAGGAAGGTACTTTTCCCAGAGAAGAACCATTATCAAAATCTTCTCTCAAATGCCTTTTTCTTTCAAATGGTCTAACAGGGAAAGAAGTGGCAGCAAGATCCCAGTAACACAGTGATTGCTTTATCTTCTTAGTATACAGCAGTTGTGCATGAAGATATTAACCATACAAGTTTTATCCTGCCCAGATATGCTTTCTCTACAAAGCTATGTGGTATTCTACTATCCTTAGTCTTTTCTGTTGAGTCACTCAAATTCTTATGCACTTGGTACTTAAATTTTCATTGGACCAATTACTGGAGCCCAAGGCTCACTAAGGGGTAAATGAGCTAACACTGGAGGCTTGTTTTTCTTGTCTATGAAAAGTACAACTCGTGAATCTCAATGGGGTTTGCTATGAACAAAGCAACTCAGTCAGTTTTTTCAGGTCATTTTATGGACAAGTGATGCACTGATATAAATCCATTTAGAAAGTAAGACATGTTAGATACAGTATTTTGCAGCAAGAACGAGCTATATGTCTCATTATTGGGTGGTTATGTATTGAAAAGGTGCAGCAAACAAAGGATTTGACTTGGATTAAAAATGAAGAGACAAGTCTTGCTGAAGATATTCAGAATACTTAGGGAAATTCAGTCAATTTCTAATTCAACCTGTTTTCCTTCTTCCTCTTGAATATTTCCCTTTAAGATCCTCAGTTGACAGTAATTAGGCTTCTCATTTTAGTTAATTGCAGAAACCTCAGGAGTGTGTAATCCAGGTGACCATAGGAGTTGACCTAAACTTAATCAACTCCATTGTCAAGTTGCTCTAGCACGACACACAATGAACTATAAACACTATAGGCTTTCATTTGCTGAGTTATTATCTGATTCATAATTTACATGTATTAATATGTAAATCACACCTATGAACAGCATTTTATCTTTCTAATGGTACTATTTTAAGTAAAGGAGTTTCCATTCAGTAATCATGTACATACCCTTTTGAAGAAAAGCACTACTAATGATGCCTTACTGAAAACTTTCAATATCTGTCTACTACATTTTTTTGTGTTTCATTTCCCTTTTTCTGTATTTCTAAGGCAGTTAATATTTTTTTCCTATACTATTCACACCTTAATGAGTTTCAGTTCTTTACTACTCTTTTCTTCTCACAAGATACCAATTATGATGAAATAAATTACAGTTTCTCTTCACATCAAATTAAATATTAAAAGGAATAGAATTATACATATTTTAATTGCATCCAGCGTACCATGGATAAGAGATTAGGCAATATTCCTTAAATAACTAGATTGCCTGCTGCATCATCTCTGCTGCTCCTTTTTTGGCTTTATTTTGACTGTATTTGTGTGCATCTTATTCTATAACATAAATATCTCTATATTATCTGTATGTATCACAAGATGATACTACTCTTCTCATCATGAATATAAAATATTAGAGTTTGTCTGGAGAAGTGAGAGTTGATTGCATTAACTCCCCAGCATTGCAAGTAAAAACAATTGCAGGTACAGTCATAAGAACAAAATGTATCAAAATGTAAGAAAATAAAATCCTGATTTCATCTTTAGTGATAAAGACTAGGTAAAGAGACATACATAGCAGCTCACATGCTATTTCCTCAATCTTTTGTAGCAAAAAGTTCTGAAAACTATAGACTAAATGTCCTTCATTTTACTAGAAATATGCCACAAAAGTAAATTTTAAGTTTTTGTTTAATAGGTCTATTTTTTTATTTCTATTTTTGAATTACTGAAACAAGAGAGAATATAAATTCAATTGTAGGTTACTAAAGTTCATACCAGATAGTAAACAGTGTGATATAATAAAATATTTAGATAATCACTAAGAAGGACTAAACGAAAACATGTGTCTGAATTCATACACACTGAACTGAGGTTAATATTGCACCTCTTTTCATGATGAATGTACTTCCTAGATATTCAAACACAGCAGAAACAACAGAAAATAAACAATGAGCTTAACTTGAGTGAAGACACAAAATCTTTCTGTGACACTGACCTTTGCCTCTGGAAACATGCATATTGCACGTAGTCCTTTGGACTAATTCTCCCATTTGCTTTGCCACCAGCTGAAAAAGAAATTCTCTTCAAATGCATCTTGAACTTCTTTCTGCAGGAGGAAAAAACACCTAAGCCATTGAATTTAAACTTATGTTAACCAGAGGTATAAAAACAAGAAGAATAAATAAAACTAAATGAGAATTATATGACTGGTATTCAATAGGTTCAATTCATTCATTGATAAAATCTGTTGAGCAACTTTCTGAAAAATAAATAATTTTTTAGATTCTTGAAGTGCAGTCCATGTAGGGGACCTTTTATTTTTATTTTTATGCAGAAAGGACCCCCTTGCATTCTCAGCTTCTCAGAGAGCAACCCAGGTGCATCTGGATGCAGCCTCAGATTTTGCCAGTGGTTTAAATTAAAGGAATTATACAGGTGTGATTGAATCACTTTGTCCCACAGGTTTTAATGATGGCAGATCAGATACATTTATATAAAATATTTATTATGACAAATGAACAGACAAATTAGCAGACAAATAGACACAAAACTTTAATCAGAATTCTTTACTACACAGTATAAAAGATAAAAGCTACTAGTAGTCTAGTATAAGATAAGATAGTGCATCATATCAAAGCAATTATATTAATTATATCCAAAAGAAACAATCATTAAGTAGAGATTTTATGCAACTCACCATACCAACACTTGTAGGCAGATGTCTTTCCTTTCACTTAACCCCTGGGGAGTAACCATGAAGAGGCATTGCTGCTTTCCAGGAGAAGCTCCACACACTTCAAGAAAGTATGTGGAAGAATCTGCCTTATGAAAGTGGGACTGAGCTTTTATAAAGTGTTTGACTGTCATTCACATATCTCCAGGTTAGCTAGCACCTTATCTGACAAATCTTACTTCAAAAAGCAGGATGTGTGTTTGCAGTTTGGTGAACTAGGCTGGTTTTAGCATAATTCAACGCTAAAAGCAACACATCATGGTGCCACTGGTAGCTCACCACAGATAGCTTGCACTGTTTGGATTCTTTGATCAGATTCTAGGCCCAAGGCAGATAAGCCTTATCAAAGAATCACAGAATATGCTGAGTTGGAAGGGACCCATCAGGAAGATCAAGTCCATCTCCTGGTCATGCACAGGACCATCTGTGAGAATTATACCATGTGCCTCAGAGTATCATTCTAGCATTTCCTGAACTCTACCAGGATTGGTGCTGTGACCACTTCCCTGGGGAGTCTGTTTCAGTACCCAAACACCCTCTAGGTGGAAAACCTTTCTCTAATATCTAATAACCTCCCCTGACACAAATTCAGGCCACTTCCACTGATCATGACAAAGAGATTAGTGCCTCTGCCTCTTCGTGCCTTCACAAGGAAGTTGAAGACTGCAGTAAGGCCTCCCCTCAGTCTCCTCTTCTCCAGGCTGAACAGACCGAGTACCCTCAGTTGCTCCTCATACGACTTTCCCTCAAGGCCCTTCACCATCTTTGTTGTCCTCCTTTGGACACTCTACAAGAGCTTAATATTTTTCTTATCTTGCAGTGCCCCAAACTGCACACAATATTCAAGGTGAGGCCGCCCCAGGGTAGAGCAAAGCGGGACAATCCCCTCCCTCAACCAGCTTGTGATGCTTTGTCTGATGCACCCCAGGACAGAGCTGGCCCTTTTGTCTGACAGTGTACTGCCAATTCATATTCAATTTACTGTCGACAAGAACCCCCAGGTCCCTTGCTGTGACACTGCTTTCCAGGACCTCATTCCTCAGTCTGTACATACATCTAGGGTTGTTCCATCCCACTGCAGAATCTGGCACTTTCTCTTTTTGTACTTCCTATGGTTGGTGATTGCCCAGCCCTCCAGTTTGTCAAGGTCTCTCCGCAGGGCCTCCCTGCTTTCAAGGGATTCAACAAACAGCTCCTCCCAGTTTTGTGTCATCTACAGACTTACTTAGTATCCCTTCCAGTCCTGCATCCAAGTAATTTATGTAGATATTGAAGAGCACAGGGCCTAAGATGGAGCCCTGTGGAACCCCACTAGTGACAGGTCACCACTCTGATGTTACTTCGTTCACTATTACCCTCTGTGCTCAGCTTGTGAGCCAAGAGCTCGTCCACCACATAATGTGTTTCTCCAGCTGTGGGCTGGACAGTTTGTCCAGAAAGATCTTGTGAGAGAAGGTATCAAAAGCTTTATCGAAATGCAAAAAGATTACATCAGCTGGCTTCCCTAGCTCACCTAGGTGGGTTACCTTGTCATAAAATGAAATCAAGGAAGATCATCCTGCTACACTATTTCACAGTTCATTATCATGTTTAACCTTCTAAACTGAAGATAGCTCTGGCACTTTTCAGACTATAAATTTATTCAAATAACTTAATACACTTCAATAGAAACTCTCATAAATTCCATTGAGGAGAAAACCTATAAAGGACAGAGGCCAGAAATGGCATAAATGCTGCAATAAAGACACAAATACTGCCACATCTTAGTGATCTGTTTTGGTGAGACTCAGAGGCAATCTATGGTTCAATGGAGCTGCTTTATAGATTGCCATAAGTATAAACAGTTACAAGACGAATTAGAAAGGGTAAAATAATGTGATGTAAGGAGCAAGATGTTTCAGTTTTGTTCAAATGAGGAAAGAAAACTTTAAAAGTCAGTCCCATCGCATTCATACATTTCAGAAGATGCAAAGCAGATGCAGAATCAAGGCTGAGAATCTCAGACTGTGCAAGAAGATTGTCTGTTACAGCTCATGTTCACTATGTGAGAAAGCACCTCAAATAGTGAAGTGTTAATGCCTTTTGTATGGTTTGACTATACAAAGTCATCACCTAAAATCCCACTTGTGACATGGACTTCCCGCGGGGCAAAAACACTTCCCTCCAGCAACCCCCAGTTCCGCTGTAAACAGAAGCTACTTTGCAAAAATTCCACCCCCACACACATGAGTTTATGGCTTAGCATGACATTCTGTGGCATGCAATATTCCTTTGGTAGGTTTGGTCCATCTGTCACGACTGTGTCCCTTGCAGCCTCTCGCCTACACCCAGGGCTACTCACTGAGGGGGCAATGTGAGAAGCAGAAAAGACTTTGACACTGTTTGCACTGCTCTGCAACAGCTAAAACATTGATTTGGTCACAAATCTAAACCATAGAATGATATGGAATGCTGCAGAGAAATGTGATATCCCAACCAGACTTAGTGCACTAGGATATCCTCTGCTATATGTGTATAACAGAACATGCTGCTGCTTTTGTGCGACACAGTGACCATTGGTGAGATATAAACAAAAGAAAAATATTCTTCCAAACTGTTAACTGCAGTAACAGGTTGGCAAATCTCAATGTTTCAAAAATAAAACCCCTATTATCATTGTACATTGCAGGATCACAGTTTTATGCCTATATTCTTCAGTGCCAAAAATAACATTTTTTTCCTTCCAACATATTCCACGAAAATTAAGTATTTCTGGAGGGATGCAATTTTATATAGAAACAATGGAGTCTGATTCATGTCAAGTAGAAAAAAAATGCAAGGAGATTTGAGTTGCTGTAAAAATAAAAAATGTATTTTCAATGTTCTAATGAATTGGAGCTTATATTTCAGGTGCTCAAAATCACATTTCTTTTGCATCTGCTGTGCTTTCCTCGTGAAGTTAACCTACTTCTATCTGATTAACTTAGTATTTTGTTTGAGTTTAAATCTGTATCTCTATGACAAAAATAGAATATACATCAGATGGTCATATAAATAATGCTGGCCTATTTGCTATGTTTTATTTTTAAACACAAAATAAGAAACTAATTCATTTTCCATAGTATATCACAGGTGTTTATTTTGGAGTGGGTTTGGTCTGATAAGAAGCAGATACTGCCTTTTTACAGGATAATGAAAAATCTGTTCGACTTTCCAAGGTATACAATGATGAAAACAAGGAGACATCTGAAGAAAGAGCTAAAATACAGTTGATATTTTTCTGTCTAATTTATTAAGTATAGTTTAACTTATGACATACCTATCAGGAAAAAAGCATTCATAATACCTGTGCAGATGAAAAGTTATGATTTATCTTCCTACTGATATTTATACAGTGAAGGTATTTTTCCAGAAGATTGTATGGGAAAGACAATACTTCAAGAAAATCAATCACTTATATTACTACTAGAAATATGATCTCTCAAATTCTTGCAATAAAACCTCATTGGGAGACATTGCTTTCACATTACAAACTTTCAATTCTAGGCAGTGATTGATGCTAAAGTAACAAATTACAGTTGAGAATATCACATTTTTGGATATAGATTGACATTAGAAACAGTAAAATTAATTCTTTGTTATACATGCTAATTTGTGAAATATATAAATTAAATGCATTCCCCTGCAATGTTTGAAATTAGGGGGGAAAAAATTAAGTGAAAGATGTGAAGGTGGTTTGCCCATTTTGAATCTCGACTTACTAAACTGAAAAACAAAATTCTGGTTAGAAGTACTGTCATTCCTGTACATATGTGTCTTGTGTAAATACATGTAAGCTCATAGGAAGAACACACATGGAGTTCTGTGTGGCGTTGGAGGGAAGTGAGATGGGTCTCTGCTTTCCCCTTGTCCGAGGGGGTGCAGAGAAGGGAGACATAGATAACGAGTCCAGGCAGTCCATGCAAGAGAGGGTTTATTGGAACAATCCCCCAGATTTTTTAAGATCTCAGGGGAAGATGCCAGATCTAGGGCTGGATTGGGTGAAAACTTAGGAAGGGGAAGGGTTTAAGGTCCATTAACCAATGGATTTAGGACAGGGGCAGGGCTGGCTGCATTCCTGGCCCTGCCCCCTCCCCAACCACGAGGCATAGCAGTCTCACACATGCGGCTTCCCACCTTGGAATAACAGGGCAGAGAGGGAAGGGGGGCCCGGGAGCCCTGGGAACCCCGGGGCTCCTGAATATGGGCGGGCACGACCCGGCCCAGGAGGAGGCAAACTAGCTTAATGGCTGACTCATCAAGAGAACAAAGCTCGAGGGATACAATAAACAGGGTGTGGTGGTCATCAGCACAGCACAGATTAGGTAACAGAGTCAGGCAGAGGATTGGAATAAAAAAAGACCCTGTCACACGTAAAACTACACTTTAAAACTTCAACAGCAAGTCTCTTAATCATTCAAGGTGTTTCTGCAGCGCTGTCTTCCTTGGGATTCATTTCAGCATTTTCCTACAGAGTTCAGCTAATAGAAAACAGAAGACTGAGACTTAGATTGGAATGTTATTCATGTAAGAGAGACAGACATTCTAAATAAGCTGCATAACATTTTCTCACTTTATTGTTTCTTACCTTGCCGAGATGCGTAAGGGACAGCATTTTGTAAAATTCTGGCAAAGCTAGAAAAGACACGATAAAAAATGAAACTCAGAAAGACAAGAATAGTAACAAGAGATGAGTTACATGTAAGGTATAAGGCTGATTACATAGCTCTGCTCAAGAGTTGTTACCATCACCTTACTGCCAACAGTAAGGGATATTTTGAGATGTATCTTCGAAAATGTTTATAGAGTTGTTATAAACAGTATTTTCATTAATAACTTGGGTGATAAAACAGGCTAATTTGATTTGTGCATTAGAAAAAAATAAGCAGACATCCTAAAACATTAAAGAAAACAGAATGAAAAGTTAATTCTTTTCTGTCAGCTTAAAGAAATATTCTGAAAAAACAACGAAGATGAATTTCAAAACAGAACAGACTTCTACACATAAGTGGAAATAACAGGTTTTCCAGTCAAAGAGTTTACAAAAGCTGAAGTGGTCACAGTTTTTAGAAAAGAATGAGAAGATTAGAGTGTTTTACTGTTTGTCAATCCACAGAGTAAATAGGTTTTGGTGTTGTGTTCAGATAAAGTTTCCTGCATTTCAACTTGACTGGGCACAAAGCCTGGATAGTTGAACTTCTGCTCAAGCAGATTCACCTGCAGTAGATTGCTGAGTGTGTTGTTGATTTGGATTTTGAATATCCCCAAGGGTGGAGATAATACATTTATAATAATGCTATGACTTTTTTTTATGTTCAGATGGAATTTACTTATATTTCAATTTCTATCCTACTCCTCTAATGCCACTGAGGATCACTGGGAAGAGACTACCGCCATCTTATTTGCACCCTCCCAGCAGGCATTTATACACGTGAATAAGATCATCCCTGAGTATTCCCTTCTCTGGTATGAACAGTTTCACCTCTCTTAGGCTCCTCACATGAAAGATACTCCAGTCTTTTGATCAGCTTTGTAGTTCACTGGACTTTCTCCACTTATGTCCATGTCTCTCTTATAATGCGAAGCCCATCACTGGACACAGCTCTCCAGGTCCTTTGACCTGCTGGCAATGCTCTTCTCTATATATGCCAGGAGCCTGAGGGCCTGCTTTGTGACAAGGGCACACTGATGACCAGCATTCAACCTGATAGCTGCCAGAAGTTCAGGTCCTTTTCTGTCACAGAGTTTTCCAGCCAATCTGCTACCAGCATTTACTGGTGTGTAGGTTTATCCCTCTTCAAGTGCAGAAAATGACATTTCCCTTTTTTCATCTTCATGAGTTTCCTGTCAGCCCATTTTCCAGCCTGTTGAGGTCCTTTAAAATAATAGCAAAACCATCTGGTGCAACACTACTTCCAGTTTTGTATCATTGGCAAAGTGCTGAGAGTGTGCTTTGCCTCATCACCCAGGTAGGATTAAAGTAGGTTAACACAGTACTGGACTCAGTGTGGACCCTTGGAGCATACCACTAGTGACTGGCCTCCAAGTGGGCTTTGTCTGGTTGATAACAATGTTTGAGTCTGGCAGTTCATTCAGTATTTGATCCATCAGCTGTTCACTAGCACATTATTAACCAGGTTTCTGTGAGGATGCTGTAGGAGACAGCATCAAAAGCTATAGTCAGGATAAGCAACATCTCCTGCTTTGCCTTCAATCACCAAACCAGTCATTTCATCAGAGAAGGCTGTATCCTCGTATTCCAATACTTTTATTTGTTTTATGATGAGCATTCAGGGGAGAAAACCAATAATAAGTCCAATAAATGGTAGCAAATTTAACTTAAAAACATGGCTGCTAATTCATGAATCATCTAGTACTTGTTTAATATCTTCCTTGAATTTTGTATTCTGTGTCTTCAGGTTTCAGAGGCAAATCATAACATCCTGAACCATAAAAAAAATATAAAAAAAATCAAATAAACCAGAACAATTGTTGGATCGTGCTATCTTGGATACAAGTATATGACAAGATGAGCTCATCATCTAAATACATGACTCTTTGTGTATTTCTGAGCACTTAACAGACCCTCTATTGATCAGCAAACAGAAGTAGGAGGTATGGTCCCAAACCCATTCTTCACACTGCCAAATGTTCTAAAAAGAGATAGTGCTTTACTACACAAAAATCTAGATTATTAAAAATTATTTTCAATTTTGTAATATGGAGATGCTTAGCTTAATACATACTTTGATACTTAATTCCTCTGTGATACATTTGGAAACAGATATGCAAATACTTTTTTTTGTTTCTTTTATATTGCCAAAAAATGCAGCATGACAAAATGAAATGTTTCATAGTTATTTACTTTTCAGAAAGGACATCTATTTTTTAAATCACTAAACTCAGAATAGGACTTAACTGCCATTGATAAAACAGGGATTTTACTGTATATCTTAGAGTTTAACTATTCTGGCCAGGCTGCAGAAAGCTCAGATTCAAATTTTACCATTATCTTGTTCAGAACTGTGACAGAGCTGGAGAATTTCAGCTTTATAAAGTGCAGTCTAATCAGTAGCTGTTACAGCTGTTACAAGCCAGGACTTTTCCTTCCCTGGAAGGTCTACATGCCAAGTGGATTCTCAAATAAAATTCATACCACCAACCTGCATAAGATTATTCTTACATACCTAGTCAATGAGTACTCACTTATAAAAAATAAAATAGCTACATCAGGAGGGACAGTTTTCCATTAAATTTAGAAGTCACAGCATGACTGCAGAGCTGAATACATTTGGATGATGGGAAATATTTTCATGCAAGGTGGTGGAATGGGGTTAAGGAAGTAAGACAGACTCATTTTTAAGATGAACACCTTTTCTTTTGTTATCTTTAGCAAGTTGGCACTCCTTACGCTAATCTATTTACATTAGGCCAGTTCTTAGCTGCTACTTAGCTGCAAGTGGCTCATATGAGCTGAAGTTTCTTTTAAGACAAACTGTTCTGTAGCAACCTGGGAGGCAATGGCACCTGTGTTATACAAACAGAAGCCCTAGAAACGTGTAACCCACTGAAGCTGCAGCACTCCGTCACAGCGTGGGGACCGCTGTGAGTTGGGCAAAGAGGTGTCCTCAAGACTCCCAGCATATTCTGCCACATACACATACCTGTAAATATCTATACCTATATTTATATCTATATACATATATAGATATGTGTATACACATACATTCACCTCTAGCCATTTTAAAAGCCCTCTGATTCATTCACCCTGCTGTACGTTTTTTCCCTGTTTTCTGAAAAGGTTTGAATCACTCCCTTTTCTCTGTCTAGTAAGGCACATAATGATCCAAGCATACACCTGATACATTTCGCGTGAGATTATATTTTATATGAAAAAGACACTTTTCTATTAGAAATGTTAGTTTTTGGAGTTACACTTGGCAAATATCCAGAATTGGTATGAACTTTAATATTGTTTAACATCTTCTTTTTGTATTTTTATCTTTTTTGAAGAGTCACTGTAAAGTCAATACAAATGAGGAATGTGAATTGAATATTTTGCATACTATTATGAAATTTTTCATGTTCATCTATCTGCTAAAACTAGGGCTATAAAAAAACCCAGCAAACTTTAATATTTCAAAATATAATTGTCAGCTTGGAGTAACTTTAGTTTTATACTGTTCTGCTATATAATGAATTTGTTCCCTTTAGGTACAATATACCCAAGAGTATTTTTCAGTGCAATAACTGAAGAACATCCCTTCTATTTTGGTATAAAGAAAAGTGAGAATATTGAATCACTAGCTAATGAAAAACTACAGATCCATGCCAGCAACATAATGTATCAGTAGTCAGAAAGCTATGCTGCAAATTGTGCCAACAGTAGCTTTATAGAAGAAAATTAAGTTCACAGAATCCATTTGAGGACTTTTAGATTTACAAATATTGATTGATATGCTTTAGACTGTCTCCAAGGTTCTGATTTTCCCTCCAGAGTACACCAGGAGAACACAAATTTTGTTACAGTGAATTAAATCAGAGTGCTAAGGTGTGATATTCGAGTGCAGAATATCTGAAGTATTGCTGTCAGGCTATTTTTCCCTCTACTATATGATTTATTTTAATTTCATTTTTATCTTTACCATCTCTCTAAGCCTAATTTCAAATAAAAGAGTCAGACAAACAAAGTTCATGATTCTGTCAAGAAAAAAGCAAATAAAAATGATTGAATGACTGTGACACAAAAAATATGGGCAGAGTAGCATACCCTCTTTAATTACAATTCTGCAGAGGAGATATTCAATGTTCAAATAACATGGTTACAGTCGTGTTGGTGACCACAGACATTAGCTTGTGGAATTCCATATCTAGAGCACGCAAGCACCTTTTGGTATCAGGAAAAGCCATCTATAAAAGGTGGCATTATTCACACAGTGCCTTTTTGCCATGGATGAACTCAATCATTAATACCAGATATTGCTGCATAATCCACCATCTTCAACCTTCTGCACTTAGTTTATAGAGTTCATCTGGTAATTCAAAGGATTAGGTATGGATGAAAGGCATCTGCTTTTCCTTAGATTTCATAGCTTTTTTCAGTTACTTTCCAAAATGTGTGGATAGTAAGTGCTTGGTTTCCAAAACTGTTTTTCTCAATAGTGACTGTTACAATGCCAGTGAACAACAGTCAGAATCTGGCTGTGAACATTTATTTTACATGCACACAGTAAGAGTCCTATGAACATTTTCTAAATGGTTGAAAACTGAGATTTTTTGATGCAATATTTTCCCACCTTCTATTCTGAGTTGTTTTTCTGAGGAAGGTTTAATTGTTTTCCTTTACCCCCTCCCTGGGGGAGAAACCTCTCAGGAAATGGGAGGTTTAGGTATTCAACTGAATCAGAGAGTAGAAAATAATTCCATGTTTTAGCTTTTCTGTATTTCTTCCTTCATGCCTTTAGTCAGGCAAGTGGCTAGAGACTTTGTAAATACAGTATACAGGTTCTTTGAACCAGCAGATCCCATTAAAATGTGCTAAGCACAGATGGCTCAGTGATCTTTAGTTACCTATAACCCCGTAAAATATGGGTAAACCCCAGCTGGCTACATGAGTCATAAAAACATCTGTTCAAATAGGTGGACCCAGCTGGAAGTCTATGCTTTTAAAAATGCAGCTTCCCTTCTACAAAGTAGCACAGTCAAAACCACTCTCTTACTGAGAGGAAAGTCAAACTTCTCTGCATCCACTTAGCAGTACAGACCACTCTGAGTGGACTGATACCCTGAGAAGAGCTTCACCCTCATACTTTTATGACTTAGTAAGCCAAGCATAGCTTTTCAGCAGCCCACATAGTTACAGGTAACTCATGCTCATTGAACCACTTTACTCCATCTGCACTTGAAAGAGCTCAAATCATGAGGAGCAATCCATGCCACACTCATTAAACTATCTGGAAATCTTGGTGCCATTTGCAGCAGTGCCAGGCAGAACCTCCTGCACTTTAAAGAGACAGTGCAATTCTGTAACAGTGCAGCATCCAAGCACCATTTGTTGTTATCATTTCTGATGGAAAAAATAATTATTTTCTTTATTAAAAAAGGTATTTCATGATTTCAAGACATATAGTGTTACTGTGCTGTGCCTGGAAAATCCAAGTGGAGTGTACACTGTAAAAATTAGTATCTAAGGAAATTTTCAACAACATAGAAAAAGACAAGAAAAAGTTACACGTATGTGGATACCTTAATTATATCCTCTGGGAATTTATAACAAAAGAATCCTTAGCAAGAATTGTCCTGTGTAAAGGTTGAATCATGATAAATTTTCTGCTGCATCCTTCCAGTTGTACTCCATAGTACACATCAGGTGTGTAGAGGAGATAATAACCCTGTCCTTTCAGGGTCAGCAAATCAGCATCTATATTCAGAGAGGCAAAGAATAATAAGGAATTCAAGGGAAAAAATATATTTTCTGGTATTGACATTTTCTCTCAAAGTAGGCTCAATCTGACCTTCATGTAAAATATTATCCCAAAATATATAGAAATGCAAAGAAAACTTACAAATGTATGCTTAGAGGAGATGACATTTCTTGAATCTACTTTAACAGAACTATTATTTTTGTAATCATAATTAAATTTTATTTATTTTAAACTCTTCTGTTTTGCAAAAAATGTGTTTGTTATTTATTGGTCTTTGTAATTACTTTTCTTTCTGAATTTTCTTCTTTTGCAAATGTCCATTCCTGTAGGTGCTATTGCATAATATACTACCATCTATTTCACATAAATTGAGTGACAGAATGATGTACTGAATCAGCATGCAAGTATGTTATGAAGCAATTATGTTTGATGGTGCAGATGTGTTCAAATTAACTTTCTTCCCTGACTTCAGAAAATTTGCATCAGAGACTTAAGGGAGTATTTCTCTTATTATTAAAAATAAATTACTAGCAAAACAGGGAGAAATTGATCCCACTCTAACAGTTTAGAGCAGTGAAAGGGAAAAAAGCATACTTTGCACAGTCAACAATTTATTATGCCCTGGTTTTGGCCCTGGATTCCATTTCATAAGCAGAAGTATTTTAAAGTAATATGTGCTGTCCCTTAAAGGCTCACTATTTAGAGAATGAGGGGGTTTTTTTCCTCCTCTCAAATGTCTGTAATGATTACTTTGAAAACCTTTAGCCATGTACAATAAGGCATCATGTCCTGAAGTGGTCATTCGAAACCAGGGTGTTGGCTAATGAGTACCAGTAAAAACTGATGCCATGACTGTATTTTTAAAAATATACTGGCAGGAAAACCTGTACTAACGAAGATAAGAGAATTAAAGATAGCTTGGCTCCTATAAGAGATCCACATATTCCTTAAAAATCCTTTAATAGAACCAGTAGTCTTGTTAAATCTGTGATTATTTATTTTTTCTATAACATGAATCAGAGTAAATTTAGCTCTTCAGTATACTTTCATTCAAAAAGAAAATGAGGTATAAGGACCTTTTGCATAGTCTGTTCAAGCAGACTCAAAACAATATATGTAAGCTCATAAGCAGAGTCACCGCAATCCAAATTACTTAGTCTTGAAACATGTGTAGAAATAGTAACTCCCATTTGAGTTTGGAATATATTCCTTTGACATGTGCTGATCACAAAGCACCTAATCTTACTTCTAAAGAAAGCACCAAGAAATCTCCTTCTGCACTCACTGCAATCAGAAGTGCTACATTTTCTTTCTGTAATTATTTTTCTTAAGTTTGAATTGGCAGTTATGTCACTTGATTTTAGTGCCTAAAGCAAAAGAGTTTATAAGTGACTGGAGATTAATTTTACAGGCAAGATCCTTAAGGAAGGATAATAATTCCAATATAGTAAATTCACTGCTTACCTGAAAGTAAGTACCCTACATTAACTTCCTGAAGGATATATATCTGCATGCCATCAAAGACAAGCTGTCAAAACAAGATCAAGTGCTGCTTAGGTTCACTTAAAAGTCAACTTTCGTTCCAAGGTGATATACTTCTTCAAGGTGAAGTGTGTGAAATCACATACGTCCCTGTTGCAGTTCTGATTTTGCTTGTTAGTAAATGTCACGAATATTCTTATAAGTTGCTAAGGCAAGCTAGACTTCATAGGTTCAAAGTATATCTTAAAGGAAGCCCTGGGGATTGTATATTCTTCAAGCGCTAATTAGGTATGGTCAAATATAAAGAAGACAAACAAATAAGTGTGTGCAACAAATCATTAATTCTCTTGTGAGAATTTTATCAGTGCTCTAGGTCAAAATACATCATTATCCACATACTGCTCTCAGTTTTTAAAATAGTACATTGAATGTATTTTCTATATTCAAAGAAAGTCTTGAATGTCTAGACAATTAAAAATGTTACAAGAAAAAATTCAAAGAGAGATTCAGATACACAATTAAACATACTTAAAAGATAGATTTTCTTTGTCAATCTCACTTTTTTTGAAGCAGCATATTTTATGGATAGACCCAATGAAATGAGTGGAACTTTCATATTCAGTGAATGTAATTTTTTTTCCCAGATCTATTTCAAAATAGAAACACACTTCTGAAGTAAGAAATGTGTCATTTTCTAATAGGGAAAAAACAAACAAACAAAAAATGTAGTTTTTAACAGAAAGATTTCTTTTATGTTTAAATTTCAGAACAGATAAAGATTTTTTGTATTCCTTCTTGTGCTGACAGACTTTGCTCCAGGGAGCATTTGTTATGAATATAAGTCAATGGGTATAAGCAACTGGCTGGATAATGCATAATTTTTATGCCCTTGCTCTTTCTTTCCTAACACGTATTCTTACCTGTGATTAGCCCATGATTGTTTGTAGCTAATTTTGTCAGTAATTGTGTATGTGCTTCAATGTTGCACATGTTGCTTGCTTTGCATCCTGTGGCTTTCATATAGGCACTGGATAATATCCGTTCTAATACAGTTGAGTTTTATTCTTGACTTCAAAGGGGCAGGATTTTACTTTTTCTGCCTTTTTTTCCCCTACATCAATTTAGCAATACAGAATTGCACCTGTTTGTGAGGGGATGCATGAGATTTATTTTTTAAAGATCATAAAATCTCAAATATGTATTCTCAAAATTCTGTACCTGATTTTCAGGTAGTCAGCTCAGATTTTTGTGCACAAATGCATGCTTTCACAGGCATCTGTTACGCGCAAGGACATTTATGAAGAATGAGCTATTTAATATTTTATGAATAGAAGAAAATGGAGTTCTGTGTTTGTCACAGTTTTGGAGAGTGAGTAGTTTTCAAACTATGTAAACTCGACTGATGTACTCCTTTAAGTGTTTAAGCTTGACATCCATTTTGCCCACACAAATGTAATCAAATTCTTAATCCTTAGTTAAATAGGGATCAGTTCTGTAACAGTCTCTTTTCTCTCCTCCCTCTATAGATCACATCATCTTACAGTATTACTGTATTCCACTTCTTTCTTGTTGAGGGCATTTTAAGGATTTTCTAAGCTTGGTGGGCAAAGTGTTATTTTATGGGGGTTTTAATTCTTTTTTTCTCTTTCAAATATTGAAGCCTATTTGTGTTTACCAGTGGTGCAAGAACTGTATTCCTAATTCTTCCAGAAACTGTAAAAAAATATGAGTATCAACTTGCTGAAGCTTTCCTTTCCTTTTAAAAACAGATACTTCAGACATTTGCTCAGTGTCTGACTGGAAGCCAAGTGCTATCCATACCAGAGAAAACCAATTATGCAATGGTATGATCACCTTCCTTTTTTGACCACTTCTTGTGTAATCACTCTCCTAGGTCTGAGACCAACCAGTACATTTTCAAAGTGATAATTGAGGATTTAACCATGCAGTTGATGTTACTAGGGGTAGCACAGCCAAATCCTGGGACTTTTTGAAGACCCTCATCCTGCAGCAGGTTTAATGAATTTCATTTTGTTACCTACCTAGTTATGATGAATGAGAAGAGAGAGACTGACTTCATTTTTAGAAAAACTCAATTTTTAAAAAAAAACAATAATATCATCTGTGAAAATGCATCTAATGCAATTCATGCTAGTTAGGCACTTTTATTGTAAGTGATATCTCACTCATTAACAGCTGCAGAATCATTTATTTTTAACTCCAAATAAAAGGGGTACCTGTGCACAACCCATATGCTCCTGAAAAAACATCCATTGTTTGCTCTGTATTCTTCACTTAGCTTGAAGTTACTTCAACTATGAAAAATTGGTCTGAAGTTCCTTTTTTTTCCAACTGCAGCAGACAAAGCATACCACAAAACTACATTGTAGCCTTTTTTTTTTTTTTTTTGGAGGGGGGGCGGGCGGGTAGTGGGGGTGGCATTGTTCCAATTTTCACTGTTGCTTCTCTTGCTGGACTGTACAGCTAGTGCTAATCTGTGACTTGCCCCTTCTCCATTATTTTCCTCTGAAGAAGCATCAAACCAATTCACAATAAGAACCAAATTTCACAACAGTAAAAATTCCCCTTAAGGGAGAAGAAACAGGAATATGTTTTAGTAGAAAAAAAATTGCAGTGGGGAAATGCTTTGTCAGGGAAGGAAAAAAAGGCAGATAAAAAAAAGAAAGGAAAATTAGTCTCATGCAAAAAAGTAATGGTCAGAGGTGACAGAGAGTCAGTCACAACATTTCAGTTCCCAGTCTGAAGAGGCAAAGGCAGAGTAATGTAAACGCTGCAGTCAAAAAAAAAAAAAAAAAAGGTGTAATGTACTCAGCTCCCATCACCATCTGCTATAGCTTGACATAATAATAGATCATAAAATGAAGAGTAAAGTGCAAGGTCAAGAGCCAAGATATTTCTTTCGTCAGGGAACTCCAGACAGAAAGCTTTTATTGATCATTCAGAGTTACCTTGCAGCACCTCTACAACTCTAATAGGTGCTGAATGATTTTATTTTTTTTTAACATTAAGACTGTGATGTTATCCAGCATGGCAAGGACATGCAAAAGGTATAGCAGCTTACAGGCTGATTTAATGTCAGAAGGCAAGGTATAGATCAAGGAGTGGACTTAGATGATGCCTTAGCATGATTTAATCTTCAAACTGGGAGATGAGATGGCTGAGCAGGTAGAAAATGGTATCAGTTATGAGATTGATTATAAGGAAGTGAATGTGTTAAAAAATGATTTGCTTCATAAAAATGGCTTTTCAAATGACAGTAATTACAACAAACATAAATTGCTTCCTTGGTTGTCATACTTGAAGACAGAATTAATGAGTGACTTAATAATTCCTGTATTAACATAATAGACTAGTTAGACTTATTCACTGGAAACATAGCAGTATTATTATATATTTAACATAGCATTGTTATTGGTGAGGGTATTTTATTAAGTGAAAGAGAATTAACTTAAATCACAGGTAAAAAGGATTAATCTTGTAATACAGCTCTCTAGAGGCAGCCAATATCAATCCAAAAGAATATGAATTATTAATAAATAAATATGGATCTGCCATCACAAAATCATGTAATTTGGCAAATATAAGGGCACATTTTGCCTCAAGTTTATACACCAATCTGCAATGAAGCATAAAGTTTTATAACAGCAGCAGCAGCATTCCCTTCACCATCATTAAGCTTTTCTCATCATTTTTATAAAGGGATTTATTACTATACCATTTCACCTTAAAGTAAGGTTTGCCATGCATGTTCTTTAGTGACTAAATCAAATTGGTGCTGAGCACTTGCAAATTCTGTTGAATTCTTCAGTGAAAGTTATAGGAGCTAGGACAGGAAGTTAATTTTCTTGTCTCTGACTGAGTCTTTGGAATAATTTCCACTGTGCTTTTTGGAACACAATAGGCCAAAGTTAGGCAAACAAGTAAGAACTGAAATATAATGCTCCCTACGCTTGAAGTAAATTAATATTCATTTACTCATTTCCATTCTTTCAATTCTCTGAAAATAAGGTCTACTTGAAAAGAAAAACAGATTTTACCAAAATGGGCAAAGTAGTACATGCATTAGATATCAATACATAAGGGAAGATTTCCATGTCAAAATATACTCTTTTTTTTCCTTTCCCTGTAGTCGCTGGTTCTGAATGGAGTGTGTTACTATTCTATGACAGATGGTACCTTTAGGTCCTGGTGAGACTCAAATTCTACCTAGTTCTTGCCACCAAAATAAACAAGATTACTAAAAATATTGTAAAAATTAGTCAAGATGGTTACTTTTGGGCAAATTGCATCCCATTTGGGAATGGGACTTGTATGGCTTACATATCTCTACAGGGATTTTGCATTTATGATTGTCTATTCATACCTACAGTGGAAGAACAGAGCAGAAATTAGCATACTAAAGTTTACCCTAAAGTGAGGCTCTTCTCAAATATCACCAATGCCTAAAGTTGCTTAATAATTTCAAATTGATATTGTTATGTTTATGTGCAATGCTAAACAGAACAATTTTTTTTTCCTGTATCTCAATCTTTTTTTAATTTAACTGCATGAAACTACAAGTCCTATCTCAAAGCATGATATTTTTTTCTAATGAATTAGAGACAAGCCATTGGATTGCTCAGTTGTGAAGTCTAAATTTACTTCAAAGAGTGAAAAAAGTTTCCCCTGACCACGGCAATATGAAAGGTATATAACCTAATCAGAAAAGAAGTCAAAAATCATAAAGGATTTGCTTCAATCTTGAGTTATATCCCAGAGGGTAATGCTTTGACCTGTGGAAAGTCCATTTAACAGCTAAGCTGTAGCATATGATATAGGACTAGATGTGAATGTGTTTAAAAATTCTCCTCCAAAGACAGAAATTCAAAGATGCATGTAGTTACCATAACCAAAACCTTTACTAATGATGTTTTTCATAGTGAATCAGAATTGTGATATTCTAGCATGTTGAGATGATCTTTTCTCATGCCACAAAAACCAAACCTATCTGTTTTTCCAAAAATCTAGTTACTATTTGCAATTGCCTTATCTATGCATTCTGTGTTTCTCATAAGAACAAAAAATGATGCAATATTAAACTGTGAAATAAACAAAACACAGATCAAGTTACAATAAAACTGCAAGTGTATCATATGCATCAAATCACACTGTAAGAAATTGTGCCTATAAATATCAAATAACCTCAAAAACCACTCAGCTGCAGAAGCTTGGAAGCAGGGCTGTTGCAGTATGCTATTTTTTTCCTCTCTAGTCCAATTTGAGGCAGCTGCTGACCCATGTTAATTTTTGTAGTTTTCCAAATGACTTTTGCATAGGTCCAAGCTGCTTACAGAATAAAAATTAGTGGTACCAAACATTATTCTATTCTATGTGCTTATCACCAGAAAATTTATGAACAAATGGTCAATGCAATTTTCCTCTAGTATGAGCTGAAATGACAAAGTCCAACATGAATGTTCAGTCTGACCAGCTATGAAAACAGTAACTGTATCACCAGAGAATATATAGACTAAGAAACAGTCTGAACAATGACATAAAAAAGATCTGAAATAAGCAAAATTCATTTTAGTGGGAAACTAATAATTACAAACGTGATGAAAGGTAACTACTTTCTACATCCTTACTATATGCATTGGTATATTTCAAGTGGTTTCCATTTCATCCGTGCAAAAAAAAGGTTTCCACAACCATTCAAGTTGAATGAAACTTTGGGTAGTGAGTGGCAGCTGATGTTTCATTTCTGAAATAGTGCTTAGTACCATTTCTTTCCAGCTTCTCCACTTTGCTTGGTTGTATGACAATAAAGAACGTGTGTTAAATGCACTGTCTAGTCATAAAGAGAATCAGTCTGCCAGAAAAGAGTCTGAATTCCCTTGTGGAAGAACATATTTCAAAATGTAACTTCCTCAGAATAAATGTTCTATCACAAATGTATATTGGATACATTGAAAAAAGCTTTTATGTCTCCATGACATGGTATTTTGAGATACACATGCTCCTAGGTTTTGCAAACCTAACGTAGCAAATATTAAATCTTTATTCAAGCAGTAGGTTTCTCTCCTCAGCAGTCTAGCCAGGTTTCTTTCTCCATATGAACCCACCTCTCTGTTACTGCACAGAATTGATGTGTAAGCTTAGATTGAATTTCTATTCAGACTCAGATTTTTACAGCTATTTGGGATAAAGTACCTTTGTACAATCAAGTCCTATTCAGCTTCTGTCTTCTGTTGTAGAATTCCTGCAAAAATAGACAACAGAATGTAAGAACAAGGTGCTCAAATGGAAATCCAGCCTACAAGGGTCAGCATTAGCCCTTAGTAGAAGAACTAAATAAGAAAATAGCTTACCTGAAAAAGAAACACAGAATAGTTGAAGTTGGAAGAGATCTCCTGAGATCATTTAGTCCAACTCCCCTGCTCAACAGAATCACTGACAGCAGGTTGCCCAGGGCAGTGCCCAGATGGCTCTTGAATATCTCCAAGGGTGAAGACAGCACAATATCTCAGGGCAACCATCTGGTGCATCAAACACTTCTCCCAGTTCATACCATCAGCAAACTCCTCCACTGAGGGTAAGTCTTTCTCACTCCAGACTTTGCCTCTGTTTTCAGGGGCCTGAAGACCAATCCTACTGAAAAAGAACAAGGTGGCATTAAGTACCTCGTCCTTTTCCATCTCTTTTGACATCAGGCTGCCTGTTCCAGTCAACAGCAGATCTACATTTTTCATCTCCTTTCTTGCAGCTAACATGGCTGCAAAAGTTTTTCTTGTTGCTTTTCACATCCGTTTCAACTCCAGATGGTCTTTAACTTTCCTCATCCCACCCCTCCATGCTTTTACAGTATCTTTATATTTTCTTTGTGTCATTTGTTCCTGCTTCCAGCTCTTGTATGCTTCCTTTTCATGTCTGTGTTTAGACAGGAGCTCCCTGTTTAGCTGAGTTTGCAGAAAGTGATCCTAGAAAATCATCCAACTCCTCTGTATCCTGTAGATGTATTGAAAATCCCATATCATCAAAACTGTACCCCAAGCAGGTGCCTGAACAGGCCAGAGTCTTCTCTCCATAGTCCAGAGTTTTGAACTTGCTTTAAGCTCTTCTCCTTCCTCTTGGGATTCTGTGCTCTGTTGTCTCATGGTCACTGCAGACAAGACTACCCTCTTACATGCATATCTCACCCAATTCGTCCTTGTTTACAAGTATGAAATCCAGCAGAGCAACACCATTTGCTGGCTCTTTGATCACCTGCTTGTTCTCATTGCACTCCGGAAACTTCTCGGATTACTTGTCCTGCTATGTTGTCTCTTCAGCAGGTATTGGGGTGCTTCAATTCCCCATGATGCTTCTTTCAGCTGTCTGCAAAAGGCCCCATCATCTTCCTGGTGAGTTAATTGGTAGCAGATACCCACAAGACCATTAGACATGTGATTCTACACACTAATGCTGAATTGAGATTTCTGAGTTAACTCCTCACCTACCCATAGGCAGAACTCCAGGCACCCCCACAGGTCTCTCATGTCAAGGGCAGAGTGCTCTACTCACCATCCTGCTTGATCCTTTCTATAGAAATTGCATCTGTCTCTCACAGCACCCCCGTCATTCAAACTGCCCTATCACATCTTCATAACCCCAATGAGATCATAGCCCTGTTTATTCCTCATGATGCATGCATTTATGTACGGGAACTGCCTGCAATATCTGAGGGAACAAATGCTTGACTTCAATACTTAGGAAGAAAACTGTATGTCTTGAATCCCTCATGATGCCATTGGGAAGAACATTGCTCAAGTTTTACAAAATACACATATTTTGGAGAATGATGGAGTCAGACACATAGTGGCATACTTTGTGCTGTCTGATAAATACTATTAATAATTAAATTAAAATGAAAATTTCATTTCCAGGAAAACCACCCTTTTATATCTTCTGAACAGCAAAACAACAAGATGATGTAATATTTCATGGAACATGTTCATCGAACTCTATTTCTAATCAAATGAATTAAAAACAAAAATATACCTTAATAGCAAAATTTAACTCTCCTGACTTAATTTTGCATACAGACACTGATCAGCGTTAAGATTAGATTAATTCACAATTCTATTTTCAACTTACATTTATGGTCAAGATATCCCTCCCCCACCCCTTGCCCACATGGCCACTTTTTGTTTTAACTATAGCCAAAGTTAACAGTATTTTGCATTATCTTCTAATATGACTTTTGGGATTGTGTGATTGGAAACTTGTGAAATTAATTTTATCAAAACCTATACCACCAACTATACAAATAATTTCATTCTCCTAATTTACACTGGGATTTTAGCTAATGTAAATAGTTTGTCAATGCAACAATTTATATATAATTTATCTTAAAATTATAGTATGTGGTTCAAGTTGATAGCACTACATTGCCAACATTTTTCTTGGCCAATCCTCTCAGCATTCTGTAGTAAGATATTCATTCAAAATCAGAATTTATATAAAAGCAAATACCTAGATTAATTTCCTATAGAACATTAATAAAGCTAAGAGAGATAACACAGAGGGCAACTTTGTCTAACAGTACAAATGTAACTGCAATTCAAATATTACTGCAGCTTATGCTCCAGGATAAGCTAATCTGCAAAGACTTTTTTTCTTTGTAACTGTTAGTGAAATCAACATAGACGCAGCAATCTTTTCTGTGCAGAATCAGAGATATCTGATATGAGAATGCTTATGCTGCTAGCAAGGTAAATACAGCTGAAGAATTTTGAAATTTGTAGTTTAATTTCCTTAAAAGAGAAAAGCCCCCACAGATATTTGTTCATAACCAGGGTTCCTATGCCACTTACATTCATCCTGTGTTCCCTTAGAGACTTCATCACTAGGAGAAGACTATGACACACCCAGGTTGTGTGCTTAAAACCCTGTGTATAACTTAAAGCTAACAGTCCTAATACAATTATAGGATGGTTTGGGTTGGGAGGAATCTTTAGCAGTATCTTGTACAACTTTTCTTCCATGGGCAGTGATATCTTCCAAAACCCCATCTAACCTGCTCTTGAACACAGTTCCAGGCTTAGCTACATGAGAAATTTATCCCTTGCCAGTTTATAAATGGCAAATTTTCATGTATGTAAATAGCAGTCAATCACAAAAAAGCCCTTTCCAAAGTAACTGGAGGTACTTCAATCTACTGCAATGGATTAAAACAAACTTGAATTACTCGTGCTTACCATTATGCATTAACAAATCGATATTATCATGGCCCAGCTGCTGTACAGCAGCATTTTAATCCACAATAACTTAATTGTTTTTATAGAATTTCAAAACCTTAGAAATATTGGAAAATGTGTCTTGTTTATTCAGCTGACAAACTATGAAAAAGCTTTTTCATACTTCTAGGTATTTTGTATTGCTTATAAGTTAGCGAGTGGGTTCACTCCTATAAGTTTATAGTGTTTCAGAAACAACAAACTCTGTCTTTATCTAATGGTCAGCAAGAAAGGGTGAGTTATGTGGGAGAGATTTGGTAAACCCTGCATGCACAACCCACGTTCCAGGGGCTGACAGGCTAGCCAAGGTCAGTGTAACCTTGAGGCAGCCTGAAGAAGGAGTAAACAACCTCAGACCCCAGGTAACACTGCCTCATTGGCGCCAAGGAGGTCCTGCTCAGCGCATGGACAGTGCTATCCCAGCCAGTCAGAGCTCACGGCTGCCACGTGGACAACTGTCGCAGTCTTGGTCTCGGGAGAGGGACCAGACCAGCGACGGAGGTTCTTGGACAGCCTGCTGAGCTCCTGCCGAGCTGGTGGATCGAGGCTGCGAAGGCTTCAGGTCAGGTTCACCCGCCCGCCGACCCGCAAAGAGGAC
>JAWWLZ010000139.1:51660100-51683834 GCA_035041345.1 Poliocrania exsul | reverse complement strand
CTGGAGTTGGACCAAGGGTTGGACTTGATGATCTCGGAGGTCTTTTCCAACCCAATTGATTCTATGATTCTATGATACTGCCTTTTCTCAAAGCTACAGTTTTTCAAAAAATGTCATTGCATCTGTTTTTTACTATTACCCAACATTTTATTTTGTAATTCGTACCATATTTGGGGGAAAATTCCAAAACACATAGAAAATATTGTGAAAAATGCACAGTTCAGAAAAATGTAAGTGGCAAAGGTAGACTCAGGGAAACTTTGTAGCGGGGAAAACATTTTAATTGCTCTCCTGTGACACTGATAGGTGACATGATCTACACCATCTTGTGCTGGATAAGGGCAGGGTTAAGCACTTCTAACCTCTTCCTGCTAGACCTCCTCTTCTGCACAAAACTTTTTTCTTTTTTTTCCCTCTGATGTATAACATGAAGATTGTATTTGCTGTTGTGGTAACCATAGACCATTTAAGGATGTACTCTGCAAGTACTGAATTAGTTAAGGAATTTTATTCCGAAATATCATATAAGAAATTAATCTTGACTGTAACCTCATTTTGGTCCATCAGACTATCTGAGTCCCTAAAGTTCGTTTTTTTCACATGTTTAAGTACCACATCATGAGACTGAAATGACATCATGGAGAGGGTTTTTTTGTGCATATACTATAAAGGAATCACTGGTGTGGTTCTCAGAGGAGACACCAGTTTAAAAACAAAAACAAACCTGCAAACCCTGCAAGACACAAGATAATGGCAAAGTGCAAAAGAGGAAAAAAAAAAGTGAACGAATGAGATAAATCTGAGAATGGAGACAAACACTATTGTGTTAATTTGGCTTTGGAGGGTTTTTGCTTTCATATTATCCAATGCTTGAGTTGGAGAATAGAAACTTCTGTTGCATTGAAAATATTTGCTTTGGAAGAAAAGAAAATATTTCATTGCTAGCAGAGTATCCTAAACCTAGGAGAAATAGATAACAAATTGGTGACAGCAGGTTACAAATTGGTGACAGCAGGTATGCTATCCGAACAGTGTAGATTTAACAAATCACATTTTATGTTCACTTTTCTGAAGTAAGTGCTACCACTGTAAAAGAAATAAGTGAACCTTGCTCTTGTCCCTTAGATTTTAAATTGCGTTGTGTAACTTGAAAATAATGTGCTCCCAGTATGTGGTTTTTTTCTGGTCAGTTGTGCTCAAATCATGTTTCATCACGTCTCTTACAATTCTAGCATGAATACTGGAGTGTAAGTTTACAAACTCTTTGGCTTATAAAAATACTAATATGAAAACATGATTATATCACTTAGTAGGAAGCAAGTTTTAAACTCTGTTGACTTTGAAAAGTCTTTAAGAACAAAAACTGTACTTGATGTATATCTTAATTCATTATTATAAGGGTTATTTTATTGCTTGTGAAGATAAATAGGCTAGAAGCAATTGAAAATTAAATCTTATCTACAGACCATATATAGCTCAAGTTCCTTTAAAATTATTCTTCAGACTATGGACCTAAAACCAAAAAGTTTAGTAAGGTGACATGCGTTTTTATCTTGTTTATGTAGAAAGATTTTTTTTTTAAATATGCTTTATCATCTCCAAAAATTTGGGAAAAATACTGCATCTTGTACTGAGTAGTTAATCTTGATACAACTAATGAGTTAGACTTCTGACTGTATGATGACTACTATAATCTCATTGATGAATGATGCCAATTTTACTCTCTATATATTACACAAATCAAACTTTCAATAAAGTGTATTTTTAGCAGATGGTATTGGAAAATACTAGATCTTAGATCCTCCTTCTTCTCTGGAAATAGAAAAATGTATTCAAAACAAATATAAACAAGCCAATGAAGGATTCATTTCTGGATATCCAAAAAAAATCTGTCTGGTAAGCCACTCACAAAAAGCTGCTTCTATAACAAAATATTTCATCACTGAATCATACACGTGTTTGGGTTGAAAGGGACTTTTAAAGGTCATGTGGTACAACTTCTCATCTGCAATGAGCAGGGACACTTTGAACTAGATCAGGTTTCTGAGAGCCCTGTCCAACCTGACCTTGAATGCTTCCAGGTATGAGGAATCCATAACTTTGGACAACCTGTTCCAATATCTTACCAACCTAATTGTAAAAAATAAAATAAAAAATTTATCTAAATTGATCTCCTTTTACTTTAAAATGATTAACCCATGTCTTAGACAGGCTCTGCTAAAAGTCTGTCCTCCCTTTTTTTATTGTACTGAAAGGCCACAATAAGGTCTCCCCAGAAGCTTCTCTCCTCCAGGGTAAACAGCCCCATGTCTCTCAGTCTCTCTGTGGTAGTTTTAGTTAGGCCTCAAATTAGCAGGCTCAGAGAATCTATGTAGGAGAGACAGGTATCACCTGACTTAAGCAACTAAAGAAACATTTCATACCAGATGACATAAACCTGAGATAAGTAGGAATTTCTCAGTTGCTATCATGTCTGCACTGGAGGCAGGATGTGCTGTGGCTGTTCTGCTGCCTGGGCCTTGTTCCTGCCACCACTATATTGTATTTTGTTTTAATTTCAGAGAAGTAGAAACATTTTATTGTTATGCTCCCTCTTTTGCCTTGCTGGGTGCCTTTTAGAGTATTTTATGAATCTAGGGTAATGAAATCTCTTTTTGGTGAGAGGTAGAAAATTGTTATATCTAACTTATATCTAAGTATGTGTTATATTGTGGTTTTCTCTTAATTTTCTCTTTCTGTGTAAATATATATATAGTTAGTTTAAGTTTTAAACCTAGTTTGAGGTGTTTTTTTCCTTTCCTTCCTTTTCTCAGCGGGGGGAGGGAAGCTCTGGCACTCTGTCTTGGGCAATTCGCATTTTGACAGCTCAACCCAAGACACTCTTCTCATAGGGGAGGTGCTCCACCCCAGCATCAACCTAATATGGATTGTTAATGCTCTTCCAGAATACAGGACAGCTTTTGTTTAAGGGGTGTTTTTTCTCATTTTTTTCTTAGGGTAAAATGCAGAACAGTCCTCAGGTGAGATGTTAGTGAGGGTTAATCCAGCAGGCACAACGTGAAGCTAGAACACCAATGTAGTCACTGGTTCAGTGAAGCATGTTGCTGTTAGAACAGTGCTGAAACTGGTGTTTGTTTGCAAACAGCTATGCAGACATATTTGTAAAATGTCAATTTGCTGGGGACAGGGCTTTTTCTTACTTCCCCTCTTGTGTATTTACACTGAGCACAGCAGGTCCTGATGTCATTTGGGACCACTGTGAAGTAGAACTGTCAAATATTTGCAGTTGAGCTGATACATTTACCTAAGTATTTCTGTTTCAGATTTGTCTTCACATTGCAATGAAAGAAGATAAAAAAAAGGGAAAATGTATGTACCTTTTCCCTGCATCACATCATCGCTGCCAGACCCATCAAACTTCCGGAGATTTCAGGATTTACAAAAGGCTCTTATAGTGCAGGAAGAAGTTATGAAATCAACAGTCATTTGTAGGGGTTTCTGAAATTCTTTAATTTTTTGCAATAACTTTTCAATAGAAAAGTTCAATAGAAATTCTTTAATTTTTTGCAATAACTTTTCAATAGAATTACTAGCTGGCTTAGTTGTAGCTGCTTGTTGCAATGCATTTAAACAGTTAACCAATACTATCCTTGGAAATATAAGACGGTTTAACTCTAATGGTCTTAGGAGCAAGTAAAATGGAGAACTGCATTGTTATTCTGTGACAAGTTTGATCTCAGCTTCCATAAAAATTTAAAGCCTTCAAGCTGCCTTTCCAATGATATACATGTTAGTACTTAAATTACTGTCTAAGGGGGTTTTTGTTTACTAGTTTTCAAGACATTTGGAAAATGGATTTCAAAGGGAAAAGTACTCATTTTTGTACATATTATACACCTACTATTTGCTATATTTGGCACCTATCTACTTGGCAGACAAAATAGATCTAACTCCCTAATGCACATGTAAAAAGCCATGTAAGTGCTTTGTAATATTTTTAAAAGCATCATTAAAGTTAATCTGTATCTGTGCTGCTACTGCCACATGAATCACTAAAAATGGTCTTATTCTGCAATTTCTCACTAACATATGCTAATGTCTATGGAAGACTAGTTTGTAAGAGTTGTCAGAACTTCTAGCAGAAAAACTTCCATGTAGCATTGAAATTAGCCTCCTCTTTGACATTCCTAGGACTGGTTCTCAGAGATAGCACACCATATTTTGTACTCTTACCGTGTATGAACATCTAAATGTTAATGCTAAAACATACACCTTCAGAACATTTCAAAGAATTTGTGCAGAAAGAAGAATGTCTCAATATCTTTCATGTAGTGAGGGGCCTAAATCTGAACACAGAATTCAAGATGTGTCCTCACCAGTGCCAAAAGTGGGGTAATCATTGCACTGGTCCTGCTGGCCACACTATTTCTGATACAGGCCAGGATGCCAATGGTCTTCTTGGTCACCTGGGCGTAGTTCTGGCTCATGTTCATCCGACTGTTAACCAGCACCCCCAGGTCCTTTTCCACTGGGATCCTTTCCAATCACTCCATCCCAAACTAGTAGTGCTGCATGGTGCTCTTGTGTCCCAAGAACAGGACCCAGCACTTTGCCTTATGGAACCTCATTGGCCTCAGTCCATTGATCCAGCCTGTCTAGATGTCTCTGTAGAGCCTCCTACCTTCCAGCAGATCAACAATCCTGCCCAGCTTGGCATCATCTGTGAACCTTCTGAGGATGAACTTGATCCCCTCATCCACATCATTGATAAAAATTATTAAACAGGACTAGCCCAAATATTGAGCCCTGAGGAGGTTACTGAGTTTATGGATCCAGTTTATGGACTCCATTAGATAGAAGCAATATTTTTAAAGGCAAATCCACAATCTTGTGTAATTTTTGTCAATAGAACAAGAGTGTTTAGAAAAATACATCATATTTTAACTTCAAAAGAGAGCCACTTACTCCTATGTACAGATTTGGTTAGCAGTGCCTGTCACATAGAGAAAAGAGGAAGAGAAGAGGTAGTTTTCAACTTTTAATCATGAATTAACATTAAGGAAACACTAAAGATAGGGAAAAGTGACAAGGAAAAAATTTACAGTAATACATAACCATTTTCAGTGTTCACAATCAGAAATTCCAACAGGTGATTAGAAGAATAACTGAAGAGTAAGGTACAGATCTAATTTAATCTAGACAAAGGCATTGCAAAACACACTTGAAAGATTTTGCCCTTCAAAACATGTCTTTCTGAAGTTATTCCATTCAGGAGAAAATTCCATACAGAAAATGTTGACAACAACTTGAAAAAATACACTGAAAATAGGGTAGGTGTCTAAATAAAGATAAATTATTGAAAATTAAATACTGATAATATTAAGCTAAACATGAAAATATAACACTAATCTGCTTACTGATAGCCATCAGCTGAAAAAAACCCCAACAATATAATAAACCACAGAAAGATGCATTTTTAAGGGATAAGTAAGAAAATTGTTACAAGCATGGAATATGAGAAGCTCTAGAAGATATAAGAGAAACCAAAAACTATTTGTTTAGTTTGTGTTATTCTCATAAGTTCCTAAACTAGTAAGTATTTTGAAGAATTTGAACAGATAATTCTGTTTACTCTTTTCCCCTAATGAATATAGGTAGCAAATTTGACAAGATACTAATTACAACAGACAAAAAATAAGTAATCTTTTACACACAAAGCCACAATGTGGACACTGTTTACCACAAGCGACGAGGAAGATGAGATGTTTAGTATGATTGTCAGAAAGAAAGATCTTCCCCACAGGTAATGGAGAAGACTGTCACTTTTTACAAGGGCATGTAGTGAAAGGACAAGGGGAATGGTTTCAAATTGAAGTAGAGTGGGTTTAGATTAGATATTAAGAAAAAAATTCTTTACTGTGAGGGTGGTAAGGCACTGGAACAGGTTGCCTGAGATGTTGTGGATGCCCTATTCCTGGGAGTGCTCAGGGCCAGGTTGGATGGGAGTCTAGTTCTTGGTGTCCCTGTCCACAGCAGGGGAGTTGGAACAAAGTGATCATTAATGTCCCTTCCAACCCAAACCATACTATGATTTTACAATTTTATGACTGTGGAAAGGCCACAGAAGTTCAGAGTGAACACTGAGACTGTGAAGGCATTAGGACACAATTATAATACAGTGAATCAATGGCTCCATCTATTTTCTTAAACTGAAGAGGGAAAGAGGGGTGGGGGGAAACCAAATTGAGGTTGCCTTTGCCACTCTTGGCCTTGGCAATAACAGCATATTCACACATTAATAAACCAGTATTATATTAGTGGATTTTCTCTCTGAGACAAAAAATATTTTAGACTCCCAATTGAGGAGTTCAAATAGGAAAACTGATGAAGTTTATATATAGCACAAATTCTGGGCAAAATGAGCTACACTTGCCAGGCCTTTACTCTTGCCTGACTGCTGAAGGGGGAAAAAGATCCCAAACAAAATCATCACTTACTTTCCAGTGGCCACCATATGACCAACAGGTAATCTTTAATTTCCTTCTTACTGTTTCAGCACGTCCCTTCCTCACCACTCCTCTCTGCCAGCTCTTTTCTCTAAAGATTTGTGACTCTTCACTCTGCAGTAAAAGAATTGATCTAACAACTAGATCAGGGATACCTACCAAGATGCACTGAGACACAAAACCAGGAGCTCTTTCACTTCTACAAGGATCCACCTGAGCTTGGTCTGATGGCTTACAGAAAAATAATCTCTTTCAAAATATTACTGTGTACAAAAAAAATTCTGATGAAGACTGTATTAATTTGACTAATAAAAATACAAAGGTTTTTTTTTAATACTGCCTGAAAGATAAACACAGATGTTTTTAACTGAAACCAGGATTTCCAGGAGATCTTTTCTGGATTCTGTAAAATTTATTGCTATATTCTACCTGTACAGAGATTAGGTGTGCTTTATTCTGCAGTGTTCCATTAAAGAAGAGGTGATTCCAGCTGCTTATTGCTTGGGTATCTTTAAAGTTTTAAGACATTATTCCAAGTCTAATTAACTTAATTTGAGATAGTAATGTACACTTAAACCTTCTGTGATGGCATCCTCATTTTTCATCAACCTCTGTCAAAACAGTAGATAAAAGAATGGATTTTGGGAATACCAGAAAATATGTATTAAAAATATATTGGAAAAAATATTTAAAAGCCATTGAACTCTTCTATGTTATGTAATTCATCCTTTTTCCATTATAATCCAGGCAAATATTTGTTCCCACTCTGCTATTTCAGTAATAATATTATGATATTTTCTCATCCCTTTGTCATGCTTGCAAAATTAGGAAACCTGTTTTTAACCTTTTTTTCTATTGGATTATTTTATTATTCCAATTAGGTGATTAATTTCCCAGTGCTAAAACATAATCTCTATATGGATCTAGTTTAGTCAAGTCTTTTTTTTTCCCTCACTTTTCAAGCCCTACTTTCATTTAAATCATTATTTACTTTTCTAGCAGTCAAAACCACTTTCATAATTGATTCACATGGTAAAACCCAGATTTGTTTTCATGTTATACCTCCTCTTGCATGTCCTGCCTTCCTAATGACTAGGAACAGTGGTGCCATCATGCTTTTATACACTGTAAACAACCAATAAAATGTTTTCATATGTCTTGCAAAATAAAATTAAACATGTGAAGACTGATTTTAACTACATTTTAAGATGAGCATAGAAAGTCCGTTAGATTGTACAAGACCTACACCAGAATTTCACCATGTTTAGCTATGTTTTGTGCATGTTTCAAAACTCATTAAAAAAAAATGCAGTCTTGCAGAGCTGCAGAATTGTTCAATATTTACATCAGGGGAAAAATTCCAAATTTAATTTCCATTAAACTCTGTATAATAAAAAAGGACTATGATTTGTTACTTTATTTTATGTAATTTAATAACTATTAATTGGTTCATTCGTTTCATTTTTATTTTTCCCTTTAGCTGGTGACAAATAGCTAAATGTCTCTGTCAGCTTTTGTTGTGTGGAAGAACAAAACATACAGTAAATCTGCAGAGGGAATATTATGATAGCAACCTTATGCTATTTTGCCCTTGCTGCTTTTTGCATTGTCACCACAGCTGCATGTAGGTGTTTAAACACTCTACATGCCTTCTGCATCATACTTTTGTCAAAGGCAAGGATCAAGTGTTATTCAATACAATTTCCCGCTTTGACAATGACCCCCTGGAAGCAAGTCAATGGCTGTTGGCATCCAATCAGCTTTACACTCTCTTGAGAGTTACTATGTTTCCCTAGATTGCTAATAAGGATAGCATTGTGATTGTGACAAAGCCTAAATTAAGTCATGATATGTGCCATCTCATCCTTCTCCTCTATTACAAAAGACTTAATTAGCAATTATACACATGTAAAGTCAGAGTCTGACCTATGCTTCGCACAGTTCTACTGACACAGAGGTAGGACCCAGTGAGGGTTTAGACATGTTTAAACTTATTCTGTAGAAAGATGAATTTACTTAGTTCTGTAAACATCAGTATTGGATAGATCTGTATCCCATTATCCTCTACCTGAATGCTCCACATTCTCCTGATAGGCACCATTTGACTGCTCTTTCAGTCTTTCAAGAGAACCTTTCTCTGATTTATGCTATTGTCAAAATACCTTTTTTTTTTCACCCCTCATACATGGTTTACACTGAGTATCGATATATTTCCTTGCATGTCAGCATCCCGGTTAGCATACCCAGAATCGCTGCTGTTAGAGAGATATTATTTACTGTATTTTCTGCATGTCTTCATCCCTTTGGAGTGAGGCTCCTAGAGGGAATGGTGTATACTCTGCAAACCCTACAAAACTGCTCAGCTAATATGGCCAACAACAGATTAAGTTCGGGCTCCACTTAGTGCTGAATCCATTCATGTGACTGGTAACACTTGCCAGATGTGGCCATTATCCTCAACTGAGTTAAAGAGCAAGTGCAGGCAAAACTGAGGGCAAATGACATGACTCAGAAGGAAGAGCTGTTGGTATTATTAACTATGAGCAGGAAGAGTTGCTTCAGAAGGAGGGATTTGATGAAAGTATACTTTGTGGCTGCATACACAGGACTCAAGGATTAGACAAAAAAAAAAAAACCACGTTATGCAAAAAAGTATCAGAGGGGGAAAATAAAAGGCATAAGAGAAAGAAGATAAAGACCTGAAAATGAAGAATTATGGTTTATCACAAAACTGACATGGTATAATCTCAGTGACAGATTTTTTTACAGTATTTTTGTCTACTTGTTATTGCAGTCACAGAAATTGACTCAGTAGTTTACTGCTAAATTCCTTTGTTCACAGCTTGTGTTTTAATGTATCTGCATTTACCAGTTCACAGACATATTATGTGGCTGTTTAAAACTTGACTATTCAATAATCCCACCAAATAAAATACTTCAATCTTCTATTTCAGCATCTCCATGCCTGTACAATAGCAGGTTAATATTTGGTTAATATTTTCACCTAGTAATGTTGCTTGTTCAGTTTTATAAGCTGAATTACGGCTCCTGGGGTTTGTTTTTGTTTTTGTTTTGTTTTTGGCCAGGGTATGTACCATGTGTGGTAAACGAGGTGTTATACAGCACTGAACTATGTGGGATACTTAATAGGAGCAAAGAAAAGCCAGGAGGCAACACATATTAAAAAAAAAAAAGAAAAAAAAAGAAAAAAGTGCTGAAGCACAAACACTGTGTTATGAGACAGTGTTGAAGGGGGAACGAAGTAATAAAATTATTGAAAAGAGAAAGAAATAACTAGGGAAATCACACACACAAAAAAATTGTCTTCTTAACCAGTTGTGCACTGGTGTCTCCAGCAAATCTCCAGTGAAGGGTGTTAACCTCACATAAACAGCTAGGTTTATCAGTTATTCATTATTTGTCTGGGAATATAAATCAAATTATATAATTCATAAAAGTTTAAGGTCTGTAGTAATTGCTGACTCATTGGCCGTTCCCATGTTTTCACTTTATATTCTCCTCTACTTCACTGATTAAAACAAAAGCGGATAAGTTGCCCTCGTGAAAAATCTGGAGTTCAACTGTTTGCAAGTGATAGAATAAAACTTCCCATTGTCTTTTAAAAGATAAGACTTTGTGGCTGCTTTATCAGCATAGCAAGACAATATCATCTCATCTACATTACTGGTGTTAGAAATTGTTTGCAATTAATGAAAATAAGCATTTTGAAATCCAAAATATATTAAATTTAATCTTGGTTGATGAACAAAATGCAAGAAAGACATATAAAATATAATTCAGAAAATAAAAATATGAAATTTGGTGGAATAAATGGCAGCATGATCTCTCCAGTCCTCTGAGATACTATAAACTCTGCTTAATAGAAATATTCATTCCTACTGATACTTTTTCTTCCTTGAGTAATATCTTTCTATGTAAGATACTGTCTCAATAAAGAAAATGAGGAAGAAATGTTCCTTTTATTTCACCCACTTTCATTGCTTCTTGTCCTCAGTTGAGAGTGTCTCTAGGTATCACTTTTTCCACTCCTGTGAGGCAATTTTAAAACAACATTGAAATGCAAAAATAAAAGCATACTTTTCATTAATAATAGACTATATTTTCCAGACATCCACATAATTCTCCTTTCTGTATCCCTCCTCTTTCCATGCAATGACAGCCACCTGTGATGAAGTAGATAGTGAAGAGGTTATTAATAGCCTCTCCCTACTAGAGAACAATAATGGAGAAATAAAACAGGCTTTGCTTAGATGCTGAGGTCTTATTATGTACTTTACTGAGATAAAGACAGCATCCAAAACTGTAATGCACTCAACTATCCTCTCTACCTTTACTTAGAAGTCAACAATTTTAATTAGAAATATATGGTATGTATAACTTCAAAGATTTATGTAAGACATGAGCATGCACAGGCTTTGTGCTGCACTATGTTCAAGAATGATTTAACAGAAAGGGCACAGGACAGATACTGAAAAATCCTGGATTGTAAATTTTAACTGACATGAGGTATCTGCCAAAATTACCTCTGATCTCAACAGAAACATGAGAAAAAATGTGTTCCCCAGCTTAATTCTCTTTGAAAGACAGAGAAATATAGAAAGATATATGTATAGATGCTATACTCTTTAAATCTTGGTGGAATCAGAAATATAAAGAATAATTTTTCCTGTAATAATAATGAAGAAAAAATGCTTTGTTCTGGGTTTTCCCTCCTGTTTATTTCTATGTTGGCCCTAAGGATCTATCAGGACACCAAGTTATTTCACTATTCCTAAGGGGAAAACAATTCAGGGGGTGATTGATGGAGTTAATGGAATCTCACTTCTCCTCAGATGCCTGAAAACAAGTTATCCTTAAAATTGATTTGCTGTTCCTTGTAGCGATAGATCACACACTGAAAGTATCACTAAACCAGAGCATTATAAAAATTCTTAAACTAGTTGAAATCTGAAATGGTAAATCCTCTCAGATGCATGTAGATGTTGCCATCACACAGTTTAAATTCAGTCTAACATTGTTAGTGAAAAGAAAGGTACTTAAGTCTGTCTAAAATCTAAAGTCAATCTAGAAAGGCAGATTATGTCTGGTGGTGAGCTGAAAATTGCTACACAGTATTTTCTTAGATATTGCTTATCTCAGTTATCTCTGCATCATGCACTATTCCAGATTGGAGGTATATCCAATGTGAGCAGTAGTTTCAGAGGAAAACAAAACTTGCTTGTGAGGGACAAAATTCTCTGGATGTCCATGGTGGAAGGAAGGAAGGAGAGACTGGGGTAGAAAACTGCTTGCACAGGAAGAAGTCTAAATATTTTTGGAGTATCTGATGATCCAGAGTTTTACTGAGCTCATAAAACAGCTGTAGATCCCTCAATATTTTAAGTCAGTTAGAAACATTCTACTGATATTCACTGTTAAACCACTCCTAGAGTGTTCTTAGAGTGTTTTTTATCCTTTGGAACTTGTTCTAAAGCTGCTGCTTGGTGCCTTTCAGCTGCTTTCTACCTCTAAACTCTCTTGTACTTTGTTGCTCTTATTCCTCAAAGAAATGATCCAAAACAGAAAGAAATGGCACATGGCCATTCTGAAGTGATGTTTAATGTCTTAACTCTGTCTTGCCTTTAAAACTTGAGTTAGGATTTTTCACATTACTATATCTATTTAAAAAATTGATAGATCTACTATAGCTATTACCTTCATTCTATATGATAGTAATATCCTGTAATTAAATATTGCACTTCGTCACATCTTTCTTCCTTTAATTTCTATCCTTTCTGTACTCAGTTCTCTTTGTGAAGATGTGAAACATCCATAGTGCCTTTTAACTTGTATTTGTAAACTGGATGGAACTTCGAGTAATCTCCAAATTTGAATAGAGATAATCCAAGACTGATTCAGAATCCTGGAGTTCCTATTACATACAATGAATTTCTAGCACTCCCTGTTGACTAGACGATGAGTTATCACACATGACAATTACTTATCACACACTCCTACGTTAGGTTCATGCAGTTATTAGAACAAATCAGAGTTTTTTCTGACACGTAAGCAAGAAAAAGAAATGGCATCACATATGCAGAATAAACTGTCTCATTAACTAACTAATGAGGAATGAATTCTTTACATTCCATGACAACTGCTCATTTCTGCTGTTTTCTGCATTTTTTACTAGCCATTTTCATGAAGACCTTTTTCCGACTTTGAGTCTTCTTCCCAAGGAGGGAGCTACTCCCCAAGATTTCTGCCTCTAAAACCCAGCAGAGCATATTCTATGGTGGTGTACACACTTTGCTTAGTAATAGTTTTAACCCCATCCTATGCCTACTCTTTCTCTAATAAATATGAAGTCATTTTACTTTGCACCAGTATCAAAGTTTTGTCTGGTAGCAACACTGTTTCTGCATCAAGCTCTTTCTCAGAAACATTTTTAAAAAAGACATTAAGAATAGGTGATGTTATCAGTTTGAAATGGAAATTAACAAATAAAAGGAATGAAAAATAAGTTGTATAGGAAAAAGTGCTAAACAACAAGAGAGGAAACTAAGATTTATTGTTTGATGAATACAAAGGTTAAAAAGGAAAGAAAGAATAGTAGTTTGGACATGGTCGAGTCTCTTTGACATGTTTCTGTCTGGGAAAAAGATGAGGGAAAATGACTCATAAATCTGACTTTGGGATTTTTTTTTCTTTCTTTTGGGGGGGAGGGGAAGGGAGACTATAACAAGGATATAATACGTATCTGTATAAATGCACCTATTTACCATGTGTCACAGTAATAAGCAAGAACTGAAATTCTTATATTCAGAACTTAGTAACTTGGATAACTTTGAAAAACATGTGACTTCTAAGGGGCCTGCTTCTTCAAAGTATTTGTAAAGCAGAATTCCCAAATTAGAGGATAGTCACTCATTGAGGGGAAAAAAAACACCCATGCTTAAATAAGAGCCAGTAGTGACATAAATATCGAAGCTACTGAATCCTCAGTGGAAAACTGTGAGATTGTTGTGAATGCTGTATGATGGCAGCAGGCTTTTCATTTCGGAGTATGATGCTAGTCTTACCTCTATCATCCAGCTATGGAAAATTTATCCTTAATTAGCACAACACACCAACTGAAAGAAATCCTGCATAAAATTCTGAGAATGTTTTAATACTCGCCCTTATGGATTTATTGTAGGGTTTTTTCTTTTGGTCTTTTTTTTTTCCTAGCAGTGTCCGTTTGAACTTCCAGCAGCGTCCCTTTGAACTTCCAGCAGCCACAGTAGCAGCACAGCTCGAAATGAAATCAACAGCCAGAGGACCTCGGCATCAGAGCAATAGATATCACTGAAGTGTCAGTGCTTCCAGATATAAAACAAACAGTGCCTCCCCCAATTTACATTTACAGGTTAGAAGTGTTCCTATTTTGTTTCATTTTCAAGGATGGTGTTACTCAGGGAAGTAGAGCAATACAGTATCAGACCCTTTCCTCAGCTTTCTTATTCTTCTTGTGTAAAAAGTGGTGTCATTCTTAGTAAAAAGATGCTTGAAGTTTAATCCTTTCCATTCATTAGACTGAAATACTATCTCCTGTACCCTGCAGGGAAACCAATTCATTAGCAGAGCTTTAAGAAACATGCATTCATAACACAAGTTTGCCCTCTTTAACTGCACCTCCAGGCACCTTGCAAATAATTTATGAGGTAGTGAGATGTTTTACAATCAAAAAGAATGAAAATTCACTAGGCACACTCCTAGGAAAAGAAATCTTAGTAAAAGTATTTTAAATTCTATTAGGGTTTAAAAACAATGTCCAAATTCCTCACTCAGCAATGAAGCAGTGGGTTTTTAGCAATATTTGATAGTTATTTTGAAATAAAAAAAATTTCATCTTCACTAAAACAAATTAATCTTCCTTTTACCACTTGATATTATTGCTAGACAAAAATGATGGTCCACAGATAACTTGGAAATATGAATTTTATTTTTTGGTATTCTGTATTAGAACTCCAGAAATACTTCTTCAGGCTTTGATAAAAAGAACCTCAAACTTTAGATTCTTACTTCAGAGAACCACAATACTCAATTTCCAAAATTCTGAATTACCACAAAGCCTAACTGAAGTACATGAAATCCTTAAAAATTTAAAGTAGGATGCCCAGCATGCAAACTCTAAGTATTTGTCTCTGAGCTCTAACTGTTTGGGAAATCACTATCTGTGGTGCCTCCGAAAAAAGATTTCACATATGTGGATGAGGCACTTCTTCAGTATCCACCAAAATAGGTAGAAGAGCCGGTTCCTAGAAAGAGCAATGCATTCCGGCTCAATAGCTGAAGACTTTTTTCCTCATGGATCTTTCTCTATGTAACATCTCCAGAAAGACCATCTCTTTCTAAAGCACAGTTTTAATAGCTTTCCCCTTTGGGAAAAGACACCTGCATGCTGCCCTCTCCAGCGGGCGGCAGCAGAATTGTCAAAGTGTAGCTCCAAGTGAGATAAAACTGTAGGTGACAATGGAAGGAAGGGAAATGATTCTTGTTGTTCAGACTTTTCTTCATGTTCTCACAAATTATTAGGAAATTAAACTTTGGAACAAACATGAACACAGGTTATCAATGAAACAATATTATGTCTCATGAATTTAATAAAGTATCTAAAGGAGATAAGAGAGCCTTTACCTTCCAATAACTCTTATTGAGACTTCAAAGAATATTAAATTCTTTCATGCTGTCTATATGTCATTGCACAAAGGAAAACATACTGTTTACATTCAGGAAGCCTTTCTGATGTGGCACCAACCACCTTGCATCACCAGTTAAAAGCCCTAACCTCTGTTCTTAAAAAGTACAGCTGCATGTATCAATCAAATAAAAGAACTCACAGAAATTATCCTTGGATATGAGAATGAGAGACTTTACATTCTGTAGAGTCTTAGCTATGTTGGGAGAAAAAGATTTCTTCAGAGAGTTTTCTACTATATTCCCATCTACTATATTCTACTATATTCCAATCACATTTCAACCTTAAATGAGAAACCAGAAAGAATTTCTGACATGGTGACACAGAGGTTCCATAAGTTGACCACCAGGATGTGCAGACATAACTCACTTACAGTAAATTTTTTGCAAGTTTGTTGAAGGAAATGTAGCTGAATCAACCTATTGACTTTCATGCTTCCTTCCAGTATTTTCCAATTTTTTTCTCTGATTTGATCAAATGAAAAAAATCAAATCAAAATATCAATTTTTGTAGTTCTCCTATTTCAAGTTACCAGGACAGGAATGTGTTTTACTGTCCATTGAGTATGCCCATAAAGGAAACATCACATTTTTGTAGTAATCATTGCAGAATTACTCACCAGATAGAACAGACCAAGATATTTCCTTCCATACTTAATTAGGATGTTTCTTATTAGAAACAGGAACACTTTCTGTGAGACAAATGGTGTAAATCTTTTTATTTAGTGCTTAGCTTTAACTAATGGTAAAATATGTGAGTGTATGTCTAGAGAAAGATAAGGAGAAAGAGGAAGAGAAAGAGAAAGAAAGAGAAAGAGCAAAGAGAAAGAAAGCTTTCTTATCATATTTCTCTGCTTTGTTCTCTCTTTTTTTTTTTCTTTTCCTAATTAGTTTTTCATATTATGTTATAGTAAATACTCATTAGCTTTTAAAAGTAATCTAGTATTCAGAAGCTTTAAGCCTTAGATCAGCCCAGGGGTTCCTGAAAGTATCAGGAGGTTGGAAGTAGCACATATTTTTTCTAGTTTATATTACCCACTTTTTTTAAAAAAAAATCATATTTCTTGAACATAATGGATGGAATGCAATGATTTACAAGGAAATAATTTCACTGAGGGACTTTGGGTTGGTGCTATCATATAACATGAGGAAAAAAGTCTGATTGGTTTATGATTTCACTGGGAAGCTGAGAGGAAATTAATTCTATTTAACTCACTACTTGTCAGCTCCTTTGTTGTTGTTGTTGTTTGTAATATATGCACCTAACACTGGATTTTAAGTCTGGAGATATTTCAAGCTACTAAAACATTTATTAGTTTAATAATAATGTTAGAAATGATTGAAATGCTATAAATGTTTAAACTGGAACTTAGAAACTTCTGGGTTTGGTGTTCAAGCTAAAGCCATTTTGACTATAGTTCCTAGAACAGCCAGGTAACCTCAAGCATGTTAATTAAGAAAACCTGCCAGGCTAAGGTTTTGTTGATAGGTTTGGGCTTTCTGAAATCAGAAATATGGGTTAAAATACAGTATTAAACAAAGATTGGTTTACTATTACCTTATACAAAACAGAAAACTGATAACCCAAGGGAAATGGTGTCAGGGAGCTTAGGACAAGAAAATAGTGAAAACTCTGTGGCTGCACCAAGTAATTGCCTACTGTATCTATAAATCACATAATCAGAGTGGATCAAGTATTTCTGATTACTTTCTTAACCTAATGCCCTCAAAATCTGAGAGGGAATAGGATTTAATGATTTACACAAGCATGCTTTGTTCCTTGATCACCATCACCATTCCCTGGTGAGTAGCTACTCTTTCACTTGCCTGCCCCCACGCTGAAAGCTGACCTCCTCTCCAGGTAGCTCTGCTTAGCTAGTACTTGCTCTTCCCAGGAAGACACAGTTTCCTTAGATCAAAATGTTAGTTTATAACCAGATTTTAGAGCCTCCATTTTCTCAGAGAAGAAGAAGGAATAGACTGCTCTGGCCACAGTTGAAATGCATCACTTGGGTATGGATGTGCATCCCAACAGCTTACCTGGAGTCTTTGAGAAGCTCTTAATCATAGTATGCGCAAGTATCTAGCAGCTGATAAGCCTGCAGGTTGCAGTAAATCTGTGAATGACCACAACACTTGTGCCATAGTATCACTTTTTATTTTCTCAAAAAACTCACCTTTCGACCAAATATCACCACTGTCTTCTATGCTTACTGCTTTTTCACAGGTCTTTTTTTGGTTTAATACAATGGACACTGGGACAGCAACTATTTTAATCTTTGTGATGGTGAGAAGACATCACTGCTTGGTGTTAAATTTGAGTGGGAACTCATTGCTGTCAGTGGTTAAAAATAACACTAGCATTTGGTCTTTGTGGCTCCCAAGCAGGGTATGCTCAACCACTTATACTTGACTAAAGCTGGAGTAACTTGGTTGTCCAGTGTTTGATCCCTCCATGGTGCCTGCAGAGGGAAGCGGGTTGTGGTTGACTGGACAGGAGGGCAGGCTGGCACTTACCATGCTCAGCCAGAAACGTTCCTAATTGCATTATCTCCCACTCCAGCTCAGACATTCAACAAAGTTATGTTGGCAAACACAGGGAGGACAACAGATGGGGAAAGGGAGAGGCCTTCCCACTGGTTAGGCTACTAATTGCATTTGTTGTCATTGTCTGATTGTGGTATACAAGAGAAGGGAAAAGATTCAAGTATAAGCTGAAGTACACTGAAAAGAGGTATCCTTTTCTGCTATTTGAACTGATTAAAAAAAGGCAATCCCCGGTAAAGTAAATTTTAATTTTAAAGCAAAACAAAAATGATGATCTTAAAGATTTTTAATTTAATGCTCTCCAGTTTACTCTTCTCACATTTCTTGCTAATTAATTGATTCTTCATAATAAAACAAAGATACCATGAAGCAGGAGAAAAAGCGTAAATAAAATGTACTTTTGCCTCTATCAGACAAAAACATTTTAAAAACATTCTAAAGATTTTGAACATATTATTTCATTCAATGTTAGTCACCACATGATGCATCTTTTAAACTTCTATAGAGCTAAAAGTAAATTATATTTTATACCCCTAAGAAATTTTGTGGTGATATTTCAGTAACACTTGTTAGCAATGAAGCATAGAAGTACAAGCAACTTCACATGCAGCAAAGTTAAACAAATGTTTTATGGCTCACTGTACCTCCAATCACTGCAGAAATTACCATCCATCCTTCTGAAACTGGTTTTTAAATGGTTTTACATAAAAAAAAAAATTCTGTATTCTTTTTTCTTCCCACTTTGGAAGAGTGATCACTTTCTCACACCAGTAAAAACCTGGTTTTTTCCAACATATTTAAATTCTATCCCTCTAAATGTTTAAAATATCATTACTACAAAGCCATCTTGGGGGAGCTCTGCAAGTTAATCATCTTAAAAATGTTTCTCCAAAATAGTAGTAAAATGAAGTAATGTTATAGTCCAGAATGTGTGTTCCTTAAGAGAGCTAAATGATTCTTCAATTATTTAACAGAAAATGAGATTTTAAAGTGTATTTTCAGTTTTGAGTTCACATTTTTAAGTATTCATTTGTACTATTTCAGTTTGAGCCAGATTGGGATTCTGCCAGCTCTTCACCCAGAGATAGTTATCAATAAGCCAGGCAGAGATGAAGGAGAGCACTGCTCTGAACTGGGAAAAACTGCCATCCAGGGTGATTTATCATATGCATAAAAGTCATAAAAAGACTGAATGATCTTTCTGAATGGCATAATACTTTATACCAGTATTGAATAACAGAGAAGCTGAGATAAGAACCTTGTGATATAGCAGAAAGTATTGGAAGAGACTTAGATACAAAGTATGCCCACAGAAAAACCCCACAAATTTCTATAGCAAATTTAAAAAAAAAATACAGATTCATTTAAAAGACAGAAGGAATGGCCTCAGAAGCAGGAACATAAAACCTGTTTATGAAGTGAAAAAGTCATTCTTTGCTTAGATATGTCTGATTGCCAGCTATGGTGAGAATGATGGGCAGCAAAAATTTTCTATTGTCACTAAATTCTGGCACAGGTATAACACTGGTTTTGTATCTAGGACACTTTTTCTTCTCAGAATTTTTTCCATCTTTATTTTTTTATTGTAATTATTGATAGGGGGTTAAAAATACTTCTAGAGTAGTATCTTTTTGTCTTAAAAAAGAGGGAGACATTATCATAGACTATATAGCTTCATGTTTCATTCACAGGGGCTAACCATATAGAAGGAAAGATGATTTCTGGACTGACAATATTAAAAGCAATGTTTATTTCCTTACTGACTTTATTCCTCTTCCCTCTTCTTGGATTGCCCAGCATTTTTCTGACCATTATGAGTGTCCTTAAACACAGATGGAATTGCAGTCTAGGTTAGTAGTGACTTGGAACAGAGAGGCATTCATCAAGCTCAACAGACCACATGTTGCATTGCAGATTTCCAAAGTTCCCACAGTTTCTAGATAAAGGTAGATTGAAGGAGGAGAATGCTGTGAAAGTAATTTGATGACAGACAATGATTAGCTGATTAATTCAGTTACCACTGTGTAGACCTCTATGAAAGAAAAATGTCTGATATGTATCTCTATTTAACAACTTGAATAAAAATGCCTTGCAAATGACAATTCCATATAATTCAAAAAATAACATTATGGTTTCCAGTGGAAATCATTTCCCAAAACATTGTTTGAAAGAGATAGGAAAACACAGTTTCAAATACATTCTAGGCAGGATCTTTTCTTTCCTCAAATCTTGGGACACACCTTTGCAGAGACATTGCTAAGGATTCTATTTTTACTGTCTACTAATAATCAAATTCTGTCAATTCATTGTCTTACCTGAGAAAGCTAATTTCAATAACAGCATCTGCCACTCAACAGTAATTGAATCCTTTTGAGATATTGCAAAAAACTGTAATTGGTCCATTGAGATGTCAGCAGAAAATTTAATCTGGGCTAAAATATGCAGATACAATGTGTTTGGGACAACTTTATACTTTTTTGTCTCTCTGGTATACCCTCTCTGAGGATTCCTATTTTCTAAGTGATTCACCTTCCACAGTATTGAATTTTTTTTTTTCCTTAGAATCTCTACTTTGCAGAACAAAAGCTTTTGCAAGTCAAAAATAGACTGCCTTGCAAATCTTTCCAATTTGAATTCAGCCCTATCCAAGGAGATCTAGATAGGCTGAGGCCAATCAATATTTTTATTTATCTTTATTTATTTTTGTTTGAAATTTTGTGAAATATCATTATAACATCTGTTTTGTTTTGATAGTGTAAGTTGGTTCTAACTAAATATAACTGAATGGAGCTGAGGGACAGTCACCCTGATGAAAGCCATAGAGCTTCCCCCGCAAACTCTTCTGCAATGAACTGTTGAGATTTTTCAGTGCTCTATGCTGTAACAGCAAAATTAAATGAACGGAAATGAGCAGTGCAGGATAAAAACTGAGTAAAGCTGATATGGAAAAATGCTCACCTAAAGATAAACAGCAGGACAAAACTTATTTTTTTTCACTGGCTGGCCAAAACCTTAGGGAAGCCAACTGGTTGCATAGAATGAAAAAAAAAAAAAAGAGCAGAGAGGGCAAAGCTGATAAACTGCTGCTTTCAAAAGAAGATAAATGACCATGATGGTCTGGCTTCCACATTTTTGAGAGGAAAGTCTTTTTTATCTTAATGAGAAATGCAGACTTTAGATTTCTGTTTTCAGCTCTATTTTTATAGAATCTGATTTTCCCTTTGAACAATTTAGATTTAGATAATAGCACATATACAGAAAAAGATTATTTTCCTGAAGTTTCTTCTTTTTTTTCCAGTAATCCATAGCACATCATATTGTGTAATATCTGTTCTGAACATTCATATACATCATAATTTTTCAAATTCCATGGAGTAAAAGAATTAAATTTATTTTTTTACTTGTACCCTCTATAATACATCTTGATTTGCAGGACCACTTTCAGAAAAGATGATCCAAAAAGGTGGAGCCAAAGGATACATTGCTTCACAGCAAAGAATCATAACAAGAGAAGTTTAGAATGAATGAGAAGAGTTAAATGCTAGTTCTCATCTCAAGGCTGACACAGTATAACTAGCAGCCACTTTCATTTCTGTAGTAAGTTCCACTTCAGCATATTCGCAAGGGAGTTTCTGTTACCTCAGGCTTCATTTCGCACTCATTAACACCTCACTTCAGCCATCATTAGGATTCATTACAGAAGAGTTTAAATCTATTCAGAAATTTTCTGTGTTTGAAATGATCCATGTTGACATGTTGGCTTCATTCCAGAACTTACTCATGAGTTGTCTGGACAGCCCCAAGGAAGCCCCAGAACTTGTTACAAGAAAGTGAAAGGAAGTATCTGACTTTGCTCTTCATGGTTTTCATTGACCATCGGTTCAAACCAGACTGCTTTTACCACGTGTCTGAAAACCCCAGCTGCCAAATGTATGATGTACTCTGGTTTCCTTGCTCTGAATTTTGCTCAGGTAAGTCCTGCTCCTCAGTCAGAATGTGAGCTTGAGTTCTGTCTCCCTACTGTGCCTGATGTTTTTCCAGACACAAATTCTGTCTCCCAGAAGTGCTGTGCTTCCCAACTGTTTTTTTTTTCTTCTTTTTTCCCTTCTCACTCTAAACTCTCACATGTTGCAATTCTTTTTTTCTAATTGAATTCCAAAAGGTCTATGAGCCTGAAAAAGATTAGGCTGAAATGCAAATTTGTCTCAACAGAGTAAGATCAGGTTCATGGACAGTTGGGTACCTAGCTTGAAAAAATTGCATAGATCATTGCTTTTGTTTAGTTTCCAAGAGAAACCCAGTCTCCTGTATTACCTGTATGTACTAGCCACTTCTATAATTCTCAAACCAGTTAAATATACAAGGTGAAATATTTACTGAGTTAACAAAAGAATAAAATGGAATTTTCACTTTTCTAAGGAGGAAAAGAAGCCCATTTTTATTGTTATTACTACTGGGTAACAGAATATATTGGATTTTAGAGAAGCAACAGTTCATAGTAGCATATAGTTAGGACACTTTGTTGTAGTAATGTCAACAAGATCTCCTCAGGGCAGAAAAGGCCCTCTTGAAATTCTCTGTTATCAAAATATAAGAATAATACTACTTCCAAAATAAAAAGATAATCCTATGTATGAATTGCAATTATTTTGCAACACCTCTGTGCATTTCAGAGCAAGTGTTTGGACATCTGAAGCCATCAAAAGATGGGAAAAAAGTAACTGGAGAAATTAGGCCCATACATGCTTGAATGCTCACCCCATTGGACTAATAGCTGTATCCCAAATGGTAATAGAAGCAATTGTCTTTAAAACATCCAGAGTTGCATTATTGTCAATTACTGTTCTACTATAGCTACAATTCAAGGAATTATTATACTGCAGTAAGAATTCAAGTGGATTATTATGGATAATTACAGTATTTGCAAGCACCATTGTCACAAAATATTATAATACTTTCTATCCTTCATACTGTGCACATGCATTGCTTTAGGTAATAGATGCTCACAGAACAAGTAGAGAAGAGAAACATGCTACATATAAGAAACACACACCTGTGTAGAGAATTTTTGCTAAGATGGAAGCAGGGGAGACTATTGGCTTAGCAAACTTTCCCTCTAGCTTTCCTTCCTCCTAAATAGAACACAAAAGAATACATAATAAAAGTTAGTTTGTTTCTTTTTCCCAGAAAGAAAAATAAACTTTGACTTAGAAAGATTATGTTTGTGTTTATAAGCAGGGCTGTTTGCAGACTAAACTTTTTTCTTCAGGTTGGATTCTGGACTTCCATGTTTCTCTTTCTATCTGGTGTGGAGTAAGAATATCCAAAACTCCTTGTAACATGTCTGAGCTCGCTCAAAAGACTTTCATGTACTTCACTGGGATAGAATAGTTGTTCTTCCCACTTGTAGGCCTTCTGTAACTGAATGCAGATCTCACCAAATCCACTTCTATCTAGCTGGACTCTACAGTGAATTTTAACCTAGCCATGTTCTTCTTAAAAAAAAAAAAAAAAAGTGGCTTGAAATAAGATTGTGATTTATCTACAGTGGATACTTGTAGGCATCCTCCAAATACTTACCTTCACATAGAAGATGTCCTTATATCAATCATAGTGACATTACCATTATGAAGTAACCCCCTTCAGTTTGCACACTGAAGGGGCTACCCACACAGCCTGATATTTGCTGATGCAATGTCTTCAGGGTACTTTTAGAAAGGATGTCTGTCAAGATAGTAAGCAATACATATACTGTCTCAGAAGCAGAATGAATAGGGAAGAAGTACTTGACTTACCCACAGGCTTCTGTACATTACCTCATTTGGTAAATCTTTCTTTGTCAGTGGCATGATGTCCCTAAGCACCTTGTGGGGGGGGGGGGGGGGGGGGGGGGGGGGGGGGGGGGGGGGGGGGGGGGGGGGGGGGGGGGGGGGGGGGGGGGG
>JAWWLZ010000139.1:51649714-51660000 GCA_035041345.1 Poliocrania exsul | reverse complement strand
AAAGAAAGAAAGGAAGAAAAAAGAAGGAAAACAGATAGGTATGATTCATCTAGCACAGAACACTTTTAATGAAAGTATTATGCCACTAAATGGGAGCTATCCATTATATACTCTTTAAAAAGGATGAAAAATCATGTTGCTCTCACCCAGTATGTGCCAAACAAAGGCACAATAAAAATGGCATTGAAATATATGAGCTCTTTGACAATTGTATTAGTCACATGTTATAACCTGACCTTTCTGTTGGCAGGGGCATTCACTAAGGTGTTATAAGAGGGCAAGAATTTCCACTATTAAGAAAATTCATTATATCAGTCATGCAATAAGCAAGCATCATTCTCTCCTGACTGATAATTTTTCTTCTCCTCACATTACCTTCAGTGTTACTGTCTGCTACCAAATGTTAAAGAGTATTCCAAAAAGTTTCTATGGTGCAGAAAGAATTACTGGGATAAATACAAACTGGTAATTATACTGCCATGGCTACTGGTGGTCCTACCACCATGGGTCAGTACTTACACAGAATGCTTATAAGTATGTCTCTAAACAAAATGAAATTTAAAACTTTATCACTAATGGCTGTAGAAGGCACTGGATTTAAGAAATAAATTTCAGGAAATAGCAGTGCCACAGAAAGGGGTCTGGGGTCCCTTTTGACAGCAAGTTGAATGAGTCAGCAGTGCCCTGGCAGCCAGAAGGGCCAATGCTCACCTGGGGGGCATCAGGCACAGCGTCACCAGCTGGTCGAGGAAGGGAACTGTCCTGCTCTGCTCTGCACTGGTGTGGCCTCACCTTGAATATTCTGTGCAGTTTCAAGTGCCACAATATAAAAAAAGATATTAAAAAAGGAGAGTAACAAAGATTGTGAAGGGCCTTGAGGAGAAGGCGTATGAGTAGTGGCTGAGGGCACTTGGTCTGTTAAGCCTGGAGAAGAGGAAACTGAGGAGAGACCACATCACAGTCCACAGCTTCCTCACAAGAGGAAGGGGAGGGGCAGCCAGTGATCTCTTCTCTGTGGAGACCAGTGACAGAACCCAAAGGAATGGCCTCAAGTTGTCTCAGGGGAGGGTGGGGTTGGATATTAGAAAAAAGGTTCTTCCCCAGGGGCGCGTGGTTGGGCACTGGTACAGGCTGCCCAGGGAAGTGGTTACAGGACCAAGCCTGACAGCATTCAAGAAGTGTTTGGTCACAATGTGACTCTTGGGGGTGTCCTCTGCAGGGCTAATGGTTGTACTCAATGATCCTTGTGGATCCCTTCCACCTCAGCATATTCTGTGATTCTGTGAATACAAACTAGTCTAATACAAATACAAATAATTTGCTTAGGAGCATGATCACCTCCCCTGTACTCAGCACTGATGAGGCTGCACCTTGAGTACTGTGTCCAGTTCTAGGTCCCTCAATTCAGGAAAGACATTGGGGGGCTGGAGCGGGTGCAGAGAAGGGCAACAGAGCTCGGGAAGGGTCTAGAAAAGTATATAAGAAGCAGCTGAAGGAGCTGGAGTTGTTTAGTCTAGAGTAAAGGGAGGCTGAGGGGAGACCTTATGCCTCTCTACAGCTACCAGAAAGGAGGTTGTGGCAAGGTGGAGGTTGGCTGCTTCTCCCAGGCAACTAGCAAGAGAACAAGAGGAAATGACCTCAAGCTGTGCCAAGGGAGGTTCAGGTTGGACATCAGGAAGAATTTCTTCACTGGAAGGGTCATCAAGCCTTGGAACAGACTGCCCAGGGAGGTGGTGGAGTCGTAATGAATGGATGTGGCATTAAATGTTATGGGTTTGCTGACATGGTGGTGTTCAGTCAAATGCTGAAATCAATGATCCTGAAGGTCTTTTCCAACTTTAATGATTGTATAATTTTAGACCTTTTTCTCTTACTGAGTTAACTGCAATAGCTGTGAATTGTTATTTATCTGTGTTACTTCTACATATCATTTCATAAATTCACTTAAGAGTTTTGTTACTGTGAACAATCCACCCAATCTAGCGAAGACAAGGTAATCCATAACAGGAATAAAAGCCATATGGCAGTGTCTACCTCTGCTTCCTTCTTTAATAGGGAGCTAATATGTCTTCTGCAAACTCATACCAGGTGCTAGAGGTCCACATTTCATTTGCACATATGTACATGTGAATACTACATGAAATATAGAAAAGGCATTCTCAGTGATCAGGGATAGTGACTGAAGATAATGCTCTAAACTGTGTTTTCTATCATCAGGATCACTATGGTCAGGACACTTTTTTTCCACAGCATACAAAAAACTGAATTGCCTGGGGATTAGATCCTTTTAATTTGATTCTCTAAATGTATCTTGAAATGTCTTTGATTTTGTAAGTCCAGTTTATTTGATAGAAGACTCTAATCAAGTCATATTTTGCTATTTAACTTTTTTTTGGTCCACTAATCATGTAATAGTCATTCTTTAAGGAATAAAGGAGGAGAGGGATTAGATTAGCTCTTGCTCAAAAATCAGAAATCCTCTGGTTTTTTTTCTTTAAGTATGGATAAAGAGAAAAGAGTGACACTGAGTGTTGGTATTTTAAACGTTTGACTTTTCAAGAACAAAGAAAATCACTAGTGAATTCATCGGAAAGTAAATATGAATGTGAATAGATGTGGGAATTTTAACATTTTTATTACAAAGAAAGAAGATAACAGACAGCAACAATACCTATTTTTACAAACAGACAAAGAAGAAGAAAATGGGTAGTACCAAAAATAAAATGGAAGTTGTTAAGTGTATGAAATTTAGGGGAAAAGATAACTTGGAAAAAAAAGGGACTGTCAGCTTTAGCACTCTACAAAGGACTCTATGCATATGGAACAAAAAATTCTTAAAATAATTCTTGAAAAACAGGTATTTAAATTGTTCATACTGATACAGAAAAAAAGTTTTCAGCAAAAGTTTGTATTTGTGTCACATGGCTGTTACCTTTTCTAAACCATACCCAGATAAGACATTAAACACTGTAAAAGGCATGCCATTTTCTATAGTAGACTTTCACAATGTAAATCTGTTTTCCAGTACTGTAATTTATTTTAGTCACTGGAGTCAATTTTTAGTGCAATAAAGATAGCAATGAAATTATGGAATAACTGAAGGGTGCAGAAATTGCAGGCAAAGATGTACACAATTTCAAAGGAGAGGGCAATGGTTTAGGAGATAGGAATGTAGAGGAATAAGTTTTCACCTCTATTCCCAACCATAGCAGCAAAGGCCTCCACTTTGTATCAAGCAAGCCAATACAGCCACATCATAGCCATATTAAGGGCTGAGTTGCTTTTTTTTTGAATTTTCTACCAGTACTCATAAGGAATATAAATAAAGGAAGAACTAAATTATCCTGACATCAGTACTGAGTAGCACACAGCCACCAATTCAAAGTACTACTTCTCTTTCATCTGACAATCAACTACTACACAGAAAATAAGTCTTGTCAGAAAAAGTCTAATTTTCTTCTTAGAGAATATTAAGAGGTCTTTAGCTATGCAGTGATAATTTCAGTATCATTCATTGTATTATGTGATGATATATTTTCTAGGTAGCAAATCTCTGCATAAGTGTGAATACTGTTAGTTGTAATTACCAGCTGGATGTGCAGGTAGCATAAAAGTATGTAAATAGAATACATATATACAGTTTAAAGAATTTGCTACATTATCAGCTTCATTAATGAAAATCAGAATGTCAGAGGTCTATCAGGGCACAAAAGTCACCAATCACCTCAAGAGAGGCAATGTTTTGCAGTTCTCCCAGAGGTTTATTGTTAACGCTACTTACATGAGTAAACAATTCATTTGACACATTTAAAAAACACATTTAAAATAAAATTTCATTAAACTATAAAGGATAAACTATAAAGGTTGATAAAAATGTACAATGTAATATTCAAAGAATTCATAACATTTCTACAGGAGGTGGCCTTTTAAGGTAGGCAGGCACCATAGGCTGGTGGTTAGTATGCAGATATTTCCCCTGTGTACTCAAAAACTGTGGACTTTCTATCCACCCAGAAAGCATACTTCTTTGGCACATAGCTGCAGTGCAAATTTCTATATGAGATCTAGGGCAGGTCATTGTCAATCAGCAAAAACAGGAAAGAAATGCTCTTCAAATTTTCTTCTTCTATCCAAGTGAACCTGTTAAGCTGGTCTCTAGTATAATGCAGGCTTCTTAGCTTTGAGGAAGTTTATCAGTGCTTCTAGCAGTAGGTTATACCTATTCTGTGGGAAATGTCACTATATACTCTTACAAATTGTAACATGATCAAGGTAGTTTGTTTCTCTTCACTACGATTTTTTCCCCTCTGCATTTGTTTAATTACTTAATTCAGATTGACTGGCATCAGTGCATATATATACATCATGTATACAACTAGATATGCATGTTAAAATTATCTCATACATTAATCACACATGTAGGATTCACTGAGAAAGACTGAAAAATGACCAAATAAAATGACTTGGGTGCAAGCACTGCATGACTTCCCCTAACATGAGTTAAAAATTACATCAAATACCTTTCTATGCTATTTTAAATCCTCATAGTTTTGTCTTTTACCTATCTAACCACCCAATGACAGAAAACATTGACATATTATGTGACATTTTTTAACTAAAGGTAAGTCTCACAGCCACAGCTAAAAACCACCATACCTGTAGCCTAAAGTCTAAGCAATTGATCTAAAAACTATTATCTTCCAGCAGCAGTGGAATTACAGCTGCTCTGAGGTAAGGATAGCATCTAATTCTCCAGCATTAATCCACACATTCTTTACACTACACAGATTACACAGGGCTGTCAGGACTGGAGCGAAACTACAGAAGGTCAGATTTATGTCATGCTAAGTTGTAAACAGAGTGTTTGAACGTTCATATATCTCTTTGAATGTCCACTTGTGCACTGGTTTTGGCCACAAATAAGTTCCTTTGTATAGGAAATAAATGTTCCAGGTGGTATTTCCATGACTTAAATCAGCAGTTCTACAATGTAAGTTGGAAAAGTTGCATTAACTTTTGTCAGGTTGTTCAGAAATTCACCATCCTAAACTGAAAAAAAATTTAACTGCTGAACTTAGCCTACTTCACATCTTAAAGACCAGTAAAGGATCAGAAATTCCAGCCAGACAGCTGTGGATTTCCAAAAGGATGATTTTGCTTTTTCAGTGTAGCCTCCATTCCTATTTGCAATTCAGGCTGCGTTGGATGTTTCTTCATAATTTAGACCAAATGGAGAATTAGCTGATATAAACTGATCTTTGTGTTAACAATAATGCTTACAGGTATATGCATATATACACATGTATGAAAATAAACCACTTAAAAATTTGCCATCAAAAGAAAAGAGGAAAAAGAATATGCAGTGACTTCTGGTCTTTATGATGAGAAATAATTAGTAACATTTCTAGTCTACCTTTACTTTGTTACCATTAGAACCATTATATGAAAAGAATTAACTACAACCAAATATATGTGATGCATAACATTAGCATTCTTATATACCAATCAGCTCCTAGGTTCCTTTCATAACATAATTCCACATAGTGCACTTTAGTTACTTTGAGAACAAGAGAAATATGAATATAAGAATGTTCTTCTTCCCTCACACATAACATTCTTCCCATAATTATTGAAAACTAAATCTATATGGTACTGTGACACTGATTCAAATAAAATCCCTAGAACACAGTTTGAAGAATATTTCTAGAAATGGGAATAAATTTATTCCTAAAGCAAACCAGGAGGCCACTGGACCTGGGCACACTGCTGGCTCATGTTCAGACACCCATCGCCCAGCACCTCTAGGTCCTTTCCTGCTGGGCCTCATTCCAGCCACTCTGCCCCCAGCCTGTTGTGCTGTAGGGTGGTGTTTTGGTCAAAGTGCAGGACCTGGCACTTGGTCTTGTTGAGCCTCATACCATTGATCCAGCCTGTCCAGATCCTTCTGCAAAGCTTTCTTGTCCTCCAGCAGATCAACACACCTGTCCAATGTAGTGTTGTCAGTGAATTTACTGAGGGTATTCCTGATCCCCTCATTCAGATCATCAGTTAAAATACTGAACAGGACTGGGCCCAGTACTAAGCCCTGGAGGACACCTCCACTGACAGGACACCAACTGGCTGAGAGACCATTCACCAGCACTCTCTGGGCCTGGCCATCCAGCAAAATCTTAACCCAGCAAAGATGCACCTGTCTAAGCTGTGGTCTGCCAGTTTTTACAGGAGAAGGCCATGGGAAATTATGTCAAAGGCTTTGCTGAAGTCTAGGTAGGCTTACTTCCACAGCCTTTACCTATCCATCAGGTGAGTCACCTGGTTATAAAAAGAGATAGGATTGATCAGGCAAGACCTGTCTTTTCTTAACCCGCACTGGCAGAGACTGATACATAAATTATCCTGTATGTGTTTTGTGATCATACTCAAGAAGATCCATAATGTTCCTGGGTACTGAGATCAGCCAGACAAGCCTGTAGTTCCCCAGCTTCTCCTTCCATCCCTGCATGTGAATAGTCACATCGACCAACCTCAAGTAATTTGGGGCCTCCCTAGTTATACAGGACTGTGTTCATGAGATCATATAAACATCCTAGAAATCCTAAAGTAAAAAACCAGAGGTCTTGATTTATTCATAGATTGGTTGGAAAAGGTGATGAACATTAAGATGTTGCAGAATAGTATTTCCATAATTTTCTCATTCAGCCATCATGCCTACACTAAGTATCTTAATCAAGACCTGCAGTTCTTAAATTCCCGTCTTACATATCAAGTGCCCCCACAAAAGACTGAGATAAAAAAGGAAATATCTGAGCCACAGAATGCTGTAACATTTAAAACAAGAACCCCCTGTCATGACTACTGAGCTGTTGCTACTGAGCTGTTGGTTTAAAATTCTGATGATTGTAAAGCAATACAGTGAGCATCCAAGTAGTATAGCAAATATGGATGCTTATAACATGGTACAGTCTCTGAGAACCTGAAGCCATCATCAAGGTTCATATGAGCAGAATCTTCCAAGGTTAAAGGTCATAGTAAGAAGAAAGATAGAAAACCTCAATTTATTGGTAGAGAACATAACAAAAGAATGTTTAAGATAGCCAAATAATATCAACTATTTTAGAATTTAAAAAACCCTCACACCTTCTTTAAAGAGTAAAACAGCATTTCCAGAGATTAATAATCTGGAGGGCCCTATTAATTAATGAAAAGAAAAGTAGAGAAAGGGAAAGGAGTAGGATTTCTAAAAACACTTTTTAAGTATAACTTACTGGAAATATCCAGATAGATGTTCTTGGGGATCTATGCTCTGATAAAATCATATGCGCAATTGTCTTATATTGAAGTCAAAAACTGTTTGAAGGTAATAAATTATCTGAATTTCCCAAGTTGAGACTGTTTTCCCCCTGACTGGTGAATAATCTCTCCCTGTTCTTATCCTGACCTATGAGCCTTTTTTTATGTTTTCTCTCCCATGCACAACCAAGGAGTACAGTTATAGAGCAGCTTTGGTGGACACCTGGCAACCAGCCAGGGTCAACTCATCATAACTTGGAAAATGAAAATTTAATTGTTTAGGGACAAAAAAATTTTTTTAGAGTATTGGCCCTTAATAAAATCAAGTTCAAATAAAGTTAAAAATATAAATTTAGATGTCAGTTGCAGAAAACTATTATTTATTTATGTAATAGATATTTTCAAAAAAGAAGTAATTTATGATTTGGACATTAGTTTTTGAACTATTCAGGTTCTTCATTTTCCCTTATTAGATGAGTAACATTCAGTATACATGTATCTTTTTTCTCTAGTTCCATTTCTCTTCTTGTAACTGTTAGATAAGTATAGGGGAACCTTATTGTAAAGGAAAGCTGGAACTTAAAAAAGTTCTTCATAATCTTGAAATGACTGCCAGAAAATAGAACTGGTTTAGAGCATAGAAAATTTGATGGGACACTCTCACAGCACTCTCTCATGTATTTGTCATACAGAATATCATGATGCATTTCTTTAATACTCTTATATCTCCTGAACTTGCCCTGGTTTGCTTGGTTAGATATAGCCTTGCTTGGTTGTAATGGAAGGATTTGTCCTTGCAAGGGCTGGGCATGCCTTGAACATTTTACCTATAGACTAAAGGTACTCCCAAACCAAGATTTCTCTACAGTTCTTGGTAAAACATTTAGTTTCACATTTCCTCTTTCTTCCAATAACTATCACTTCTTCTGTTATGAGACTCCCTCTTGTTAATCTAGGAAAATCATTTAACCCTTTTTGCCATTTCCCAGCATTTATTGTCATTGTCCAATAATTAGATGCAGTATTCACCTGCTGCTGTCTCTAAATTGCTACTTCAGAGATCTTTCCACTTCATTACAAGTTGTCACATACTGAGGTAAAAGCCTCTATCAGAAGCTTCCTGACTTCCAGCTTCAGCAGTTATGTAAAATAATTTAACTTTCTTGTCAATACGCTTTCTTCTGCTAGGGTTGTGGTGATTTTGAGTCTAGTCCCAAAGGAAGCCCTCAGATTTATTATGTTTGAAACTGTGTTCATCAGGGTCCTTAATGCACTTTTTAATTTAACATAGAATAGGCAAGACTGAGCTATCACATTTGGTATTGCTTTGTGCTAATTGAAACACACTTACAGCTTACAACACTAAAAAAATAAGCCATTAAAGCCAGCTGATGTTTAAAAAGGAGAATGATGAACACCAGGCACACCTAGTCATACTCATTATGGGCAGCTGGAAGAGCATGACCTTAAAACCCTTTGAAAACAAAAGTGAAAAAGGAGTGAGATGACAATTTGTGCTCTAATGCTTATACCGTTTGCTCATATAAATTCATCTGAAAGCCAATAAAAAGAAACTTGAGAGTGATAATATATCAATATTTTTCCATTAAAGGAAAACGCTCCAGGCCTCTTTTCTTATCAGATAATTTGCTAAGCCCGGTATACAACAGTAACACATTTAGTGCTTGAGACTGATCTCAGTGAGTCTCACAGAGGCAGTCTCACAGTCTCTATCACCTAACAATGACAGCAAAGACAAATACAGCTTCCTCTGTAGGGAAAACATGTTGGCCTTTCCTTTGCACACTTCTTTCCAGAATTTATACCAATTACAGTCTGTACTTCTGCAGCATCACTGGGAGTTTTATTCTGCCATCACATACATAGTCTTTGCCTCTCACATCTTCTTAAATATAAAACCTCTCTTCTGCATTTAAAAAATCCTGTGACTGCTTTTTCTTAATATTGTTTGAAAGAAAACAGCCATAGCATCAGACCCAGCAAAGATCAGATCCTGATAGCCAGAAGGGCCTCCTAAATCTACAACAGTGACTTTTTCTCCATCAGAATTTCAAGCTCACCAAAGGCCATGTCCAAACCACTTCACTGTCCAAGACTGGAGCTGCATAACTAAGTTTGGACAAAGTTCAGTAGATAAAGCTTAAAAGTCTCTTACCAGCTTCCACTAATACTAAGGGTTGAACTCCATGCTAATAGCATGTTCTGAATATCCTCAGAGAAGACGAGAAGGAAAGTCTCTGTCCCTTTTTTCAGACAAATCTTTGCATTGCAGTGACACCATTACACTAGTTCTACCTATGTCACACAAATTAATAAATCTAGTAATATTTTCAGAGCTTGCTTAACAGTAAATGTTCTCCATGAAATGCAGCAACAGTCATAATTTTCTATTCAGTTCAGCAAAAAATGAGTGATGGTAAGACAGTGAAATCAGTAATACTTTAGAGAACATAATACCATGCTAGTGATGTTGGTATGAATCAAATTTCATAGGAGTCTAGTGCAAAATCTAATATACGATTTTGTAATTTTCAGTATCAATAGGAGCAATTTTTTTTTCCCAGAACAATGTTTTTTCTCTCTAAAATTTTAAGAAATGCTGAAATTGTGAAAACAAAGGAAAAAACCCCAAACTTGAAACAAATGTGCTAGAATTTTATTTTTATAATAACTTATATATAGTTTACTACTCACAATTAAGAATACCCACATCCTAACTCAAAAGAAATTAGCATATTTGCTGAATTAACATAGAGCACCTAATCTGGCACATCTGACTCTTGCAATTTAGATCTTTGCACTACATGTGTCATAGGTTCAGCCAGACGGGCCTGGGTTTGGGTTTTGGAATTCAGACTAGGCCTGACAGTTGTCAGGTGACTTGAGCTGGGCCGAGCCGGCTGGCAGCTGACTTCGTCTAGCCAATAATATTGTATTCCATACTATACGACATCATCTCAAAAGGAGTGAAGTCC
>JAWWLZ010000139.1:51632770-51649614 GCA_035041345.1 Poliocrania exsul | reverse complement strand
CTGTATAAATACATGTAGCTAGTTTTAAGCATAAAACTGGTTTTAGTTTTTTTTTCTTTCTCCCTTTTCTCAGCCGGACCTAACTCTGTCTTTGGGCAGTTGGCGTTTTGCCAGTTCAACCCAAGACAACATGTAAGAAAGGTAATACCCAACCAGTGCAGCCTCAAGCACACAAGACAGTATATGTGCATTAAAGCAATACTACGTCCAATCTGAAGAGCTTTTTGGCACAGTAATATCATCACAGCAGACTTTACAAAAGAGAACATTACTGTCACGAGCTCTGTTACGCAGTGTAGAAAAGCTCAAAAACTCTCTTATTCCTATAACAATGAACAGATTTCTATAACAAATACAGATGTGCTCAAAACTTTTACAGGAAGCATGAGGTACAGTGGGCTAAAACACTGAACAGATTTTCCCTAACATTGAAAACTATCAACAGGGCAAATTAGAATAACTATGAGCTATACATTCAGCAGATTTCTGCACATGCCCAGACCTTCCTGTCACACAGGGAAAGAGTGTCCATTTCGAAATGCTCACTAACTTTAAAGCAAAAGTGATAGCCAAGCATCAGTAGAGTCAGTTGACACTGACTCTTTCCTAAATGATGAGTAGGAAACTGAAACTCCACATAGTTAAGTTCCTGCAGAAAGAAACAGTGTTTGAGAGATTTTTCTGTTCTGTTTGCATAGCTACAAGTAAGCACATTACAGTTATGGACATGTAGTGTCAAAATCTGATTAACAGATCCCCAGATTTAGTAATTATTTCATTCCTCTAATATATAATCTTTATACCTACAATCTAGAGATATATCAGAAAACATCCAAAGTCCATTGTAATAAACTGAGTGAAGATTACCACTTGGTACACAAAACTTTACCTGCAAATCTTGCAAAAAAACTTAGCAGCCTTCAAAATAAATTTATTGGTATAACTGCAAAGCTAAAAGAAAATTAATATGCAGAAACACAGCAGACTAGTTTAATTACCTTTTCTGAATACATTGTAAGAAATTATATCTGATGAAGTTAATGAAAGAGTTGCCTCTATTAAACTAGAGAGTTACCTGTCATAGATCTAAATATAAGTATTTGTATTTCTTTGGCTCATATAGGCCTCCAACAGAAAGTTTGTCTCAGCTCTGGACATATTCCATGTCTTTTTTAGCTATATATCAATCTTGACCACTATTTTGAAAATATAACATAGCCAGCCCTAATATTTCTGTTAACAGGAGGTTTTAGTAAGACTACTTTAGTGTAGGAGCCTGGAGAAAACTTATATATGAAAGCATTTAATTTTTTTCAGCTTGACAATAGAATCCCTTTCAGTCTAGACAATGGGAATAGAATTTCCTGTCAGGGAATAGAAATAGCTCTGAGATCTGAATGTTCAAATGCAGAAGGTCTTTGTTTGAGGTCTGTTCAAAATCTGGCCATGAAAACACAGTTCTCATCATCTGAGTGCCCGGGTCAGAAAACTGCCTACTGCAGGCCAGAGTTCTTCAAAATCTTTTACAATTTACGTAGTAACTCTGTATTGGATAATGCAAATTAGCCTGCATTTTACTATCTCAGTTTTGTGCCATTACCAAACTATTCAGAGCATTTCGTGGGCCAAAAAGAATATGTAGAGAAAAACTCTCATACATATAAAAATATTTAACATCCTGTCTATTTGTTCTTTTAGGGTTTATGAGACCAAATTCAAGTTTATATCATACAAAACAGAAATAAGCAATTTGAAATTCTAGAATGTCATCTACATGCCAGAGGAATACCCCAGATCAGGATATTTGCTCTCATAAAGTCTCTCTCCTTTTCTTGAAAATGCCTTTAGCCTCTCTCCGTTCAGGAGAAGAGTAGTTTTATCTCTGAATGTTTCTCAATACTTAGGAAACCCTTTCTGCTTTACTTCCTTTCCTGAAGAAGATTCTACATGAGCTATAAAACACAATCTGGTTCTCCTAGCTACTTCTTTCTACTCATATCAGTCAGCTTATGGTCTGTTGATTGGAATATTTATACGTTTTTTCCCCAGAGAGAATTTACCCCTGGAACTCTTCTTACCTCTAATTTTCTGTTATAAAAACAAAATAACAACTGCATTTTTCATCTATACTCTCTAATTCTGAGACATTTGGGAATGCTGAGGTGATGAGCAAGAAGATTAGTTTGTAGTTATTTATATTTACTGATATACATCTTCATGTTATATTTTTTTCTTTATTGTAAACCTTGCAAAAGTCCACTTGAGAGATACTATTTCTGTTTTCTTCAATTTGAATATGTTCACAGAGTTATAACAATTTATTTCAGTAGAATAACTCTTGGTTTACACAAGTGTGAGAAGTTAAGCAAGTCTATAAAACAAGCATTACCTTCAAAAAAGACATTATGTATCATTTTGTAGTGCTAAAATGGAAGCGTCTCGCAGCACTTGAAAGTATAATCAATTCATGCTGTTATGACCTAGTATTACCATAACTTATACCTTAAGTTCTATACCTTTATTGATTATAGCAAACAAGAAAATTATTTTCTTTAGAATCGCTTATTCACTTTCAGTTCTTTTAACCTGGTGTTTTTTTCACAATGGAAGGATTGCCTAATATTATAAGTACTTTAAAAATAAATAAAGTATTCCCATTTAAAAACTACTAAAGTATGGTTTCTGCACAGTATATATCCTGTCACATATTTGCATGCATGGTATACTCTTATCAGTGTCATCAACAACATTAGCTGATTTCTGCATGTTCCAGAGCTTGAATTAATTTTCTGTGCAAGACAGGGGTTTTTAACAATAGAATCACTATCAGTTTTCCCCTTGATATTCGTGACAAAATTCAGAAGAGTCTGCTTTACATGCAGCTAAATCTTTCTTAACCTAAATACAGACATCATCATTTAAGAACCCTTCATATTATTTTGTTTTAGTGCAAGACTAACCTTGAAAGCTACAAGTGAGGCAAGCTGGGTTTTAATGTCCTTCAGAGTGTTCCAGTCTAGACAGTTAATGAGCAATTCAGGTTAATATATGTCAAAAAAACCCCCCAGATCTCTTTGAGATCAACTAAAAACTGTATGTACTTTCAGCCTTTAAATTTGATCTTCAGTCATTTTGCATAATCAGCATGCTTAAATGTGACTATTGGAGTACAGATTTCTGTGCATTAACACAATTATATCTACAGAGATTTGGTTGGTTTGGGTTGTTTTATACATTTTGTGTTCAAAGGCAGATAATAGAGGAAAACTCTGAAAATGAAAGAATGTTAAAAATTCTGAACTCTGTCCTACTTGATTTACTAGTCTACTTCAGCCAGGATCAATGAGACTTATTTGCATTGCACAATGGAACATTATGCAGAGAGCAAAAACCACTAGAATTAAAAGGTTCCACTGACACCCTTCTGGGCTCAAACAAGCACAAACGATAACAACCTGAGCATAAACTTTCCTATGTTGCTTTCAGGACAGCAGTTAATATTGCTACACACTGTTGCATTTGCAAAACTACCATCTTTGCCCAGTATTGAGTCTTATAACTTAATATAGCTCCTGTGTGCAGTAATATCTCAGTATGGTGTGGATGGGATGTTCATAGCTGAATCCTTTATCAACAGTAGTGTTTACCAAGATGCCCTGTAGCATTCCCCCAAACATATTTGATAGAGACCTTTCATTGTGAATATCCTGTCACTCTCCAGGCAATAAAAGTTCACCTCACTGTAATTAAGGAAAAAGACCCACCACTTCTAATACATAGCAAGTGTATTATCAATCTGGGTCCTACCTTCTGTGTACCACTTTAATATAAAATTTATAATTTTATTTTGTGCAAAGGTCCTTCATCTAGGTTCTAGATATCTAAGTATTCTCTCCTTTGATTTTTTTCAAGACCACTGTGTAGGTAACAAATGCTGTTCTTCTCAATGCCTTTTACTTGCTTTGGTTTTTTGTTTTTTTTACTTTGCTGCACCATGTATTTTAACACTTTCCTAAGAGAAACTGTTCACTCTCCTTCTGATATCACCACTTTCCATTAACTGTAGTTCTTTAAAGTACCATATTTTAAAATTTACATCTTGGTCACAGCTAAGAGGCCCTTTCTATCTCTCTTTAGGCTGTTGATGATGTTCTGAGGGTGTATACAACCTATCAAATATGTTACTCGCCAAAGCAAAATGTGAATTATTTAGACATGATTTCACCTGGTGAAATGGTAAATATTGTTAGCGAAAACCATGAACAAATGCTTCCATTTCCATATTTAACAGTCTCTGAAATGAGATTTTTTTTTTAACATTGTCAGTTTTCTGTCAAATTAAAAATTAATGTAATGATTTTTTTTATGCTACTATGACTCCCTTTTGGGTAGTGATAATGGACTTTAGAGATCTCAATTTTGCTTTTTGTACCTGGCCTGAAATGAATGGAACCTGGTTTAAATCACAATTTCAGATTGTATAAATCTGAAACAAATAGAGGAGAAAAACAAAACCAAAATCTTACTGTTTCATTTAAGCAATTGGTACATTTTTAAAAAAAATTAAGAACTGTGACATTCTCACCAAAAAAATTTTTAAAATGTTAATTCACTTCTAATATATACATTGGAAAGATGTCAAATAAAGGAGTTTAAAATGTTTGTAATGTCTCCAACATCACTTCTTTTTTATTTATGTTTAGTGACTGTTATAACTATATTTACATAAAAATATCATACACTTACAAAAGCCTTTTCAATGACAGGTTTCTGGAATTGTAAGGGTACAAATTACTCTCCCATTTGAGTTCTTTGACTGTCGTAAGACCAAAAAGGGCCTTATAATATCCACCCATTAAATGGGTCATCAAGGTAATAGTGCAGCATTGCAGGAATTGATTGGTTATTGTGTTGCAGGGCCGGTTTCAGGAGCAATCTGTGACCAATTTCTGTAGAGGACAAGGTTTCAAATTTTGAACTCTGCTGGTTAAACAGAGTTACTGCTGTGAGCCTTTATGAAGGTTGAGGAAGTAGAATCTGCTGATCTGCCAGTTGTTCCAAAAGATTGTGCTCCTGTTGTGAAAATACTTCACCTCTTTATGCATGACTGACCTTCTAGTAGGATTCCTGCTGCGGGATGTGAATGTGGCCATGGTGAATAGATTGCCAGCAGAATTCTAAGCAACAGATATAGTAGTCAAGCTTCTGCAATTATGGTAGCAACGCTGAATTATGTAGCCTGTTTTAAAATTACCCACACTTTTTCAAAAAAACCCACAACTGAATACCTGGTTTCTTAACTAACTACTATTATTATAGACATCAAATAGGTACAATTAGCCAAATCTCTTTATGGGAAGGGGTTTTATACATTTCAGATAAAAATCCACATCTAGTTATTGCATAAGCTGAGAATGGGAATGCTGTATTACAAACATACTTGCTTGGAGTATATTATAGGATATATGTACACCTGGCCAGTTCTTTCTCCATGAGATAGTGATAAAAATCTTCTGTTTAGTAAATTTTATTGCAGCTAATCCCCTCAAGATAACCACCAATTTCAGCAAGAATTAATACTCCTTAATGCGTTCCTCCAGTGATGCCTTCCTTTGCTATAGTCCCTTAATACCATACTTCTGTTTCTTGAAGATCTAAATGTTGATGGTTGTACAGAATGTAGTAATGCTTTTCAGCTCCTTCCTTGGCAGAGTGACTGATGGTAACAGTTTACAGTTGTAGAGAGTTCCTTCATTAAAAAATATATTCTCAATTATATGTATCTGAACTCTTCATTATTGTTGTAAAATGCAGATAACTTAAGAAGAATTACTGAATTCGGCAAATTATATATGTTTTGCAAAATTCTAAAGTACAATTATATATGTGACATAAAAGAACTTTGCTTAGGTGTGGCTTTGGGTTTTTTTCCGTTTACTTGGGGTTTTTTCTGTTTACAACTGAAAAACACAGCTTAAAGATGCATAATTTCTTAGTTAAAATGGGAAACAGAATCCTTCTGTATAAATAGGACAGATGACTGAAAAACAAGTTTGTAAAGGATAAGAAAGGATAAGACATTATGAAGTAATAAGCACATCTGTGTTTGTGTGATTAGTATATATCCCTCATGAATGCAAAGTGTTAACTATTTTCTAGGGAAGGAGGGCACTTGATCAGCAACTTAATTGCCTAAGGGGTAAATATGCAGATTTAAATCTGCTTTTAAAACTTCTAGGTAAGACACATAAAATCAGATCTATCAGGCTCAGGGATTGATGGATGTAGAAACACTGAAAAGAATAAAAACAGTCATGAAAATGCAGAAGATGTGGTGAGGGTCAGACTGAAACAAAAGCCTTAGTGACAATATTTTTCTCCAAGCCTTGGTGTTGAAGAATGCAATCAGAGAGCCAAGGTGATTTAGAACAAAAAAAAAAAAAAAAAAAAAAAAAAAAAAAAAAAAAAAAAAAAAAAAAGAAAAGAAAAGAGGGAATATAGTGGAGAAACTATCACAAAGATCAGAAACATACATTTTGTCCCAGCCTGTGACACCATCCTGTACTATTTAAAATACATATATAGTGTGAGATAGGTGTTTCCTTAAACACAGTGTAAAAACTGTTATTTGTATTTTCAGTTTTTGATACCAGACTTTCTTCAGTTCACAAAGATACAATTTTATAGGGTGTCAACTTTGCCTATTTACTATGTGGAACTGGTGGATGTGGTGTTCCTGGCCTACTGGGACAGCGATATAACCAAATATAATCCAGCATCCATTCCTTTATTTTCTACTTAAATACAAGGATCACATTTTTTTGCACTCTGATCGCCCTTCTGTAAGATCAGAAGTACTGTGGTCAGTTTTATTTCACATCCACACACTGCAAAGCTTGTGTATGCAGCAAGGAGTGTGCTAACCTTTAGGCACTGTTGGAGAAATTTGAATGAATCCATGTCACTCTCAAATTGATATCTATATGAAATTTATTTGTCCTAACGAAGACACCAAGAGCAATTAGAGTATTTTGCACCTACCTAGTTTGTTTCAGCTGTATATTCTATTTTAGAAGTAATTGAAATAGAAAATAATAATTGATTGTATTTGGAACTTTGATAAAATAAACCAAGTTTCTGTAAAATATATCTGAAATGTCTTCATTTATGGGAGGTAATTTTGACATACAGGATGGATATTAAATGTAGATCATGACATGACTATTTAGCTGACCTCTCTCCTTTCATTTATTATGGATCTTTATTTCATGACCTTTCCAGTTTTAAACCAGGTGTTTATTCACTTTACCTTTTTATCTTTCTCTGTTTTTAAAATATCTCAAATTTCAGGTAGGTCCTTTTCCTAATTATCTTCTGGTTTTTTATAAAGTCACCACTAAAACTCAGTGCTGTTATCTATTTCTGTTTCAGGTTATTTTTACATGAAAATCTTTATTTATGCTGATAGCATGACTGTATTTATTTCTCACACATGTGACATCTGTATCCCTGAGTACAATTAAGGGACCTGCTTGCCTCTCAGTTTTGCTATGAGCTGTAGAATGGAATTGAAATGGCTCTCAGGTGTTGGAAGTTTTGTTGTAATTGCATCAAGCTTAAGGTTAGAATTAAAAAGGAATTGTAGAACAGCTGGAGGGAAGATCTAACCTTTCTTATAATTTTGTCAGGTATAATGAAGTTGTATTCATTTAATCAATTTAACTATCTCACATAAATTTCTGCAGTAATCACCTTCTGTAGTCAGTTGCTAAGATCTCTTAACATTCTATTTAACAGAGCTGCACTTTGTAGGAACACTGTAGTAAGTATGAACACTTGATTTCTGAAATAAGCTTTCCCTGATTTAAATAATATGCATGATAAAAAGTGTATAAAAGTTTGGCAATTTTATTTAGATGAATAGGTTTTAAGGGTATTTTTCATGGCTTAAGTGTTGTGTTATTCTTTCTCATTCAGTTATATTTAATGCTCTTACCAGGTTTTGGGCTTCATTGTGAAGATAGTAGCAGAGAATTCTATACATGTAACATAATTTGATTGTTAAAAGATTGTGAGATCATTAACTAAGTTATTTGCAAGATTATTGATAAAAATGTGCTTACATTTCCCTCTCTCCTGGCCTATTACAATTAAGAAAATAAGAATTTTTTTCAGAAAGGAGTATCTGAGAGTACAAGGTGTTAAAAAGTGTCTTTGGTATAATTTGATAACTTGCCTTTACATTTCCAAATGTTGCATATTCTGTTTATTGTTGCCTTGTGAATTCTACATTTTTCAAAAATTCTCCTGAATCATGGGGATCATCAAGGTAGTACTGACTTTGATTTGCAGTGCCCATTTATTCCAATTATTATAATAATAATTTATCAATTATTATTAAATTAATAGAACAGGTATGATCCTTCTAGTTACCATGGTAGAGTTTTGAACATGGATAATGAGAACTACTATAATGACATCTTTTAAAGAGCAAAATTACACCTTAAGGAATTTTTTCTTTCAGGCATATTATTGAAATCTCCCGAGTTTGGGCAGCACTGTCATTGAATATGCAGATATGTTACTATGGTGCCACCTTTTCCTTCAAACTGAGTTTCAGGGATAACTTTAAACTTTTAAAGCTTCAATGCTATCTCTTTCAATTTCAGAAGTGAAACTTTCAAAGGAGTTGAAAATATTAATGTCAAAATCTTCTAAAAGTTTTATCAAGGTATATTTAATTCAAGATTTTTTTTTTTTTTGCCTTAACTCTAGTTTCTTCCTTTAATTCATAGTTTACCACTGTCATTCCTTACATATATATCTCTGTGCTGGGACTTCCTTCCTTTAGTTAATTCAGTGTACCTATCATTAGTTATTTCTCTTATGAAGTCAAGGAATGTGTTAATGAGTCTTCTAGAATGATATGTCAGTTTTTAAAGTCCATTAACTTTCTATGACTTTCTGCATACTAACAGTCATTATGACATTATTTCCCCTGATCTTGAAATCCAATTTAAATTCCAACCACAAAATTTCAGGGACGGAATACGGTTTTTAATTGCTCTTTCTACACTCTGTACAGAACTGAGATAAGAAGTTGTAAGTTATATTTTTAAGGTCTCTTTCACACATTTTTAATGAAAAATGATCAACATGAGACAAATGTGGTAGTTGTAAGACTCACAGCTTTTGGAAAAGAAAGGTTTTTATGGAATATGCTATTATTTCAGATATATGGCTACTTCTATATTCTTACAATTATTTCTTTAACATATTTCCTTGTTACAAAGGCTATTGTTTAGAAGTCCAACATATCTTCCAAAATTATTCCCTTATGTCATATTTTGTCTCTGGTACACAGAGAATAAATGCCATCTTCCTTTGACAGCTCACTTGAAGAATGCATTTTATTCTTGTCACGTCAGGACTGCATGTGCACATTGAGATTTATCAGTCAAAGGACAAGAAGATTTTTATTTCAAGGTCTAGTCGAGGATGTCTTTGATAAGCTTAAGCCTTTCTATGAGGCCCTGGTCTGGCCACAGAACCACTTTTAGGTTTTGACCAGAAAGAAAACCAAAGAATGCAATCCAGATAAAAGCTGATGTGTGACAGTGTTTCCTCCAGACTATTTTTACAGATAGCCAGAATGACAAGGTACACTCAACATGTAACTTACAGATGAGTTTAAACGCAACAGACAAAATGCATTAATTGGCACTTAAATTCCACAGAAGTTCTAGTCTTCAACAGCAACAGATTACACAACCTTAAAATTTCCACAGAAAATTTGGATAAAGAACATAGAGAGTTAAAAACATACGATAATGGAAACGGATAAGTTCCCAACATTTCCCCAGTCAAACTGTTTTTCTTAAATTCACTTTCAAACCATCTCTAAATCAAGAGCAGAGCTGCTGCCCAAGATGTCTCCATTTTCATTAAGATCTAGTGGTTTTTTTACACTGATATGCCAGAAGCAATAGTATCTACTGAAACAATGCTTTTAGTTAAATTTATGCTTGAACTACAATTGCCCTGAAATTAAAACTGGAAAACAAAACCAACCCTGTAATTAATATGTCAGATCCTATTAGAACTGGAAAATTGGCTGTACTTCATTTCAGGGTTGGCAAAAGTGAAGTGCCTTATCTGTATGTGGTTAAATACCCATGACACTTGTTTCTTGTATGGTTTTGGTATAATGATACATCTCACTTTTTTTACCAGGGATATAAACAGGGCAACTAATCAGATTTGGCATAGTATTTAACTGCTCTTGTACTCAGGGTTGGGGGGTTTTTCTAAATAAAACCCTCCCTTCCATACTGTTTGTCTCTATTTAGAAGGTGACAATTTGGATTTTCCTTTCATTGTGAACTAAATCTTCAGCTTGTATAGTAAAAGTAAGAGCAGCAGTGCAGACAGCTTATTTCTGCTGGTAGTATTAACCTTTGATTGACTACTACTTGAATGATAAAAAATTATCAATTGCTTTTATTTGCTTCAAATGGACAATTGGATTATCTTCTGAATATCATTTTAATGTATTGATTCTACTTCCTCAAAAACAGACCATCACTTATTTTAAATTGCAATATGTTCACCCTTTGTGGTGCATTAATTATGAAAACAACCTTGTCAGAGTCTGAAGAGGCCTCTGCGCACATATTGCTTCTCCATGTTGTGTCTCTGAGGGATGCCAGTAAAGCATCTCCTTGAATCCTGTCAATACCTCTGAATAAAGCCATTCATCTGTCTTTCAAATTGGGTCCCTTAGTTACAATTGGCTTCTGGTTTTCTTTTTTAAAATTTTCTATATTAATTCAAGTGATCTTTTTCAGTTTAATGGACTTTTCAGGGAATTCTGAAAACCATGAATTCAATACAGAAGGAATATATATTCCAGTTCCTCTTAGAAGGGGAAGAGTTATTCACTTATCAAGACATACAAAACATTTTTGAATATATTGCAACAATTCTACTAAAATTCACATAAAACTCTAGTCTCATGTAAGGAATTCCTTACAAGGAGAGGTAACCTACATGACAATACAGCACTTATATATTGTACATCAAAACAGACAATATTAACTTGTGTAAAATCTGTTGCTACCTTCATATGTGCTAACTTTTTATAGGAGATAAGATAGTTTCTCTATTATCTATTTTTTTCTGAAAATGAAGCAATATATTACACTAATAAAATAATTTGTTTCATGTTCATTCTTCAAATTAGACTTCACAAATTAGTAAACAACTTGTCTAGAACATGAATGCTAGAGTTACTCTGGTTTGTATACCATGTTTAGTAAGACTGAATGGGTTAACTTCGCCCAGTTTTGGAGGTTTCTTCTATCCATATTCAATAAAATATTTTACTTAAAATATCTACACTCTCACCGACTGTCATGACATACATATATGGTTATACAAAAATCAAATGCATTTTACATATATGTGATAGCTATAAGGAAATCATATTTTACAGATATATTAGGTCAACAAAAGAATGTTAATCTTAAAGTTGTATTGGGACAAAAAAAGTTCTGCTGATGTTAATAGGTATAAAGGCTGAAATATGTCCTTACTAAGATTTTTGTAAAACCTCAGCATTCATATTTATAGGTGTCAAAAACTGAGGATTTGGAAATATCTTGAGGAAAGTAATCTGTTTTACAAATGTAAAAAATGAGCACATGAACTCACAAAAAAAATTAACATTTTATAAACTGAAAGAATGAGCATTTTCTGATCTTACGTTTAATTTGACCAAATCTGATATTATAATATCAGATGATAGATGATATTCTGAAACACTTATTACTGCCATTTAACTAAAAATGAACATTACCTCTTTTCCTTAAAAGAATTATTTATGCTTGTTGAATAATGAAAAAAAAAGGTTAATAGAATACTGACTATGTTTAAAAATCAAGCAAGATTTTCACTATACCTATCAAGCATGCTTTGCCCCTATGTAATCATAAGACCATATATAAATTAAACTGAAATATTAAAACCAAACAAACCCCCACCACCACACCAGACCCAAACTATATAAAGACCACTTTATAAAGACCACTTCTTCTATATCATATCTGTTTTCTACAATGATGTCGCAGGAAAGATTCCCATGGATGATGAAGACTATAGATAACTCTCTTCTGAACAACCTTCCATCCACATCAAATTCTTCATTTACTAGTTGAGACACCAAAGGTAAAGAGATGTTTTTGACTGTAGTCTGATATTCAAGAAACATTTTTATTTCTACAGGATAACAGCAAGACAGTGCATTGGTAGTTTTTCAGATTATCTTTTCAGTGACTGTCAAGTTTCCCTGGCTTATCAGAGACATATTATATGGAACTTTTTCTTCCTCTTTTCCCATAGCATAGTTTCTCAAAAAGAATAATGCCAATAAAATGTAAATAACCCTTAAGCCACTTGCTTTTCTCTTTTGAGGATATTTTCTTGAGGAATCTTCTGAAAATCACCCCACTGTACATATACATTGATACTACCATGTCTTAGACTAGTGGTACTTTCAAGATACTCTTCTATTTCTCACTAGATGAAGCTCAAAACTTTGGCAAGAAGGTTGATGTCTATAGGAGGCACTTGGAAGACCTATTAGACATTACTTTGTTTTATTATAATGAAGCACTCTGATCCCACATTATTTATGCAATCCATTGCTGTAACTATATCTAGCCACCTTTCTGATAGACAGACAAAAACCTCACAAAACCATTTATTCATCTATGGCTAACTGGGTGACTGCTCCCTGTTTTTAAACCTGGGCAATCCATACCACAACGGCTTTCAAGTAAGACTACTCCAATAGACTGTAACAGACTGCAAAAAAGGAAGACTGCCATGCCAGTAACATTCCCCTTCATCCAGAACTTGGAAGCCTGCTTTCCTAACTACAATAAAACTGATGTAAATCCACTGTAAATGTCTCAAATCTGGAAAATTTTTCTGTCATATAACTTTAGTGCAGTTTTATATGATCCCTCATAACTACCTAGTCCCTAATTAGCCAGTGACCTAGATATTTCATGTGATAAAATGAAAGGTCTAAAGGCTTGAAATTCCCCCGCTAGCATCTTCCATGAGCTTACGAATAATCAGAATTCTTCATTTTTGGGTTTGTTTCTTGGATTGTTGTTTGAGGTTTTTTGAGAATGCAAATTTACCTTCTGGCATGAGTTGCAAACAACAAAAGATTTCTTATTACTTTGAGAAACCCTTCTAAGTTTTGAAAGGTCAGACAAGAATATCACCTGATTTTTCCTGTGGTAGTAACCTTACTTGCTTTAAGTATTTGAAATAACCCAACAGAAGAAAAGTTCTTGTAACTTACATAGTATCAGGACAACTGAACCCTTATGAAACTACTTTCTTCTTGAACAATTTCTAGCAGGAAGTTCTATATCTTGTTAAGATCTTGGGTATCATAAATCAAAGGCTAGAGTTTCTGTCCAGTCACACTTTCCCTTAACAGGAGGTTAGTTTACAAAAACAGCTGTGTTACTTGAGACATGTAGCTTGCAGATCAGTGAAGTGAAAGGCTCACCTCAGCCGGAATTGGTATTTCACTCCCAAAAAGTCGTTATGGGATACGATGTGACAAGGCATGCCCTTCACTTCACTGACATGCATACCATATGGCACAAAATTGCACAACCTGTTCAAGTTTAGGATATACAACTCATGCAGCCACATAAACTGTATTTTTTTCCCTTTTCACATAAGCATCAGCATGAAACTGTGAAGCAGGAAGGAACTAATGGGAAAGTATTTAAATCAGGTGATTCCTACCCATAAACAAAAAAAATTCAAAGACCAAAACCAAACTATTTATACCTCTCCTTTCTCAAGAGCCTGCAAAGGTGTGAATGGAAATATAAACTGTATTGAAGAGGAAAATACCTCTGTATGTACCTTTCCTGGGATAGAAATTAATTAGAATTAGCTAAGAGAGAGCGCTTTGTCCTTTGGTTTATACTTGGCATTTTGCCAAAGTATCAAACCAAAACAGTTGCTCAGAGCATTGTGAAGTCTCCATATATATTGATTTTTAAAAATTAGCTGGATGCAGTCCTGAGCAACCTGCTTTTGCAAGGGGTTGGCCCAGATGATCTCCAGAGGTCCCTGCCACCCTCAGATGTTCTACAAGTCAACAGGTATATGTGTGTGGGACTCACATGCCATAAATGGATCTGTCACAACCCTGATACCTTGGGTGGTAGCTGAAATGCTAGCTGCTGTAATGAAGGAAAAGAAAACTGATCCATTAATGTGTTAAAACCTTCTACATTAAATTCAGGTTGAGAAAAAAATCTCTAAGACTACTTTTCTTCTTTTTATTTAGCCAAAACTTTTCTTTATTTTCCATTTATTTGGACATTCTCAAGAGTAAAATTATTTTCCCTCAGCATAGGCATAGGCAAGAACATTCACCTGTAATCCTGTGAAAGTGGAGCACATGTCTGCTATTATGTCAAAGCTCTGCTAGAGTCAAAGTTGCAATGTCACCAGATTTTTCAGAGACCGTAAGACTGAGATGTCCCCCATGCCCAATATCAGAACAACAGAACTTATAATAAACATAAAAAGTACAGATTGCACTTCCATTTTCACTTGGACATCAGATTTCTTGTTCCAAATGTTTTCTGAAGAAAGGGACTATGTTTTAAACAAGTTCATGCTTCTTTACAGCAGTCTCATTAAAAAAAAGAAGAAAAGAGAGGTGGTTTCAGTAATGGTACTTAAATCTGGGGTAAAACTATCAATTATTGAAATTCATTAATTAAGCAAAATATTTTCTGAAAGTTGCTACACACCTCTCAGTTTGAAGATTTTTCTATCAAAACAGGGTCTCATTAAAATTTTACATGCTAATCAGTATGTTTACAATTTCATTTTATGAGACTATAATTTTGCACTGAGGTTTTGAATTCTTTTCATTATAATTTTATGCCAATTAACTCAGAAGGGGAAAATGTAATTTACAGGTTTGCATAATTGCCCAGATGTTAAGATGTAGCACAAGTTGAGAAGAGAAACAAAGACTTTTTAAGCTTATGCTTCTAAAAAGAAAATAGCTCACTTTAGTTTCTTCTTGGCTGCTAGTTTTGCAGATCTGCTTTTGGAGTTAATATACAGTATTCTGACTTTGATTAAAATCCAGGAATTGTTTTAGTATTCTGCTTTTTAGTACAGCAGCTTTGGAAGGAAGATTTGATACAAGCATGGAAAACTCTTTTTTTAAAACACATTTCATATATTTGCCATTCTGTCAAAGATAGATAAACATGATTTACATTCAGTGGGAATCTTGAAGATAAGAAATTTCTCAATTCACAAACTTTTGGTTATTCCTGTATCCTATGTAATTAACAATGCCTGTTAAAATTCCTTTTTGAATATATTTATCATGTAATTTTTCATCCCTTTTTCCAACAGGTTGTCTTTTCATACCAAAAGTTTTTAGAAAAATTCTGGTTCACTATACACTATGCATCATATGGACTTTCTGGGCTTTAAGGAAGAGACCAGTGGTGAAAAAAGGTAGCCCAGACTATGCACAAGGGCGACTCATGGATATGTGTGAATATTTTACCTTAAAGAATTGGATATATGCATCTGAAAAAGCACAGAATGACATCTAGTTAGCAGGGAAACTGATCCATTCTGGTAAAGACATCTGCTTAGATCACACATAATTTAAAAAATTTCAAAATTTCATGTCAGTCTTGTGTACTATTTATCTGTCCCATTAAAAAAAAAAAAAGAAAAAAAAAAGAAAGAAAAGGTAAAAAACTTAAAGGTCAATTACATGGATTTTTTTTCTTTTACTTTTTCTCTCAAATATCTGAACAGTACAAGTACAATCTGTGGGGAACTATGACCATTTCCAGAACATGTTTTGAGGAAGAGCCAGGGTCACGTGTAGAGATAAAAAAGAGAAAGGGAGAGGCAGAAACACAAAGATTTCTTGTCCCACCCCTATAGGAAAAAATTGCAATGTAGCGAGAGGTTTTTTCCATGCCCCAGCAGTTCAACCCCAACGTGATCCCAGGTTTCGGGCTTCGAGACACATGCGTGTTGTTCTCTTAGAGATACCACCATGCGCTCAGGTTAACAGCAAGAACATAAGAACTCAAGAACTGTTTATTAAGGGGGGTACACACTTATACAGGGTTTTGGAGGGTACACGCGACCGAGGGTGGCTTGGGATAGGCTGGAGGGGTCTGTGCATGAGGTGGAGGAGTCCTCCCATTGGCTGGGAGGCACAGTGAACGAGCTGTCCACGCGGCAGGCACCAGACTCAGGTGCCAATGAGTCTAGCCCCTGTTGATTGTTCTAGGGTTGTTTACGACCTTTTTGGCTGCCCCAAGGTCACCCTGACCTTGTCAGCCTGTCAGCCTTAACGTAGGGAGTGCAAATACAGGGGCCAAAGCCTCTCCCAACATTAAACTGTTATATTACCATAGTTGATATTAAAACGCTAATATTAAAGTGATTTGTGGAACTATGCCAATATCTAGCTTACTCCTTGCATTTCTTGAGTCAATGAGATTGCTAAATCTGCAGTGGATCATGCACAACTTACCTTTACTTCAAATTTAAGTGCATATTTAATTTTAAATGCACTTACATTAGTTTTCACTTGCATATTTTCAAGAACACTATTTAAATATTTTCTTGAACTTTGGTGAACACTTGAAACTGAATTCAGATCATAAATCAGTGTTGTAGTTTGGGATTATTATGTAAATTCTCTCCCCTGCCATTAACTGTCCATGCCAGCAGTTAACAAAGAAAGT
>JAWWLZ010000139.1:51564808-51632670 GCA_035041345.1 Poliocrania exsul | reverse complement strand
GGGTACACACTTATATAGGGTTTTGGAGGGTACACGCGACCGAGGGTGGCTTGGGATAGGCTGGAGGGGTCTGTGCACGAGGTGGAGGAGTCTTCCCATTGGCTGGGAGGCACAGTGCATGAGCTGCTCATGTGGCAGGCACCAGACTCAGGCGATTGTTCTAGGGTCAGCCTGTCAGCCTTAACGTGGGGAGTGCAAAATTAGGGGGCTGGGCCAAAGTCTCTCCCAACACACCCCCAATTGTATAAATGTATTTTTATTAGCTATAAGTTTCATCAGAATATCAAAGCCTTTTAACTCTCAACAGTGTCTATCTGCATCTCACCTAAAGAGACTCTTCGCTGAGCGAGTGCGTGTCTTCTAAAGGATACATTTTTCTCTTACTTGGCCTAATATAGGATACCAAACCTTTGTAACAGAAAGTAATGTTGCAGATAACATTTCATTTAAATTTCCTCTGCATCACTCATACACACCAAAAAAAAAAAAAAAAAAAGTCCCATAATGGGTTTATCTATTTTCCCTTACTTCAGCTTTTATATAAAAGCTAAAATATGTCTGGGTTGTTGCACTTTTTCCTGTAGATTATCAGAACTGCTATTACATCTCCTGCTGATGCACTTCCCCATTTGGAAGTGGGCAGTCTACAATCATAATTGAAAGCATTACCACTGTTTCTGTATGACTAAAGTATTATTCATTGAACTTTTAAAAAACTTTATGCATTCAATGAAAATTTTATCTATGTCATAGATTGTAATAGATGTAAGGTTGTTTTCTTGATGAACCTCATAAAATACAGTAGAAACATGAAAACATACTAATTTACAATGTGTTTGAATATTTTAAAGGAAAATATAATGAAAATATGGAAAAAGTGCATTTTAAATATCATAATACCTATGTAGTGTAACAATACAAATTATGAGGGTTCTAACTTTTAATTATTGATATATGTGTGGGAAAAAGTGATAATGAAAGGGTTTTCTGATATGAAAATATATGTCACTTTTAAGAAGGTCCATTTGAATATTTGAAAAAAAAATCTTCATTGTCATAATCCTGGCAAATTTTTATCAGCTTTTCTAATATACTCTATGATGTTATCCTGTTAAAGATATTATATACAGACCGCTTCTTTTAAATACTAAGATAAACACTCTCACTAGAGGCTAGTGAATACTGCACAGCAGCAGCAAAATGTGTCTCAAAGTACTCTTTGGAGACAAGTAGAAGATTTCAGCTTGTATGTGTTGGCTTGTTCTGGGGTTTTTTGGCTTCAAGTTCTAGAATGAACAACAAAATATACTTTGTAAGAATCAATTTCTCATATAGGTAAATATGTAGTAAAAATAAGGGTACATGTTTCAGTAATAAGGGTCAATTTAAATGAAAATAGTAATAAAAATTATTACTGAGAAGCAATTACTTCTAGTCTTCTGTATGCAGTTCTTTTTATTGTAAAAGCCCATCTACTCACTTTTGAAGTCAGTTACACCATAAAGAATATCATCTGCTTGCAAATCACATTTGTTTACATTTTTTACTAAACATTCTCAGATGCAAAAGCATAGATTTCTGCAAATATGAAAAAAAAATAAATTCTATGGTTTTCGACTTTCCTTTTTCATTCATCTGGCAGCACTCCACTGGAGTTTGGGTTTATTTGTGTTCTGTTATGCAGTCAAATTTCCTCTTTCCCACTGTTTATGTAATTCTTTCACAGATAAAAAGGAAACACAGAAAAAGAAATTTTTAAATGAATTCGCTGGCCCACATTTTTTATAATTTCTGAGGAAACCATTCAATTTGATTTATTTACTAAGATAAGTATGATTATAAATGTACTAGTAGTGTACTATCATCCTTGGATCCCCCTGTATGCAGTACAAGACAGCTGAGGGTGTGATAGATTTGCAGTGGGAAGATGAAGTCTTCCAGAGTCTCCAGAGAGACTAGATTTGAACAGAAATAATGAAAGGATGCAAAGGACCAGCAAGAATAGGAAGAGATCACCAGGAAAACAATGAAGTATGTAGCAGTGAGAAAGAAATTGTGGAAGCAATTACCTGGGTCAAGAGACTTAAGATCCAGTGGGTAAAGAGTAAAGAAGAAAATAAGAGTTGGGGACAGCAGAAAACAGAACCCACAGAACTTAGCTGAGTTGAAATTGTAGATTCTGCCAGCAGAGTAGCAAGTCCAAGGAGGATTTGTGAAAAATGATGGTGATTGCAAAGTATTCCCCTATAACATATATGTAGGAACTAAGAAGAGGGATGGACAGAGTGTCTCAGACAATTGTATGAGAAAAGGAAATAGCTCTACATATGCTTAAGTCTATCTACACTCATGGCAGCCCTTAAACATATGAGTATTTCTCTGGAGGGGGCTCAGGACTCATGTAAACACTAATTATACAGAGAATCCAAATGGGTAATATATGCCCAAACTGATTCTTTTTATATGAGTTTAGATGAGAGGATGTATTTTTCCAATGCAGAGAGGGAAAGCCCCCTCCTTTTTGAGAGACAGATAAGGTGGGAAAGATTTTGTGAACAGAGGAGAGAGGGGAAGAAAAATGTAGGTAAATCAGACTGCAAATTAAAGAAGTTTAAAAAACAACCACAATTGCCTTTAGTCTGAGGTCTTCCAGCGTCAGTCCTGACTTTGCCCGATGATTTTCATCAGTACATGGATATTTGGTCCATGGTGGCAAGGTCTGGAATCTGCAATGCAAGAACATTCTTCACAAAATTATAGATTATTTTCTTTCCCTGAAGAAACTTTTAAGGTGATTGTAACTGTGTTTTTTATTCTCAATTGTTCACAAACCAGAACAGACTATAACTGTATCTAAGGCTGGATACATCATAAACACCAGTGAAGTTCCTGCTTCTCAGTCTTACTGCTGTCCCACAGATAAGGCTCACTGAGGAATTCTTTGGATTTGTGATACAAAAGAAGGAAATTATATGGAAAACATTAATAAAACAATATGTCTACATGTCTGATCCAATGATGAACTGTCAACACAGACAGCTCCTACTCTTGAAGTCTAAATGACAGTTATAGGATGATGAAACATGGTAAAGAGGCAAAGCAACCAAAGGAGATAATTTAATTCAAAAATATTACTTGAAATTGATCCTCCTGATATGCCATATAAACAATATAGCTTTTTTTTTTATTTGTCCTTTGGAATAGTAATACAGGTATCCATTTTAACTCAAGAGTTTCCCTATCTTTCAGAAAACTTGTCTTCCCTGTCTTTCAGTGCCCTTAACTGCATTTTTCCTCTGATCAAGTTAGTATTTTCTAACTAGCAGTAAAAGGGTTCACTTAGGAACTTATCACAGATTCTGAGAAAATTCAGACAATTTCGATCAAAAACTTATTCAGTTAAAAGTAATCTGTCACAGAGGTAGAGTTAGCATTTCAGAATGGATACTGGGAAGTTCAAAACAAACACTACAGACCTATAATTCTATTTCTTCTATCTGATCCTTAGATTACCCTCCTCCTACTGTAGCACTGGAGTACATCTTGAGAGCCTTCTTGCAAAAGCATTAAGGTGACTAAGCTTTTGCTTAATTTTTAACTTTTTCACACTTTTTTTTTCAAAATTAAAAAAAAACCCCTACCCTGAATGATTTTTTTTTTGTTCCTCTCAAAATAGTTGCAGTTTATTGAAAATATTTTTTAAATAATTATTTTCTTAACATTGGGTCAATTTCTAAAAGTCACTCCCTAAAAATGTGTGCAAGCAAGATTTGAAAAAATACCTTTAGATGGATATCCGCAACTAGCTATGTGGAAGTCACACATTTCTCCCTAAGAGTAAGTAAGGGATGTATACAGTATAAAACAGGGCCTGGATAAATAGGGCCTCTTATAGCAATGGTAATTTAGGACATCAGTTTTGTAGCTAGTTTCTTAAGTTTTCTTAAATTTTGCAAAGATTTGATTCCCTTGACTTTAGTGATCACTGAACACATCTTCATAAAATAATTGTTTCAGGAATTGTTCCATTTCTATGGGAGAATGCTACTTTACATAAACAAATTTAGTTACATAAACATAGAAAACTGCATATAGTAATGTGTCTGTTTCTACACTAATAATAGCCTGAAGTAACTTGCCTCTAATTTAAATGTTTTCATTTTGGTAATTAAAAACTCTTTACAATCTTTGCTTTTGAAGTTGTGACATCAACTGCAAGATATTAAAAAAATATTGAATCAATGATATTTTAGTTTTCAAATTAAAAAAAAAATAAATTACACTATTATTCAGATAAATCTCCTGTTTGACCCCCAACTTAAAATAATGCACAATCATTGAATACTCCTGCAGTGAAAGAAAAATGTGGAGTCCTATTAGCAATATTGGTACTTGAAGGTTATTTTTAATTCATGTCTATTCTAAAGACACAAAACAATATCTTTTCTGTCTAACACTCTTCTCTGATGAAGGACTTTTATTTTATTGTACTTTTTTTGACTTACAGGACACAAACGGAAAATCACTATGCATGAGTCATTGCATAAATGACTTTGAAGTGCACCAAATATATAAGGAATTTTTATTCTTCTATTGCTGCATGAAATTTCAAATTTATTAGCAATTGCAGAATTATCATCATCACAGAGTTCTCCGCAGTTCTCCGACACTGACGCATTTGACAACCTAGAAGAGCCTCATGGCATCTGTGAGTGTCCTCCAGGTTACTGGTAAAGTCACAAAACAAAGTTCGTACTCACAGCTATCCTTAAGGAACCTCCCTGGAGACAGACCACTATTTGTTAACCTTTTGCATTCCATCCTTTAACCAACTTTAATCCACTGAAGGATTTCTCTCTTGCATATTTGTCCCTGTAACTTTTGGTGTGGGATCTTCTGAAACACTTCTGAAAATCCAAATATGCTATGTCCACTGAATCCCCTACATAAACTTTGGCTCCACAAAGTCTAGCAGAGGCCATGCTGATTCTAAAGCTTTAGTTCATTACAGATTCTCCTGTCAAACCAGTGACAAAAATCAGTTGCCGATCTCTAGTTTCCAGACTCCCATACTTTGCAGCTTTTGTAGAGTTAATGATGTCGATTTCAAAGCATTCTGGTGGTGGCGGTTCGCAATGCTAGGTCATGCACTCTGTCTAGAAGACCAGCCACTTCATATTTGAGACATTTCAGAACTTTTGACTGAATGTATCTCTTTGTGTTGATTTCTTGATGTTCGACTCACCTAGATGACATAATTCCTGGGTATATACTTCAATCTGATCCAACTTCTCTGACCTCTCTGTCACAGAGAAAGAATAGGTCAGTTATTGGTCCCTGACCCAGGTCTTCCTCCAGGATCACGTCTGAAAAAAAGTATTTGTTGATATTTTTATTTATGGCCTGATCACTTGGTTCAACCTCTTAACACCAAGCATTCCCACCAATTCCCTAGCTGGCATCCTACTTTTGGTGTGTTTAAAGTACCATTTTACTGCAAGCTTTACAAAGTTTTAGTCTGAACTTTCTTGTTTAGGTCTCTAAATTTCCTCTTTACATTTGACCTGCTGTTTTTATCTGTATTTCTTTTCTTCCTATTTGAGCAAGATTTCCAATTTTTTTATAGGTCAAACTATTAGCTGCAACAGCCTCCTTAACTTTCTCAGGAAGACATGCAAGGGACTTTTGGACCACTTTGGTTTCTTTTTGAGTTATGGCATACATTGTAACTGGTCTTCTAATACAGTATTTATAGCAGCCTTCATGCTGCATGCAGGCTTTTTGAACAAATCTATTCTGACTTTGAAAATTTCTCTTTCTTTACAGTTTCTTTTCTTGAAATCACGTATCAATTTGCAAGATTTATTTGTCTCTCTCTGTCTCCCAATGAAGCCTTAAAAATAATTGCACTGTAGTTTCTATTAGAGAGCAGCTCTCCCACTGATTCTTCTTGGCTCAAGCTCTTTTCATCTCTGAGGCCAAAAATTCCAAATAGTCTATTTTGCTATGAACTCTAATCTAAGACTAGTTGTTGCAGTTAACATTTACGGAGCCTGAACCTTTTATCTCTGCATCACACCCTCCTACGGCATTGATTGAGTCTACTGAAATAGCTGCAGCCATCACGGAAAGATGCAGTCATTATGACTGCCACTGGTGGCTATCACATGAGCAGCGTTATGGGAAATAAAGGTCAGGTTGAGGGGAGGGGGACACACTAGTCTCAACCAGTAGCATTTTTAAACAAAATCAAATGTAAGTATAAATAATTTTGTAAATGCTGTAAAGTAAAAGTAGAAGATCAATAGACGATGTTATGCAGGTGAAAGGAACAAGCAGGAATTTTTGAGCAATACTGCACATTCCAAAACTGTGGAATAACCTCTCAGATCAGAAAGTCACTTTGGTAAATTGTCTCAGAAAATTGCAATAATGTCTCTAAAAGATTATCTTTATCACTAACCTGATATTGCAGTGGAGCAAAATACTCATAATTTTCATTGCCAAATGCAAAAATATTTACCAGTATATATAAATTAGGTAAACTCTTCAAGGTAATGATTTTTCTATTTAAGAAAACATATATGCACACCAGTCCAGAAAGGGATTACCTCCAAATTTTTAAGGTAATGAGTTATGCTTTAAAAACAGATAGTTTTGGTAAGAATAGTGCTCACAGTTATATGCAGCTTGAGCATTTTTTGAGTTTTCTAAGTGAGAAGATATGCTTAATTATAAAAAGTAACGATTTTAAGAAAGTAAAAACTAAGAAGATCATTTTTCAAGGTGTTTGAAAAAGTTTTGTCTCTTTTAAAGTCTGGATCAATACTGCCCTTCTCTCGATGCCAACTTTATTACTCTTTTTCACTTTATAACTTCTATTTATACTGAGTCCTTTGAGTCCTAAACTGCTTTTTCTGCATGTCTAGCTGCTTGTTATAAAACCTTTCTCTCTCAGTACTTTGACAGCACATCAACCAACAAATCTCACTTGTGACAAACTCTAATGATTGAAGCACATATCTTGATTCCTCTCAGTACCTCAACACATTTCTGATTCAATACAGACTTTACTGTTATTAGCTCATCTTGCCTTTTACTGTCTCTTTTCATCCATCAAGCATAAAATAGGTGTCACTCCTACAATCATCAGATTTGAAAAGCTGGAGTGGAGAGTAGAGGGGGCAGGGGTAAGAAGAGCAATATTAGCTTTAGTTTCTAGCCTACCTTTTCAATATGCTGGCTTGGAAAATACTTTGTTTGGAATTTGCCAGTCTTTCATCAGAAAATCTTTATGCTGGTTTTATTATCACTTGAGAAAACTATGAGATGATAATTTTCTTTTAAAATCATCCATCATTAGAGCTGTGCTTAATCCAAATATTGGAACAGCTAGCATAACAATTCTGTATTTACGAATATTCTTATACCCCTTACATGGTAGATTTTACTGCTCATTGGGGTCAACATTTCTTAGACACTATAGTTCCATCAAACATGACAGTTATGACAACCCCAGCTTAAAGAAGGTCATATGCAGAATATTTTCAGTGGAAGTAATTGCACTGGACATTTTTTTCTGTTTTCGTATTATATCGACACTGAGTTATATGAAGCCATGTCATTTCTGTTCTGCACTGCCATAAAAGCAGTAAACTAACATTGAACAGGTTTTGAAGGGACAGAGTATTTCCACATGAATGTGTGATTTTTCAAGGAAGGAAGACATGCTGATGAATGGTTGACAGTTTAAGCTTTTAATAGCTATTCTCAATGTCTATTTAATATGAATAGTTGAGCTAGATAAAAGTCAGCGGTAGTGAATCTACCAGGACAAACCTAGCGAACTACAGATATTTTCATCAGAAACTGAACCTAAGAGAAAGGACAAGGCAAGGGACATTCAGAGTTTTTGGCTTAAAGACCAAGTGATAACTGCACAGATGAATGGAAACCATGATGCATATCACCAAATTATATGAATAAATAAATTAACATTGTGCACTTGTTCTCTGTAAAGCAATTTTTCACAGTAAATCCAAACTGAAAAATAAGAATTTTATGTTTAGAGATGAAGAATTTATTCAATTAGTTAAAAAATAACTTTGCCTTGTTGTGTTCTGCTTCAAAGAGAAGTTAAAAAAAAAAGAAATAGGTCTTCATTCAGAGTTTTACATTTTGTTAACAATGTGCCCTTGTGGTAAAGCAGAATAAGAGCATCCCAGGCTGAATTAAGAAAAGCATTCATAGAATCACAGAATATGCTGAGTTGGAAGGGACTCACAAGGACAATCAAGTCTAACCCTTCGCCCTGCACAGGACCCTGCCCAGAAGTAATACCATGTGCATCAGAGTATCATCCAAATGCTACCTGAACTGTCAGGCTCAGTGTCGTGACCACTTCCCTGGGAAGCCTGATCCAGTGCCCAACCGCCCTCTGGAGGAGAAGAACCTTTTTCTAAAATCCAACCTAAATCTCCCCTGACACAACTTCAGGACATTCCCTCTGGTCCAGTCACTGGTCACTACAGAGAAGAGATCAGTGTCTGCCTCTCCTCTTCCTCTCACAAGGAAGTTGCATCTGCAATGAGGCCTCCTGAGTCTCCTCATCTCCAGGCTGAACAGACCAAGTGACCTCAGCTGCCCCTCATGCAGCTTCCCCTTCACTATCTTCACTGCTCTCCTTTGGACACTTTCTATGAGCTTAATATACTTCTTATATTGTGGTGCCCAAAATTCACACAATATTCAGGATGAGGCCACACCAGTGAAGAGCAGAGCAGGACAATCCCAATGCCCTCCCTCGACCAGCTGCCACGCTTTGCCTGATGTCCCCCAGGGCATGGTTGGCCCTCCTAGCTTTCAGGGCACTGCTGACACATATTCAACTTGCCACTGACTAGGAACCCCAGGTCCATTTTTTGCAACACTGCTTTCCAGTATCTCATTCTCCAGTCTGTACATATATCCAGGGTTGCCCTATCCGAAGTGCAGAATCTGTCACTTCCCCTTGTTGAGTTTCATGTGACTGGTGATTGCCCAGCCCTCCAATTTGTCAAGATCCCTCTGCAGAGCCTCCCTGCCTTTGAGGGAGTCAACAGCTCCTCCCAGTTTTGTGTCATCTACAGACTTACTTAGTATCCCTTTCTGTCTTGTGTCCAAATCATTTAGGAAGATGTTGAAGAGCGCAGGGCCTAAGATGGAGCCCTGTGGAACCCCATTAGTGACAGGTCATCAGTCTGATGTTACTCCATTCGCTATTAATTAATCTCTGTGCTCAACCCATGAGCTAATTACTCACCCACCCCATGATGTGTTTATGCAGCTGTGTGCTGGACAGTTTTGTCCAGAAAATTCCTGTGAGAGACAGTATCAAAAGTTTTACTGAAATCCAGAAAGATTACATCCACTGGCTTCCCTTGATCAGCTAGGTGGTTACCTTGTCATGCAAGGAAATCAGGTTCAACAAGCAGGACTATCCTCTCATGGAGCCGTGCTGGCTGTGACCAATGACTGCATTGTTCTTCAGGTATTTTTCAATACTTCCCAGAATAATCTTCTCCATAAATTTACCAGACAATGAAGTGAGACTGACAGGCCTGTAGTTTCCACAGTCCTCCTTCTTGCCCTTCTTGAAAACTGGGACAATGTTCACAAGCTTCCAGTCAGCTGGGACCTATCTGGATGCCCAAGCCCACTCAAAAATTATAGAGAGAGGTGTTTTGAGGACATCAGCTAGCTCTTTAAGGATTTTAGGATGAATCCAATCAGGCCCCATAGATTTGTAGGGATCCAGCTGGAGCAGCAGATCCCACAAAATTTCAGGGTCAACCAGGAGTTGATCATTCTCTCTGTCATAGTCCTCCAGCTCAGGGCACTGAGACCCTCAGTCCATCATCCTCATTTTGTAATGGGCTGATGATATTTCTGTGCTGCCTGTTGCCATTAATATATTTGAAAAAACTCTTTTTATTGTCCCCCACGTTTCTGGCCAGCTTCAACTCCACTTGACCTTGGTCCACATGAATTTTCTCACTACAGTGGCAAGCAGCATCTCTGAATTCATCTTGACCTTGCTTCCACTGGGCATACACCTTCCTTTTTAGCCTTATTGCCATAAGATCCTCGATCCGCCAAGCTGGCATTCTGCCTTGCCTGTTTGATTTTTGGCCTGCTACTGTGCCTTTAGGAGGTGATGTTTGAAAAGTAACCAGCATTGAGGGACACTGGCACTTACCAAAACATTTTTCCAGGGGACCTTACTTACTAACTCCCTTAGCAGCCTGAAGTCTGCTCTCCTCATGTTGAGGTTTCACTGGCACTTTTCCTCCCATCAGCAGAGATTTAAAACTCGATCATTTTGTGGTCACTGTGACCAAGACAGCTGCCAATCACCTCTTTGCTCACAGGTTCCACTGTGGTGACAGGCAGCAGATCAAGGAAGGAATCTTTCCAAGTCAGCTCCCTTAGGACTTTGTCATCCAATGAAGTTGTCATCCAAGTTTTTTAGGAATCTTCTGGACTGGGTTTTACCAGTTGTGTGATGCTCTTAGTTAATTTCTGGCAAGTTGAAGTCCCCCATAAGGACAAGGGCAGTTTTCTTGGAAGTGTCCCTTAGTTCCTCAAAGAATAACTCATCAATGTTATCATCCTGGGTAGGAGTTCTATAATTAACTCCCATCATAACATCCACACTATTTACTTTCCCCTTAATACTTACCCAGAGGTTCTCAACCGTGCCATTGCAAATTGTGAGTTCATCTGCTTCTCCACTACCACAGAGGTTTGAGACTCCTGAGAGTCTTGAGGCTGTAGCATCTCTAAAAATAACCAGTCAATCTCTTGCTCATTTGCTTGAATACTACACAGCCTGTTCACTTCCTCCTGTAGCATCTTCACCTGGTGAGACAGCTCTTCAGCCACATCCCACCTTCTGCAAAATGACTGTCTGCTCCAGCCTCACAAAGAGGCGTCAGGCACTCCTGGCAACCTGTCACCTGGAGAGCTGTGTTTGCCATCAGCAGGTCTGGCTGGCTGGAGGCCTCTGACATGGTTCATACAGTGACTCCTGCAGCTTTAGAGCATGTCAACAACATAACTGAGGAAGCTTAAACTAATATGCTAATAAGACTAGGGCTGAAAGGATCTCTTTGCTCTTCCTTACCAGTTTCTGAGCCTGCTGTCTCTATTGGCTGCTCCCAGACAGTCAGAGAGGGGTCCTTCCTGCTCACCTTGTCTGTCCACACTGCCATGCAAATGGCCATGCCATGCCATGACTGATGCACCACACCCCTGTTTGCCCATTCCAGGGTCGCTTAGGCTCCCTGGAGCTGTCTAAATTCCCCTCAATCATCCTAGAACTGCCCATCTTCTGCTGATTGGCTTCCAAGGCCCCTCGGGCCCACATGAGGCTGCACTTATGTGTTCATGGTCATGGGAACCCTTGCACAGACAAATCTCACACCAGAACCCTCCTTCAGCCGCCTCCAGTGGTGCCTTGCAGGTTGAAGAAGTGTTCCTTCCCTCTGCCCAGTACTGGTGCGACATAAGAATAAGAGAGCTGGAACTATTTCATCTGGAGAAGTGAAGGTTCAGGAATTCTTCTCAATGTGTATAAATAACTGAGCAATATCTCCTACTTGATCTGAATTCAAACAGGGGAGTTGAACTATGTGATCTCTAGGGATCCCCTCCAAACAACCATTCTGTAATTCTGTATAGATACCATCTACCAAACACAGTTGTGAGTTAAAAATATATTTATAATTGTATTATAATGTGGACTTGAAGTAAGTTTTACTGTATACAGTGAGATGAGTGGACATCATATGATTCTTTTAACATAATCATCTCCCAAAAGATCCCAAATATATGAATCGTATATATATACATTTATATAGGTAAAGAATTATAGAATTGTGTGTGTGTATACACATACTATGTAATTATATATATGCAACTGAATGAGTAGAAAACAAAAGAATAGAAATGTTAATCTTTTTTTTTGTCACCAGGCCTCCTGTGTACACAAAAAATGGGCAGTCAGATAATGTTGGTGCCGACAAGCTTGACATTCAAAAGAAAAGCAAATTAAATAACATACTTTGTATGGCAGAGCAGGTCACTAAAGCACCACAGATGAATTTTATATTTTGCTTGCAAAGTTCAACAATATCATCATCATTTATTTGTCCAACATCCTAAGAGAGCTTTTGTTGAGGGAATTCTTCAAGGTAATGCATCATGTGCACTCTAAAGCAGTAAGTATGCAATACAGTTTTCTGAAATAGACTTCTGTATCCTGCAAAATAGTAGTGATCCATTAACATCAGTGGTATGCTGCACACATGGAGTGTTTTACACTGAAGAATGAACTACTGAACTAGTGCCATGAGATTTCTTATTCTACAATTTTTAGAGGGGTCATTGTTTGCATATTTCAAATGTGGCCTATATTTAATATGACCTTCCGGGAAAAAAAACCCCAACAATATTTAGGATTTTGCCAAAAATTTTATCGACATCTTACTTGAAGAAAAAAAAGATATTGAGGGAATTTCTTGAAAGAAATATCATTTAACTTCTCTGATTGCAGAAGAATATAAAAAAAACCCCCAAATATAAAAGAACTTCAGACACCTTAAACATAGTAATTCTATTGTTAAAAGCGGACTAAACTTGTTATTTAAGCTCTCTCCATTTATAAAATAGTAGTGGATTAATGATGTCTTGTGCATATACATACTAAGTTTACTTTTTTCTTTTATCTTCTTTTATCATTATGCCCCCCACTGGCCTATTGAAACCTACAAGATGGGACTGGAACATGGTGGTGCTATGAAATCACATACAGATTCTTCTTGAGGTTTGGATACCTTCTATGAAGACCAAGTAGCTTATACTGGAAGACAATAACAACTTTTATATTAAAAAAAAATAAAAAACCAACAAACCCTATGTATCTCCAGTGTGCGTTTTTTAATCCACGACATCATAGCCACTGACTTGCTAATAAGTTAGTGAGTCTTGGATTTACCTAAGATAAAAAAAAGGAATACTCAGGACAATATTGTTAATTCATGTTTTAGGCATTCAGCTTGGATGAATTTCAAAACCAATATTCACATTTTCTACTCAGTAACAACCCATTAGTCAATTTTTTAAGACAGTTGATAATTTGTGCTAGAGGTTCATCCTGTTGTCTCCATTTCAGTTTACATGGGGGTCTAGCTGCAGAGTGCTGCTTTTAAAACTAGTTTATCCATTGGTATAGATAATTTGAAAAAAATCTTTTTGGTCTCTTCAGGGTGAAATCTGCAACATATGTTTTTGGTTTTGTTTTTGTTATTTAATATGTATGACAACAGTCCTGTGGGATTTGTAATTTAATAATCATTTTAACAAAGTGTGGTAATACATATTTCCCAAAAAGATTTGAATATCATTAAAAAAGCTGTTCTGACATCTCAGATATATTGTTTGTATCTTAGAGCATTCTACTGAAGATTTATATATTGCCTGTGAAAGTAGATTTGGAGAACCATATTTAGGTAACATTAAACTATCTCATACTCAAACTTTTATCTCATACTGGAAAAATTAATGATTGACCTATATTGCATGTATAACTTACATTGTAGTATAGTGCTTTTGTTATTTTTTAAATTACTTAAACCATGGATCAAGTATGTGGTTTAAATTTAAATGGCTTTTACTGGTTCATACTCAAACCCTTAAAGCTGTTTATACATTTATAATACACATGCAGAAGATTTTTAGCATTTATGTTCCTGAGCTTTGTAGTATTAAAGAATGGTAACATTTTATCTGTGGTGATATGGAGTGTGCAACAGGACTTCCAATTAGGATCTCTAAGAAAAAGAGGTATAAAAATAAGATTCTGACCAGCAGTAGCAGCTTGTATCATGAAGGTTATCTCAAACTGTAACAGAAAGTGGGACTCTGTTCTATTATTTGTTGCCCTGGATGCATTTGTCCCTGAGGTGAAACAGAGAGACATTCATGCCAAATACTGAAGCAAAGTATGCTTGTGCATAAAACATGAGCCAAACAATTCAACAGGAGGAGAACCTTTTTGCCAGGTTTTTCAAGTCATGTTGACAGGGTCAAGATGTGCAGAATGTAAGCTATTCCTTTTATTTTACTTTGAGTTATTAATCTGTGGTTGGATTTAAAATACATTGAATACTCTCTCGAATTTTCATAGCAACATTTTTAAATTAAAAAAATGCAAGAAAGACTGTCTGAGTTGTGATATCAGCACTGTCATCTTTATCTTATTTCTTCCCAATATAAATATAAGCTTTAAAAAGGAGTTTTAATTTTTTACATACCTAACTATTCTATTCTAATGTACTTATCTAAGCCTTTTGTCCACAACCACAAGCTCTCAAATCATCACAGAAATCAGATAGATGCATCATTTAAAGAAATCTGCTCAAGAAGTAATTACAGTGAGGTGTTGGGGAGCAATACAGGAGATTAATAATTTATTTTTATGCTATAATTTTTTTTATTTCTATCACAGGGAGATGGTTTTCTTCTGTTTCATATAAATACTAACATATTAAATAGCATCTATATATCTAAAACCACTTTTCAAAATCAGGTGTTTGTGTGTATTTAAATACAGATACATGAGAGAAAAGTACCTCATACTTCTCCTACTAAACTATATGGAAATCAGTGTGATTAGCATGTCTCATATTCACACAAGAAGGTTAATGATCTTGTAGTTTGCAACTTTACTAGATAAGAGAGCTAAAAAATGATTGGATTGCTGCTGTTGTTTTTATGGCTGTTTCAATGCATGGCCTGAAGCTCATTTGTTAATGACCATGCAAATATTCAGCATATTTGTAAAGAATTAAATTATTTTTCCTCATGCATATTTATGTATTCATGTGTATTTTGGAACTCATTAAAGCAGTACACAAAAGATTCTGTAAAAAGCATCCCACTTTAAGCATTGTCCTGGAAATACATTTAGTAAGGACAAAATTCAGGAATATATATCCCTGATTTTAAACATAAAAACAATAATTTACTTCCCACCACAGACCTGGACTAATATCCTCAAAATCCGATCAGGAGTTCTTGCACACTGATTAATAAGTTCTACCACTTCATAAAACTGAAGACTCATATAAAAACAAAATGTAGATAAAGCACAGTGGATTAATCTTTAGTTAGGCAGCCACATTGCTGCTCACTCACCCTCTGCAGTCCTAGCGGGATGGAAGACAGAAACAGAAGAGAAATCATAAAAAAAGTCAAGGGCTGAGATAAAGACAGCTTAATAAGAGAAGGAAAGAGACAAAAAAACAAGTGATAGAAAGGCACCACTCACCACTTCCCACACACATATTGATACTCAACCAGTACTGAAGAAGGGCCACCTTGGAAGCCAAAGCCCCTCAACCTTTACTCCTCTGGCCATTCTTATTGCTGAGTATGACATTATATGGTGTGGAATATCCCTTCATCCAGCTGGGGGCAATTGTCCAAGCTGTATGCCCTCCCAGCTTCTTGCCCATCCCCAGTCTACTCACAATGGGCTGAGTTGGGTGCTGAGTAGGAAAAAGACACATATTAGTATTATCAACACTGTCTTGGCCACAAATCCAAAGCACAGCACTGTATGGGCTGCTATGAAGACACTTAACTCCATTCCAGCCAGAGTCAGTACATACTGTAGGGGTTTGTAGTTTATTTTTATGAAAAAGTTTGACTACAAAAAGCAATTACTGAGTGCATTACTGTGTAAGAATTACTCACAAATACATTGGCAAACAGCTTCTATGGTAAAATGTGGTTTTAGTTACTTCATCTGAAAACAAGATTTCCTGAAAATTCACTAATATCTGTTTACAAGAAACCCACCCTTTTCTTGACTTATTTTTCACAGAAATGGAATGCAGTGGGCGGGGCTTTTATTTTTTTTTTTTAATATATATAAAATGCTTAGTCTGTAGTGAGAATAAGCAGTGGCTGAAAAAGAGGTGTTGTCAAACAGAAAATAGAATGTTGAGAAAGTATATGAAATACTCATGATACCTAAGCTAAATATGTGGTCTTTCCATGTCAGTTGTTTGGAGAGAATCATATATGAGACAGCACCATCACTCCCAATGGCATCACAAAGTCTATGCTCCTGCAAAGGCTACAAGTTGAGCATGTACTGTCAGACTTCAAAGAGCTCTTCAGGTCATGCATGTGTATGTGTGCATATCTCCTTGGCAGCCTCACGTTAGGGTGATGTATAAAGGCTGGCTTTCATGGACAGCCAGGGAACAAAAACTCCATTGTTTCTCCCAACATGCTCCATCACATAAGTACAACACATCCAGAAAAGAATGTCTAAAGTATTGCATTTTCAAGGGAAAACAAACAAACAAACAAAAACAAAACAAACAAAACAAAACAACAACAACAACAACAACAAAAAACACAACAAAAAAAACCAGAAACACACTATTCTATTAGAAGCAAACTCAGGAAAAATTGAACCAATACTCTACTGGAAGGAAAGAATAAGCCATTAGGACATAGCTGTCTGTTGTTTCTATTCAGAGAAATTCATTATAAAGTCAAACATCTCATAGAAAAGTGACAAGGAATTCAACAAGGGCAGGGCAGCAGCAAAGTGTGTGGAAGATAAAGGATGCTGACACAGAAGAAATGGGTGAAAGGTGGAGGAGAAACTTACAAAGATACCATCTGGTACTTTTTTAGCATAAGAAGCTCTTTAGGGTGTTCTCAACCGTTCTAACGTTTTCTCTGGGCACATTCACATTCCCTGCACTTAGAAGAAGTTCACATAAGTATATTAAATGCACCCATGCAAAGACTACCAGTTTAAATTCCTCCAAAAGAAGGTTTGGATATTGCGGTGGTCAAACTTAAATATACCATAAGTTGGGATGATCTGTGAGTCCACTCAAAGTGTATGCTAATCTGTACAAACAAAACACAATTGAAGACACAAACTAGACTCTATCTACAACTTCTGAAATGCTGTCACATTGAGCAGAAGACCAAAGGAGGGGGAAAAGAGGCCACTCACCTACACAGATGGGGTCAGTAAATTAAATATATATATATATATATATATATATATATATATATATATAATTTATTTTAGGTGTGAATGGCTTAATCATTAATGAGTCAGATCAATGTATGAAAAAATGGGTTGGTTTTTAGTTTTGATTTTTTGCTTTTTTTTTTTCTTCTCCACCATTCTACTTCTAAATTTTTCATAAAAGCAGGTAAAAAAAAATAACGGGGGTTGAGTACTCTGAATCCACCCTCCAACCCCTCTTCCCATCACTGCATTTTTTAAAAGTCTCATGTTAACTTCTTAAATCAATCAGGGTAAATACCACTATACATTATTTCAGTTCATCAAATATATATATGTGTGTGTGTGTGTGTGTGTGTGTGTGTGTATGGCCCTTTTTTGGGTTGTATAGAATATCTGAATAGCAGTCTGTGTCTTTATAACAATGCAACGGAAAATGAGGAAACTGTAATATATCTTCAGATATAGAAAAGAAACCTTAGAATTAATTGTTTTTATTACTATTTGTAATTTTATAGTTACTAAAACACATAAAGGAAATGATAAAATATAAAATGTATATAAGATGAAAAGTATTTTGATATTTAGGCCTATATTTATGTACATGAATACAGAATATTCTGGACATAGAGAAAAATATCTACCTCAGTATAATTAAAGAAAGAAAAAGAGGAAAAAAAATGAGAAAGTCTTCAAAAAAGCTGAAGAGAAAAGAAAGAGAAATTATGTAATGTAATAGCTGGGAGGATTAAAATACATATAAAAAGTAACTCCCTAAGAAACAAGCAGCTTAAAAGTAGAGGATGTTAATACATACTGAGGAATGAAATGAGATACTAAATTTACATTGGATAATGTCTCAAATACTGAATAGTCCTATTGACTAGCTCAAAAATAAAGTGCCATGCAGTATGAACCACAAGGTAGTGATAAATTGCACATAAAAGACAGCACTGAAAAATTTAGTGCATTTCAAAGGTCAGCTTTCAGCACAATTCTCTACAAAACCCCTACTAAATTACAGAAACATTTGTAGAGCAAGCTGTGGGACTCCCAGAAGCCTCAGGAAGAAATTCACACTGAACTTATATTTTATTTACAAAATATTTAGGGACTGTGGAATCTCAACTAAACATGGTTATCTAACACAGTGTCTCATATACTCCACAATAATACAATAATGCAGTTGGATCTCAAGTCCTTTTTCAAAACGCTTTATGAAAATCATAAACTCTTAAGGTAAATCATCTTATGAGTTTTTGAATAAGTGATATACAGTTCCTACCAGTAATTTCTGCAAAGATACTAACTGAAATCGTCATTCACAAATTATGAGTTAGAATTCCATAACCTTCCAGTAATGACTTATAATGGTGCCTCAGTCACCTGGTGATCAAAATATTTTCTTCTGTTCTTTCCAAATGAGCTCCTGATTTAGAGCACACATGTATAGGATTTTTTTAAATTATGTAATACTTTATTTCTTCTATTAGTACTATTTGCTTTCACTTCTTCCTATTCCTGTAGTACTCTATGTTTCTAGAAGGCCGCACAATTTCACATCATCAGCAGATTCCATCATTGCATTCCTGCTTTCAGTACCAGTGTCACAATACTAGAAAGGTTCACATTGATTTTAAGACGCTTTGACTCTTTCTCCACAGATACAAAAAATTTATGGTGAATGTTGCACCATACTTATTACTACCATTTGTTACTCATTTGCCACCCACTTCTCTTCCTCAAAGAAGATGTACAAAATCTTCTATGCCATGTTTATTTAAATGATGCTTTGCTCCTACCAGTTTAAATGACTTAAAAAAAATATTTTTCTACATTGCTTTGGAGATTGACATGTCACACTTTCAAACTCATTTTGAAGGTTCAAGTAATACTTTACACCATTGTAAAAACTGGATGAGTTGTTAAATGTTTCAAATTAGTATTTAAATATTCTAAAAGGTTATTTTCTAATAAATATTAAAACATAAAATGAAGAAAAAGTAGGCTCCCTTAAGTTACTGATAAATTCAAAACAAGCAAAAATATCTCTAATGAATATTTCACTACTATTTAAGAAGAAAGCTGAATTACAGTACAGCCAGTCTCAAAGGAGCAGCCTAGTTTACTTACATTGTTGCAGCTTTGAGAAAGAGAAATTAAGTGAAGCAGTCTTTTTTTTTTTTAACTTAGACAACTTCTTCTCCCAACCTATTTAAATACAAATAATATGAACAAATAGAAATGTAATTAAGATTAAACACCCTAAAGTTAACAACACCATCCAGCTGTTGAAAAATTTGGATTACCATTGAAAGAAACAATTTAAATGATTGGATCCTTTAGAACCTCTCTAATTAAAAGACTCTCATGAAACATAATATATTCCCAAAAATACTTATAATAGAAAAAGGACCTCATGAATAACAAAACATCACAATATCAGATAATTGTTAAGGTTGGAAGAGACAACAGTGGGTCATCTGGTCCAATCTTCCTGCTCAATCAGCATCATCCTAGAGCACATACACAGGATTGCATCCAAATGGTTCTTGAATGTCTTCAGTGAGGGAGACTCCCACAAACTCTCTGGGTAACTTGTTCCAGTACTCACTCACCTGCACATTTAGGTAGAACTTTCTGTACATCAGTTGCTGCCCATTGCCTCTTGGCAGCACTGAGAAGACCCTGGCTCCATCCTCTTGACGCCATCCCTTCAGATACTTATAGACATTGATGAGGTCCCCTTTCAGTTGTCGCTTTTCAACACTGAAGAGGCCCAACTCTCTCAGTGGTTTTGTGTTGTTTTTTTTTCCTGAGTGATGCTCCAATCCCTTAATCATCTTTGTCACCCTACACTGGACCTGCTCCAGGAGCTCCATGTCTCTCTTGTACCGAGGAGCCCAGAACTGGACTCAGCACTCCAGATGCACCTCCCAAGGGCTGAGTAGAGGGGCAGGATCACTTCCCTTGACCTGCTGGCCATGTTCATCCTAATGCATACCATTGGCCTTCTTGGCCACAAGGAACCCCTGCTGGCTCATGGACATCTTGCTGTCCACCAGGACACTCAGGTCCTTCTTCACAGAGCCGCTTTCCAGCAGGTTGGCCCCCAGCCTGAACTGGTACCTGAGGTTATTATTCCCCAAGGACAGGACCCTGAACTTGCCTTGGTTGAATTTCAGATAGTTCTTCTCTATACATCTCTCCACCCTGTTGAGGTCCCTCTGAAGGCCCACACAGCCCTCGGGGGTATCAGCCACTCCTCCCAGCTTTGTGCCATTAACAAACTTGCTGAGGGGGCATTTGTCCCTTCATCCAAGTCATTGATGAATAAGTTAAATGCAAGGCACAGTTAATCTTTAAAGTTGTCTTTTTCTTTTGGAATGCCTCATTATATTTTTTCTTACTTTTCAACACAGTTAGAAACATGATCCAAAAACCACTGCAAAATTGGAGGACTCAATTTTTCTTTATAGCAACAGATATGATAAAAATGCCAAAATCAGAAATACATCACATCTTTCAGTAGTCTAACATTCAGTGTCAGTGTGATTGTCAGTGTGTTTTCTGACTGAAAGGCAGCTCAGATCCCATGTAATTTTCACACTCCATCCCATGCTGAGCATCAGTTTTTTCAGTGCAAGCATTTTTTCCTTAGATGAATACTGCTCCTCTTGAAGACTTATTGTTTCACTTTTTGCTTGTTGTTTTTCACCCTGCCAACATGTGCCACTATGAAGTGCCTTGCTCTATCTCCTTGATAACCATCTGTGGATTCTAGGGGGCTGCTTTTAGGTTCTCCTGTAGCCATCTATTGTCCAGGCTAAATAAGTGCAGCTCCATCAGTCTCTCTTCACAAGCCATGTGCTCATCATCCTGGGGACTCTTCCCTGAACATTCTGTTGTTTATAAACATCTTTCATTTATCAGGGAATGCAAAATGTATCCAGGTTTCTTGCTGGAGTTTTACAGCAGCTGAGGAGAGGGAACATTCATTCCCCTGGACCTACTACATGTACTCCTCTTATTACACATCAAGAGGTTTTTGCATGCTTTGCTGCCAAGACACAATGCTGTCTTATGCCGAGGTTGCCATCTACCAGCGTCCCTAAGTACTTCTCAGCAGGTGCTCCCCCTGCCAGTCAAATCCCAGTCTATGTCATTATTGCAAAGATGTTTCTGTGCTGTGATCACATGCAGAGCTCTAGTTCCTCCAGTTCGTTTCCCAGGCTGCATGCATTTCTTTGCATACACTTAGGGTGGATGTCCTTTACCACTCTTTTATCATTCTGCTGTAACTATGGCCGTGCCACCCTGATGTCTGATCTTGGAAGCTAAGCAGGGTTGGGCCTGGTTAGTACTCAGACGGGAGACCTCCTGGGAATACCAGGGGCTGTAGGTTCTAGTCCTGAGGACTTCACTGTCAGTGTCCAAGCTCACTTGGCCATGGCAGATGAACCTTAGGAGTTAAAGGGTAGGGCCAGTTACATGCATGCTGTGCCTCACCTAAAACATCCAATGTGGAGGCTCGAAGGACACACTCATGCGGTTGAGCCCTTCCCAAAATCTTTCTTTGTGAAGCCTAGCCATGATGATGATCATCATCATTCTGCTGTTCTTTTCATCACCAATGTGCTTGCAAGTGTGGGTTGCAGTATCTCTCTGCTATGGGCTTAGAACTCTCCTCAACAGGTTGGCTACACCGCTTTTGGTAAAGACTCTTTTGCCCCATTTTGTCAATTGCATCCCACCACTCCTCAACAACCTTCAAACTTCAGAGATTTTGTGATCACAAATAGCAAATTCCTGCCAATGACATCAGTTGTGCAACCATGTATTGACCTCCAGAAGGCACTCATTCCTGGTCCAGCCATTCCTCTTCAGCAGTAGGATGAAGAAGATATGGTTGCATGCTCATCAACCTTATTGTAAAAGCCAAATAGTCAATTTTGGTATAGTCAATGTTTTCCCTGGCAGTGACATGTGGTTGGACAGCAGAGGGTAATGGTCCAACACCTTGGCATTGTCCCCACAACTTTTGGATCTGAATGTTTGGCAATCAGTAAAACACCTTAGACAGCAAGCTGGCTGTTGGATCTTCCATCTTCCTGGGAATGGAACCTCTCTCTGCCATAACTAGCCAGCTCTCAGTCATGATACAGCTCAGGCTCAGCTGTGATGTCTCCCTAGACAGAATTTTACCCCCATCATCTGCTACTAGGGCACTGAACCTGTTCTGCAGTGGCACATCTGCAGGGAAGAATGAACTTGCCTCATTTGGAACTAGTCATAAGACTATAGCTTTCCCCAGTGAAAGACTCTCCATTTGCCGTTGCATCAGTTTCAGGATCTGACTGTTCTGTCTTCTTTTCATGCCTTTGCCTCTGCAGGGTCTCTGTGAACATAGTAAATCCAATTAATGTATTTGTTGCCATTTTCCATGATGCTGTGCAGTCTTCTGATCTCCTCCCATAGCTCCCACAAATCACTGCACACCTCCTGCAGGCAAAGAGCTCATCTGCCCTGACCTGAGCCACAGCAAGAGGCCTTAGGTGCTCTCTGCAGCCCCAGACCTGGAATGCTGCCTTCTGCCTCCTCAGCTCTGTCTGAAATGAGGCTTCTGCTACACCAGGAACTGCTACACTTGTCAGTGCCAGGAGCCCTGCCCTGTGCCACAGTAGTGCCATGGTTAGCACTTGCACATTGCCTTCATCAGGGTTACCAGACCCCTCCCAGGCACCTGTGCTCCAGGCCTCCATCTGTCTAACTTGCTCTACCACCAGCTCCCTACCCTTATCAGGTGTCAGATGAAAGCAAAGAGTTAAAGCAGCATTTCTTTTTAGGAGTAGCTGAAAGTTGTCATTCAAAACTTCTAGAATTTTTGAGAAGTGAAAGCCTCTGCTAGTTTCCCTTCTGCAGCAGCAGCAGGCAGCTCCCCCATCCCAAGTTTACTTGATGAATCATTCCCTATCTGCCTTGCCATTGTACATGCCATCTTGCTCTGTGATTCTTTTTTTTTCTCTTATTTTTATGTGAATTCTTTCTTTTGACTAGGTTTTAGGGTCTAAATACAGATTCTCTGATCTTTGCTTCTCTTTTCTTGAAAGGAGACCTACTGGGTGACAAAAACATTCAGTGTAAAACTTACAGTACAGTCCATTTGTGGTTATCATAACCCCAGCAGGATTTTCACCACCAGAAATCCCACTGCACATTCTTTTGATGTGGCTTTAACAGCAAACTGATATTTCCTGGAAGAAAAAATGCTTTTTTTCTAATTGAAAAGAAAGGCACTAAAAGTATGCATTAAAAAAAAAAAGCCAATTCTTTAGAAAGCCAACACTTAAAATATAATGAAAAATTAAACTTAAGTTACACAGCTGTATTACTGAGGCGAAAAACAAAGTGACAGAGGTTCTTGGCAAAGCATAGCAATATCATAATGCTTGGAGAGTTTTACTGAAGAACCCTAAACCTGCCCAGTCCTATCTTTGTTTCAGTATTTCACTATCATAGCAAAATTTGAAACAGACTGAAAGGATGTGGGGGAATCAGGAATGAGGCCTTAGAAATGTAGCATAAATTGCAAATTCCTTTCTAAGCAGGAATTGCTAATTCTGTAAAGTAAGAACACGGTTTTATGCACCATCAGTGACCTGAAATGTGAGATAGTATTTAATTTTGGGAAATGTACTTCACAGAACACACATGCAATTACGGGTGAGCAAAACAGCATCGACAACCAGCAAAATGGACAAAATTAAGGTTCTCATTGGAAAAATTATCACCCTACCAGAATTTACTTAAAACACTATGAAAGCAGTGAAGAACTCACAGGCCTAATTGGAGTCTGTAAAATAAATGTAAGTTAATGAAGATACATTTTTACAAAAGTTAAAGCAAGTTAAAAATAAATTAGCCACTGTCAGCAGAAATAATCCTTGAAATATTAGTACAGGGACAAAAACAATAATTAATCTACTTCCAGAGAAAAGGGACTGTAGGGAGATTTAAACCAACATTAAATACTTAAGCTAAGTATCTGGCACCCACTGCACCTTCAGAGATATTCAGAAATACTTTGGTAAAGTCATGCATATTCTTTCAGATGAATGAATTTGACACTTTAATCTGGGAACTATGTTAGTCACCAAAGGAAATTTTTATTCCTGAGGACTTCTAACTGGATACTGAGGAAAAAAAAAAAAGATGCCAAGAAGTAGTTTATATTAAGTTGGGATGGCAGTGCAATATGAAGGCAGCAAATAGCTCTGAGAAAATGAAGCAAAATTAATAAAATCAAATATGGATTCACAAACCTTTTAGTAATGATGTATAGGTCTCGCTTGAAAAAAATGTATTAAATATCTCAGATAATACATCTCCTATCTGAAAATAGCTGTAAGCTTTGGATCCTAAAGAAATCATTAGGATGAAAATTCAGTTAAACTCAAGGAATTTCTTGTAAATTAATTTGAGACCATGATCTGAAGTGGTCTGCAGGGGATAAAAATATGTAAAGTTTCATTAAATAACACTCAGAACTTCATTATTAAAATAGTATAACATGAAAGTCAATAATATATATTTTGGCACAAAAAGGGAACTTAAAAGTAAATTCATATGTCAGAGTAAGTTATTTTTCAAGAGGATTTCTCAGGAAACACTATTAGGGAATCATGTTGATAAACTAATTTTCATAACAAACATTTACTTAAAATATGGTGGAAAAAATATTCTTCCTACTCTACTGTAAGAAAGTTCTGAAGTTGTTGAGTACATACATGAAACATTTGAAAAATAATAAGCTTAAAAATACTTTTCTTACAAAATCTCAGTGGAACTAATCTTCAGTAGTAAATTTACTAAAATTACCTTTTCCATGAGTAATAAACCAAGCATTTATCTTCACACATTCTGTGATATTGAAGCGACAAAATCAGAAATGCTTAGTCATGAATATCCAATGTGAATTTTATATATTAATCCCTTTTTAATTTATGGCCTTTTAAAAAAGACTCATGAAGAAAAGTACCTGGTCCATTCATTGTATGAAATAGTACATTGTAGAGGAAGAAGCAATGGTATAAAAAGAAATTAACAGATACAATGAGAGCAGCAAGTCAGAGAGGTTGAAACTGCAGTTTTACTTTTCTGTGTTCTCAATATAAGTGTTTCCAAAGCAGTTTATTTCCAATGTCTTGAAGCAAGATTTTATGAGAAACTAAGCTTTCTAAACAGCACATAACACTAAGAATACATTTATTTCAGAATACTCTGGAATCTCCTAATACTAATTACCTTTTAAGAATACTTTCATTGAATTGTGTTGATTACAATCATTATTAGGTAATAAAAGTTTTTCTCAATATTGCAGTGAAAGGTGTTTGCTGCTGAGTTGAACTCAAAAAGGTTCACAGGGTTCATAAGTTTTAAATCAAAATCTTTGAGAAACTGATGTTTAAATAGATTTTATTTTAAGCTAAACTCATCTGAAAATTAATAGGTTAGGTCAGCAGAAAATCAAAGATAGAAGGCAAAAAGGGTAAGGTCTGGGATAATTTGTACTCACAATAACACTAACAGTTAAATCACTGAAACAAAATAATAATATGTATGTCTTCAAAAACAAGTTTCTTTTCTTATGAGAGACTCTCCTTACAAGATAATGGCTCACTTAGTCTTTCATGCAGCTGTGCCTCCATTAAAACAGAAATGGAATCTAGTTTGAAATTTAATCTAAATTGAGGTTACTACCCTTTTTTTCACAATATACATGTCGCTGAACAAGAAGGAAAAAAAATATTTTCAAATCACAAAAATTAGGGAAAGAGGTTAATTTATTTAATCATCTAAATTCAGTGTTTATCTAAATTTTGATATCTTTTCCCACGCTTTGTTAAAATGCAAGACTAAAGCCCTTGGGATAGAAAAGAAAAAATGGCAATATTCTATTAATTTTAAACCTATTTTCTCCACTGTTGGACTATATCAAATACCTAATGCAGCTATTTTTAATAGTTTTTAATCTTGCCATAGCAGAAAAAGTCTCTGTAAAAGGAGATACTAGGACATTCATTTCTGTAACAACTCATTCCACTACTTGTCAGACAACGAAAGTATGCAAATTAAAAAGCAATGAAAATGGTATTGCAAGTAAAAATCAGATTCTCAAACTAGAAGAAATGTACCAAAAACAAATGCTGCAAATTGCACCGAAAAGTAAAACAAAGCCAAAAATACGACTTGTCATCACTGTAAACCTAGCTGTACTTTTATCAGTGTGTCAAAATGGAGTACTAAAGAAAGGGCAAAAGAAAAAAATGCCAACAGCTGTGTTTTGTGTTACTGATTCATGGTTATTAAAGAATTTTTTTTTGTAAACTTCCATATTGGTAGCAAATGGGCAAATGTCTTCAGACTGCTGCATATAGAAGCAGGTAATATATGAAATTACAATATTTTCCAAATTTATATTCTATCCTAGAATTTGTTGGCTCAGGCATGATTTACCAATCTATTTAATATTTATAGATTAGTATATTTAAAATCTACTCCGTGTTGCTACTCAGGTATTTTCATTATTGATATCTGATGGAAATTGAGGCATAATCATGTATCAGCTGCCTGATTTGGTCTAAACCACAAAATGACAGCATCTTCTCTGTGTTTTCTAAATAATGACATGCATCAAGACCCACTGCTGGATCAATTTCAAAATCATGGAATGCTTTAATGGCCACAACATTCTTACACTGGGACTTTTATGCTGCTTAATGAATTCAGAACACAGGGAGATGAGGGTTCAGAAGGTACATAGGCAACTTTAAAAAACACAACATATGTCACCCACTCACCCATTGTACCTTCTGATGATGAGGGCAGGTGAAACTGAGGCTCTGACCACAATGTGCTGTTTTGGCTGGGTAAGGGCTAAAATACCTCTAGGTAGTAACCAACTTCTGTCAGACATCAAATTGTGGTGTAAAGTGTCTGGTTACTTGTACTTTAATAATTTCCTCTCTTGCCTAGTCTCATATGGCAGTTGATATCTAGAAATACAGTTAAATAAATAAATAAATAAATAAATAAATAAGGCCGCACAGTGCTTTTCCTAATAGCTGGTTAGGAACACTCTGGAGTCTTTCAATCCTGTCTGGATTTTATCAATGTTTTTAATACTTCATAGTAATTTTTCTTTTTTTTAATAGGGTTATCCAAGTGGTTTGGTGCTATTACTTTTGGAGTATCTGGCCTTCAAATTCTGGCATGCTCTTAAATACTTGTCATTTTTAAATAGAGAAAATATTTTATAAATTACATGATGTGCATAAACCCCTAATGTTTTCATGAAGTGGTATGAAAATACTCTTAGTATCCAATGGGGTCAAGAATTTAGCTTTATGTGATAACATCTTCATTCCTATCACAGATATTTGCACATAATACCTTTACTCAGTATAGCTGGCAACTACTGAAAGAATTCGACCCTACAAAGCATATATTCACATCCTTAATGTTCACTTGATGTTTAATCCCACACTGAATTCAGTCAAGTTAACTGTAAATATTGCTATTTCTTGGGACTAAAATATGCCATCATATAACTCAATAAATTCGTTAAATGTGTGGTTCTTATTTTTCATAACTTTCCACCTTTGTGTTTCAAGAAAACAGGAAATAATTTTATATTTTCATATGTATAATTCATAGACTCTTTTCTCTGATTAAATGTGCATATATACAGCTGGTTTTGCCCATTAATTCTCTGAGTACTGCACTAGAGGCACCTGACCAAGTAATAAACTTTTATTGTTTATGTGATAGACAAGGAACCACTATCTACACATTATGTACAGCCAGATGTCCAGAACAATATTTACAGCACAATAGTTATACTGTGTACACATATTAATAGTCAGAAAAATAATTCAAGTGATTGCAATATACACACTATATTTCTGCATCATAACTATCTCGTTATATTCTTTTTAAAAAATCTGGAATTGTAAGTCATCATTAAGCTTAAAAATTCTTAGTATCTTAAGTTATATTTTGATCTTTCAAAAGGCCTAAAAGAGGTATTTTCTATCCATTCATATCTGCATACAATTCAAAATAGGAATTTTCCTCCTAATTCCACCCTCAAAGTTACAATTTCCAGTTGAGTTCAAACATATTTTCCACAAAAATATCAAAAAGGAACTTCTTCCATTCTTATTCTGCAAAATTAAGGGAACCTTTGGAAGGTGTCCCTAAGAAAAAAATACTCTTTCATTTTTTTGGTACAGTTTAACCCTATTAAATAAATCTGATGTTCTCTTACTTTTAAATATAATAAATCTAGTGTCATTCTAATTAAGCCGAACTATATTAGACTAAACAGTTGATGGATCAAAATTAGGTTCTCTCTTCTAAAATATCTCAAATTACAGTAGAAAGTCCTCTATCTCTTGAAGGTTTTCAATGTAATTACAATTGAAACAGGTCTATCTCCATCAACTTTAGTGCATTTGTCCAAAGAGAAGTTAACCTAACTGAATTCACTGTGGGATTAAACATTAAGTGAAAATTAAAGACGTGAATACATCCTTTGTCGGATGAAACTCAAACAGGGAATGATGAAGGTCCCACCGGATTAAGCAGTTTTTTTTCTTAAAAAAAAAATTTAGGAAGAGAAAGTGTCAGTAACCCCATCTATGCAAAATTATCTATCCAAATGCAAAACTTTCAATTCTGACCTCACAGTAAGGGCACTTTTCATTTGACAAAAATGCAGCTTGCAGGGGGCCAAAGCCTTTTTTTTTTCAGGTTTATCATACATGACCTTTTCACAGGACTCTATAGAGGCATCGCTATAAACTCCCAAATGAATTTACCTGTCAGTTTTTTATGACTCCTCAGGGCAAAAGGGTGATTGGTAGGTCCTAAAATCTGAAATATAATTAAAATATATTAAAACCACCCTAATTATTGAAAAGCCAAATTTATTTTTGTGGAGGAATGGATTATATGAGTTATGCTATGATTTTTCATATGGCAGATAGCGAAGAATGAATTTTCAGTGATAGACAACAGATGTATTGTACATTGCTTCTGCTTTGCAGTAAGACAGAGGAACCTCAGAAACAAGATTCCTGAAATATAACACAGTACTTTATCATTTTATCCATTAAAGGAAAATTAATTCCCCAGAGAAGTCTGCCAAGATTCTTAAACAAAAATATCCATACAATTTATGCTTCAATCATGGCCAAATTCGTTCAATTACATGAGGACTAACTGGAACACCAGCAATGTCTCCAGTGGACTATTGCAACTTCATTCCTTTTATGTCAGTAGATGACAGGTCGTTGTTGAAATTGATCTCTTTTATGAGGTTCATAATATACTCCAAATTACTGTGCATCCTCAGATTTTCGTCTTTTCTCAAAGGTCTTAAAAAAGGTTAATAACATCAACAATACAATCTTGGTTAAAATACCTCTACCTAAATTAATATCTTTCACTTAATATTTTTTGGGTCTTATACTAGCAACTGACAAGGCCAGATTCTGTCAGCCTACTTTTCTGTTTATTTTCCTACATAAGCAGTGATTCCAATTATTTTTTAGAAATAACTCAAGTAATATGACGTTCCTTCACTGTAAATAAGTCTGGCAGCCTGACCTTCAAAAATGTGAACAACTGCATATCTAAATGATCAGAACATCTCAAGACTTACCCATAAAAGGAGTGTATTTTTCCTACTGCCCCAATAAAACAGACTGAAGAGATTAGTTCTGATTCAGTTCTTCAGTTAAATTTTTTATGCTTTCCTACCAGGCTACCCTTTTTTCATTTAGACATTTTAAATAAAGACTTTACATGACTGTTATTTCTATTAGACCGTTCTCTAGTTTTCATCTACAGTAGTATATTTGGTAAATCATCTGGTGCTATCCTTGGACTGTTGCTGGTCCTTCAGCTTCAGTTAATAATTTCTTCAGCTAATATATTTGAAATCTAGTTTGGATTTTTCTACACTATAGCTGCAGTCACTACTGATGTACTTCATACACTTTAAAGTTCTTCAAAACACTCATAGATATATACATGCTCACACTTTTAAATAAAATCTATTAGTTTATAAAACCTTGCTTAATGACTTTAAAGGTAGAATTAATATAATTTTTTAAACTGCAATAAAGTTTCTGAAAAGCAGAAACTGCATCAATACTAGCTGGATGCAAGCTAGTAGTTAAATGTATTTAGAACTCTTAAGGCTGCTGCAAACACTGCCAAATCTTAGCACTTGTGCTGGATTATTTTGTGACTGGTGTTGGCCTAGTGTGTGTGTTTTCAGAAAACTTCAGTGAAAATTGTTCAACTGTTTGACATGTGAGTCATGGAAAAAGGCATCATTTGGCCACTGTAATTAAGCTGACAACCTTTTCTTTATACAACTGCAAGGCCTCCAAGCTTTGGAACAGAAAGTTTACATTTGTCATGGTAGCTTCTGTATTATCGTTCTTTCATCTTCATGAACTTGACCAAAATATGGCCAAATTATAAGAACTCAAGATATTTAAGAATGCACAGTTTGAGTTATTTAATTGATTTTTTTTTCCTCTGATGTGCTTACCAAATAATTTAGCATGTCTAAGCTTCTCACAGGTCATGGTATTAACTAAAATGTTATTTACTAAAACGTGCCTTCATTTTCTTCAGAAAGCAACTGGGAGTGCTCCAGCCCTAAGCTGAAAGTGCTAGGAATCTCCTCTTGTTTAAGAGGAATTTAAACGCCCTGGGTTGGAAAATGGCACAAGGATTAAGTCCAGGACACTTAAATAACTTCTCTTTTTGATGATGCAAAGGAAACTTCATAGTGATACAAACAAGTCAGACAGATGTGTAGAAGACAAAATTTTGTATGTGAATCATCTAAGAGAGAATGTGAGAATGATAAACAGGATCTGTTAAAGCAAGAAGATAGGATTAGAAAAAAGAGGGGACATGCTGGACAAGAAAACTGAATCATGAGCTACTAAGAGAAAGAGCACAAACTAAGAAAAGCAGAAAGTCAAGACATAAATCAGCACAGGACATATTCTAAGAATAGCTGGAAGAGCAGAAAGCAACTATGAACATACTACGAATGCACTGAAGAGAACACTTAAATTTTTAACTAAAATGTGAAAAGTGATCTTTTGTAAGTTCATAAAAGTCATTGGTATCTGTCCATCTGCCTTTAAAGCCATAAATTGTTATTTATCATTCTATTGCTTTTTAATTTTTTCTTTTTTTTTTTTTTCATATTTTGAGAAATAGAAGTGGCCTTTAGAACAGGTTATCAGATACATTAGAGGTTTCTGATCATACTAGCTTGGAACAAGTTATTACAGAATGGCTTCCCTCATGGTTGGATCCTCTACTTTCCAGATCATGAAGTTATCCTTTAGCTAATTGCAGAATCTCTTTGATGCTTTGCACTTTCCTGTATTTGTTACCCAGCAGATGTCCGGTTCACTGTAATCATCCTTGAGCAAATTATCTTGTTGTCCTGAGATCTGTAACTTTTGCCCAGTATTTTTTTCATTTGTTTTCCTATTGCTTTCTCCAGTCCTCAGGGTCTGCAGCAGATGCTTATTATAGTTTCTTTTTTGTCTTCACTATTATTCTGTCTGTATGTGGAATGTTTTGCTGACATTTCACACTTCTGACACTTTTGAAGAATGGTGGGTGAAAAACATTAGGAAGAGAGGTGTGGGAAAAAGTAATCATTAGCATCTGCACAGTAGGGGAGATTAGAAAAGCCGCACAAACTGCCCCAAAGAGAAATAAAATACTGTTTCCTCCAGCTCAAAATGCTTCACTAGCATATTTTCATCACCATACATTTTCTCTTTATTGGAGAAAAATAGCCTATTCTTTGAAGTTTATTTTAAACCCGAATTTTTTGCGTTTATACTTATCAACCACTAAACAGTAGTAGTATGCCCATAGTGGCTATTAAGCTACAAGAATAGTATCTCTGAAACTGCATACCTGCCGATCAATAAATGAAAACATCTCACAATTCTCTTAAATATACCAAAACTCACATGCAATTTCAATAACTATAATAATAATGCAAGACACTCCCTCCTGGGTCACCTTCAATCCTTGGAAACAAGCTTTCCTTAACCTGGTCCCCTAAAAAAAATCCAATTGTATTATAACAATTTCATTGAAAATCTCAATCAAGTAGTGTGGTGCTTCACTCTCCTAATGTCTAGTGTAACACATCTCCTAAGACACACCTCAATCTGAAATGTATCTTGCAACAAAATGTATCTTGGACCAAGCACAGCAGTATCTTCCCTTTCTCCTCCTTTTTATGGGCATCCTCTACTGAAAGATCATACAGTCTTACTGCAGTCTCCTAGGTTTTGTCTGATAAAGCACAAATCGACATTTAGGTGTCAATAATAGAAACTATGAATACAATATTCTTGTGGGGGTCTTTTGGTACGCTTCAAAACCCAACAGGGATTTTCAAAATAACATAATGATGCTGAGCACAGATATTGAAGTAAGTACTTTTGTTCTCTTCTCAAACCATAGATCCCTTTCATCAAAGATATGAAGACAATGTTCTAAATCTTGCAATTAAGGGAGAATACAGATTAGCAACCTTTTAACTTGACTTTCAGTTTTTCACAAAACAAGCTGAGCTAATCATCATGCAAGAGTTTACTTGTATTTGAAAATGTAAAACTTGTGCACTCAGCTATCAGTGTAGATATACAGCATGAAATGCTACAAGTTCAAAATATGATCCTCATTTCAGAATTATACATCTAGACTTCAGAATGCCCTAGACATTTCATAATAGTGAAAAAGAGTGCAATGTATTCTTTACATATCCGAGTAGCTACTCTGGTCAAAAACATGTGGCCTTGTTCTTGATTATCTCCAATTTTTCTTAACCTCTCAGAACTTCTATACTTCTTCAAAGAATGAAGAGAAACATGCCTGATAAAATCATTTATTATTCTGCCTTATCTTTACAGGGGACATAGATTCAGTAGTGAAAACTTAATCCTTAGTACATCATATTGATGTACCATTAAAAAACTGACAGTCTATTTACACCATGACTCATTCTTCAGTATTTTCTTATTTTTTTCTAATTTTTAAAGGAAAGTTAAATTGCGCCTTCAAGAATGATACAAGCATTTCAGTCAAACCTCCACAGCACAACAGAACAAGGTCCAGAGGTTGACAAAAAAGCGTAAAACTTAACTGGCAAGATCGCTCAGCAGTGTGTGACGTTATTACCCTGACAGTATAGACAACTTTGTGAAACCTTTCTATCTCATCTCAGATTCTAGCTGGTGCTGCACCCACAGCTTATATAGGCTTATATAAACCACAGAACATTCAGTAGCATCTAGGCTTTTCAGTACATAGCTCAGCTATGAGAACATGGCTTTGGTTTCTGAAACACTAATGAGTGATTTATCTGATGTAATTTTAGCTATTTAAAAGTTAGACTTTTCACTTACAGATACTTAACAGCAGCAGGGAGATAGGCACATCAGAAGGGAAATTAATTCCATTTATCAATCTTTTTCAAGATAGGTGATTATATAGCTGCCTGTTTCTCTTGACTTGTCACTAGATGACAATTTACTCCAGTTATCTATCGTTTAAATGCCTGCTTAGGTTAAATGCATCATCTCACCATCAGAAACCATTAGAAACCCTACTGAAAACCTAAAATGGAGCACACAGACTTTACGTTCTGAGAAACAGTTGGGCATGGTGTTGTAGAGTATTTTTTGCCTAAACTAGTCTTTTTAAATGGTATCTCTTTTTCTCTCCAAGGCAAAACTATGCAAAGAACCTACAGTAAATACTGGTTTTGATGAACAAGCTTTTCCACTAGAAAGACAAAAAAAAAAAAAGTGCGAGCATATTTCACTGCTTGAAAAGGTTAGCAAACTATTTTGTAAAGTGGTTGCTTTGGGGCTCTCCAAAACAACTGGGCCATTTCTATGCAGAAACAATGCACAGAAGATATAAGGGGACTGAAATCTTTTGAACCAGCAGCTGTGCTACCTGCGGCTCTCCATAACAAGCAGACCAATTCCATGAGGAAACAGAATGAGCACAAGATATAAAAAGATCAAAATTGTTTGAACCAGCAGCTGTGCTACCTGTAGCAGTTAATCTTTTCCGGCAATCTGTTAGAGACACACATTCCTCAGGCTAAGAGGACTAAGAGGCTTTTGCTGACTGCTGTTCCTCAGAGAGAAGCCAAGTCCAATTCTCCCTTCATATTACTGGAACAGTTAAATAGTAGCTAAGATATATATATATATATATATATATATATATATATATATATATATATATATATATGGGGTAAGAAAGTCACTTTCATTTGCTTTGTTGGAAAGGACATTTTTGATCAGTTGCTTAAGAGCAATTGGCAGCTCATTTCTTAAACCAATTTTACTTCAACTTAATGCTAAAACATTTTACTACAAAGCAGCTAAAATCATGTAAGTTAAAATGTATTCAATAATAATGTTGGCCATGGGCAAAAGAGTATATTCTCTTATGGACCCAATGTCTGTACTGAGGATAAAATACACTTTTGTACTATTGCATATAAAATAAACTTAGAGTTTGTCTGCCCTTTAAAATACTGGTATTATTTTCTCTGTAAAGTACTGCCTCTCTTTACTCTTGTTGGACAAATAATTTAAATAAAAGAGTATTTTGGCCCTTAAATACCTGCTGTCTTTTTTTCTAAGACTTGTATTTCTCAGTATATTCTCTCTCACACTTTAAGGGGTATCTTTTACATTATGGATAGTGATGAGTCACAAAATAGTGTAATAGTCAGTAGCACACTTTAGTGTGCCAATGAAACAGCCTGCCTGGGTTTTGTACCTACCTTTAAGCCTGATTCTGAGCAACAGTAAGAATGTACAGATGTCTTCAGGCATCAGGGAGGCCATGTATATTGAAAGATGTATGTTAACTACCTGAGCAGGTTTCCTACAGTGTGGACAGATAGACCTTTTGGTTTTGTATTAAAATGTGTGAAAACTATTCCAGAAAAGTAATGCTTGGGAAGACTAAAAAGGAAGAGCACACTCTATTCCATTTATAGAATTATGGCATATTAATTTGCTTTTGAGTTCAAAAAGAGTTTCTTAGAGAAGAACATCCTGAACTTATTACATTAGGATGTCATCAACTAAACTTTGATGATATAATGCCTCCTTCTGTAGTTCCTAAACAATGATTTTGAGTAGTCTCAGAAAAAGTCTACTAATAATATTTCTTTTTTATTTCTGATTACCTCTGTATTCCATATTTCACTTTCTTTACATACCAATCTCAAAGGCTTTCCCACTGCTAGAAAATCAAGTAACTTTACTGACATAACCCCCCAAAAAACCCCTTGTCCTAGGTTCCCTTTTCCTAACTTTGTAAATGCTTATCTTCTGTAATTATTCAGTCTTCAAAAAGTACAGTTGTAATAGATAGTAGGGCTGTTAGAAAATTAATATAAAGTCCATACCTAAAATAGTCCTTATTCTATACATATATCTCTCATTTTCTAAATGAAGGTGAAGAAAATCCAGAAGTTACTAAGCTGAAAGCCTGTCTAAGCTTTGTTCAAGGCAGGAACTTCTCTAATGAAACAAAGCCTTCAACCCTTTCAACTTGAGAAAATTTGTGTTCACTTTGGTCTTAACAGTGTTCGAAATTATTCTAGTCTAAATTAAACTATTAAACAGCTTGTATTTGCTGGAGCATGAAGTTCAGACATGCTCTATATACTGAAAAATACTAGAAGAAATACTAAGGGTTTGTGCCAAATGTAGGGCTACGAAAGGCTGTTTCAGGTCATTTTCCTCTCTTATGCTGAAAATGGAGATATATATATTTGGTATTTAGAAGTTAAGTTCTAGATGGATAATAATTTTATCATTGAAGAACTTCTGAGATATTTTCACTGAAGTAGATTAAGGATAAAAATGGAAGAAAGTTAGTCAGGGGACTTGAAGAAAAAACATATTTTCGGAACACCATACAATTCTCAAAAATTCAGATGAATCCTCACATCCTGTGAGAGCTCTTCTCCTTATGATTCATAGTATGACTATTTCAGATCTTGTGATTTCTTTCAGAAGATCGTGTCTCCCGTTTCTCAGTGTACATTAACATTCACTGCAAATACACTAATTTCATGGTAATTACCATTTAGGGAAACAAAATCTTCCTCAAAACTAGCAAGCTAACATGTACTAAAGTAATACTATATATTTCATGTCTCAAATCAGTTTCATAAAGAGATGCTAATGAACATACTTGTTCTTCACTGGGAAGAAACTGACATTTATATCCAAGGATCTGGTTCAAAACTCAAGAATAACACTGCCTAAATCTCTTGAAGAAACAAACTGTGAATGCATGTTTACTAAATATTTTCTTTATATAATTCTTCTAGATATAGACAGGGCTCTGAGCAACCTGATATAGCTGAAGATGCCCCTGGTCCTTGCAGGGAGGTTGAACTAGATGACCTTTAAAAGGTTTCTTCCAACTCATACTATTATATGATTCTGTATTGCATACTGTATTGGATATTCCATAGAGAAAAAGGTGGAGTAATGTAGGCTACTTCAGTCTAAAGAGATGACTGGGACTTTAGGAGAGAGTGACAAACATCTGTAAAGCATAAATTTAAAACCTTACTGTCTTGTTTTCTCATCAGTACAAGAAGGGATCTTCAATGAAATATGGCAGATTCAAAAGAAAAACAAACAAAAAACCAAAGTGACTCATATAGCTTCTAGCCGTGCTTTGCAATTCCACTTCAGAGCATACTGTGGATGATAAAACTTTAAATGTATTCAAAGGAAGATTAGTAGAAGAAAAATTCATTGAAAGTTACTAAATCCATAGGAAACACTAGAATAGCAAGTTTTCTAGCCAACAGATTGTTACAGTCTGGAACAATGTCATCATCTAATGAGAAAAGCATCCTCACACAAGCAAACTCATAGTAAATTCCAGTTCAACATAGAAGTGATTTTTTTGCAAATCCTAGTAGTAACATTCAGTTTCTAGGGGAAATTTCTAAATTCTTGCAAAAATACCAAAATACAGAGTCATAGAACATTACAAATGAGACAAAATATTTAGTAGCACTGGCATTCAGTAAGTTTTCACAATGTAAGTATTAAAAAAAAAAAAAAAAAGACCCTGGGTGTCCCAGTGGACCAAGGCTGAACATGAGCCAACAGTGTGGTGTGACAAAGGTGGACAAAGGTATCTCAGATACATTAGGGAGAGCATTGTCAGCAGTTTAAAAAAGGTGACTCTTCACCTCTACTGAGCCCTGATGAGACACAACTAGAGTACTGGGTTCAGACCTAGGCTCCTCAAGAAAAGAGAGACATGGATTTACTAGAGTAAACTCACCAAAAGGCCATAATTAATGAACTGTATAACATGTCATATGAGGAAAGGCTGAGAGTGCTGTAGATGTTTAGCCTGGAGAAGAGAAAGCACAGAAGGATCTTACTAATGCATAAACGCACAATGGGAGGAAGCAAAGAAAATATGTCCAGACTTTTCTCAGTGGCTAATAGAACAAGAGGAAATGGAAATATCAAAATAAAGCAAATGGCTTCTGAACATAGGAGAGCACTGGTTTTTACTGTGAGCATGGTCAGATTTTGCAACAGATTGTTTAGAGATGTTGTAGAGTCTCAACCCCCATATACATTCAAAACTCATCAGACACAGATCTGAGCAGCCTGTTCTACCTGACCTTTATTTGAGCACGGAGGTTGGACTAAATGATCTCCAGAGGTGCTTTCAGAATTCAACCACTCTCTGAATCTATGATTACAACTGATTAGTAAAAGCAAATCAGTGCTTAAGACATTTCATTAAAACATACACAAAAAAATAAATCCAAATATCAAGAAAAAAAAACGTTAACAAACTCTTGATCAGCAAAACTCTTTCTGCTTTAATGGTCAGATATGTGCCTCCAGTTAGAAACTATTTTGGTTCCTGTAGAACAGAAATCACAAATTAGGCCATCTGAGACCAGATAACAAATCTGGAAAGAAAGTAAACAACATGTGGGAAGAACGGAGACAATTATACTGACTTTTTTTCTTTTCCTTAGGGAAAGGAAATTACACAAGACTTACCTATGCACACAAAAGAACAGTGAGGGAAATGAGAAAAATATACAGATTTATTTTTAAGACAATAATTTATCTACAGCTTATGAGGTGCAAGCCTGCTACATCTTGTATTTAATAAAAATGTGCAGAATTATGATGCAAAATATCTTAATGTTTGCAGTTTTTTATGTATTCTGATTGAAATTTTAAATAAAAATTCATAGGTTTAATCAAGTTCCTCATTTCAGATGAAGGATGAAACCTTAGTTCTGTCCACAGACAGCAAAAGGACTGTACTCATTCTGACAGCTGTTTCCAGTCATAAATTTTTTTCTGTTCTCCAAATGCCAAGAATGCTCAGTATGCTCAGAACATGGTGTTTTGTGAATTTACAAAGCTCTGATCTTTATGTTTTGGATCAGACATCAAAACAGCATTTAGATGAAACATCAGACATTCTCTTAAGAAATCATAATCATTTGTTATGTGTGCTCGCTGTCCTGGGAATGGAGAGTGGTCTGTTTTGGAGGCAATTTGTGATTTACATCTTTAATAAATAAATGTTACCAATGTAGTTTTGCAAGCCTAGCATGCTCAAAGTTAATATTTCTTTACAACAAAGTAAGACCAATACTCCAGAGAAAGACCAATCTGAGAGTTTACAGAGCTCAGTGTTTAGTTTTATTTAATCATAGATTCACAGAATCACAGAATTGTTGAGGTAGACACCTCTGTAGATCACCTTGCCCAACTCCCCTGCACAAGCAGGACCATATAGAGCTGGTCATTCCAGACAACTTCCAGAAGTGGTTTAAATATCTTCAAAGATGGAGAGTCCAAAACCTTCCTGGAAAAACTGTTTCAGTGCTTGACCACCACAGAAATATTTTTTTCTTATTTTTAGTTTGAATTTCCTGTAATTTATTGGAATTTTTTTACTTCCTCCCATCAGGTGTTTACATATATTGACAACATTGCCCTGAGCCTTCTCTTTTCCAATATAAACAAGTCTAGTTCTCTCAGCCTCTTCCCACACGCTTCAAGTCCTTAATAATCTTCATATCTGGAAGCATAATAAATTTTGTCTATATTTATACCTACTAAGCTAAAGATGATACAATTTTGCTCAGGTTTCCACATACTAAATTTATTAATATAGGAGTTATATATAACAATGTTATCACTGCCACACTGAGACTGAACACATTACAAAGGCTGAGAGAACTTCCTCATTTCTTTGAAATAAGAGATACAGCCATCTACTCTGAGAAGATAATTTCAGGGCATTTATCTCAGGCTCCCTAGACAATTTCATCTAGACAAGAATTAGGTATCTAAACTGTAATGAGGCTTGAAATTTCAGGCAAACTTCTTATTTGGGGGTTTCCAGTGTTTAGTTCTTCAGTTTTCTGCTCTCATTGCTAGACAAGCTAAATACCACTGTTATTCATTCTATGCTAACTCTTCTCACACACTGCATGGAATACAATTTCTGCCAAAAAATTCTAGATTCTGCTTTAGAGAGACCTCCAGAAGTTAAAATCTACATTAGCCAACTAATAAATAATTAACTCCCTTTGGCTGAGGCTACTAACACCCTCAGGACATAAAATACCTAAAGAAAAAATTAAAGTGACAATTTTACTGGAAAGATAAACAATTCACCAATAGGTGAATTAGTGGACAATAAGTAAGTCTTTGTACAATATCGCATGCTAAAAACAAAAAAAAACAAACAGCCCAACAACAACAAAAAAACCCAAACACACAATGACCTCCCAAAATAAAAAAAAACAAAAAACCTCCACACACATCATAAAAAGAGTTAAATGGCATGTTACCACCTAGAAATGTTGACTAAGACAATCAATTCTATTTTCACTTGGGATAAATTAGATTGACTTTTACGTACAGATCATATTCAATAATGTCAGTGAAAAAACCATATTTTTATACAAGTTCTTTATCAGCCAATATTTCTATGTGTTAGAAATGTATTTTATTAATCTGTTTGCAAGAGCCAGTCATTTCAAAAGAAAAAATGCATTAAATTCAAAAAAGTAAGTTTTCTTTAGCATGAGAACAAAGCCTTAATCCTCCCAGACTTAGAGATATTCACTAGAGATACATATATTTGCCTCAGCACTTTGCTTGACAAAAGTATGCTTCCTCATTTACATTAGGTTCACTTAAAACTTTCAACACACATTTCCTCTTTATTTCAGCTATTTTTATGTTTCCATTAGCTTTATATGGAGAATGGGAAGCAAAACACTGTTATGTGATGAGATCCAACAATCAGCTAAGCTGGGTCTTATATTTTTTCAGATAATCTCTTTATCTCTCACATACAGCAGCTACACTAGTCTCTGGTGCAGCTTTTACCTTGTGCTGAACAAGACACTTAGTTTTCAGGCTCAGTAGAACTTGCTGTGCAAGGAGAAACACCAGGTTTTTACAGAAAATTTTCAAGGTATAAAAGGGACAACTACTTTGAGGCATAACTGAATTGCAAAAACTTAGGAAAAGCTATTCAAAGTATTTGTTTCAAAATATCAACTCAATTTTCCCCTTCTTTCTTGCTTCTACCTGTGATTAAAGGTGAGAAATCAGAATTACAAACAACAGGCAGGCAATATGATTTTGACAATTTGTATAAAATGACAGTGCACTAAAGTTATTATGACATTACACTTAACTTTGTAAATATTTAAGACTGAATTCTGGAACAGTGATATCTAAATATTTTTTTTTTAAAATCTGACATTATATCCAGTAATGGCTAGACATATAATTCACATATTTATTGAAGATTATCTGTCATGACTGTGAATTTGAATGGACAAAAGCAAGAAAATCCTGTGCTGGGGCCTCTCACGGCATCAGAGAATATGTTTGGTTCTTCAAGGAGATTAATGTCCCCTAAATTATAATCTGACTGAGAGGTAAAAAAGCACTAGGAAAGTCATAATTAATATTAGGATCATTTTTATCCATAGAATCATTGGTTTCTGGAAAAAACTATAAAGTCAGATGAACAGTTCAGGTCTTTCCAAAAGATTTGTCTCAGCCAAAGTATAAGTTATTGAGTTCAGTGAAGTGAAACACAGAAAAAAGCCTTGATGTGATAAGTAAGAACATAATAAGGGAGAATTTATAGGTTTTTTTCCCTGTATTTCTAGTCTTAAATTATAAATTTATTTTACCATATGATTGCAGAAGAGTATATTAAAAAAAAAAAATCACACCTAATGGAAAGATTTCCAAAGTCATTCAAAGCATTTGGAAACTTCTATTGATTTTGATAGTGGGATAGATAAAACCATAAGTGTTTGAAAGAGAAAAGAGACCAAAAAACCCCTAGTTTGTGAAATTTCTAATTCTGCTTTGCAAAACGTTGTTTACACAGCACGGATACTTAACAGCATGAAGTGCTGGAATTGCTTTGTTCTGGTACGTACTGTCTAGCAATTATGGAGACCAGTGTTCCATGGATTAGAAGCCATACATTAAAGCAAGCTAGACACTTCAATAGAATGAAATGGTAAAGATCCAAGATTTTACAAGTTTGACAGGTCATGTCATTGAACAAAGAAAAGGTGCAAGTCCAACAGGGATGAAGACGCTTCAAGACCACCCGAGGGATGAAGTCAGGAGATCATTACCCAAATTCAAAGCCAAAAGGAAAGCTCCACCCAAGATTTTACCCAGTCATTAACATGGAAATTAAAAGGTGTTAACTATGAACTTAAGACTATAAATGACTCATTTTACACAAACAAGTTAGGCAAGTTTTTCCCCAGTATGAACTGGCTTGCCTCCAATGTTGTCAATAAATAACTTACTGAAAAAAAAGACAAAAAGCTTCTTAGCAGTTATTTATTTGGAAGTGTTTTCACTATCAGTTAGGTACTCAAAAAAATTTTAAAATATTCATGTAATCAAAACCTTACTTTAATGGTATATGGTTCAATAAAGACATTTATCACTAAGAAATAATAATTATGCAGTTGTTTGAAAAAATCTATATGGCATTTTCTTCATTATAAAAACTTAAAGATCACAAGTGCAACAGCTGATAGCATTTGATATTCATCTTTTTAGTGATAGAATATTCATGTCTATGGTGATAAGCTATTTTCTATTCATTAGAGAAGACCTCAGTAAGTCTTAGAAACAGTGCTTGTGTTGGCAATGCTTGAGTAGTATCTGAACACAAAGATATAGATGTTTATGGTAGCAAAAGTATGTCAGGAGAATTCAGTGAGTAGGCCTGCTAGTTCTATGTGATTATGAGATAAAAAATTTAGATCTATTTACTCTAGTATAAAAATAATTTTTTAAAAAAGGGCCAAAAAACCCACCAAAAAAGAAAGAAGTTATGAAAAAATATTTTTTTCAAAAGGAGAAGGCATTATTGTTGTATCATATATTCCTCTTGATAGCCTAAATCCACCAAAGCAAATCATATTATATGTTTCTATATGAATAATTGAACCCCTTCAGTACCTTGGTTTATCATTATCTTGCTCTCCCATTCCTAATAGCAGATTCTCTCTTGTACATGAGACAGTGGTATAACTTCTGGAAAAGTATTGACAATTTAGTAAAGAGACAAATCAAACTGAAATACAGTAAAAATCAGGACGCCATGGAGAAGAAAGAGAGAGTGCAATGGTAGTTATTACTTTGAGTGATTTAATTTCTGAAAGACATTGCTGCATTTCAAGAATCCTTTGTTAAAAGGGATTTAAGAATTTCTCTATCATTTACTTTAACACTCATTACCTCTTTAATTACTAACATTGAATTGCTACCGTTACTATTGAACTAAAGCCTGGTTTACCATATCGCACTTTATTATAGTAAAATCATAATATACACTATTTCAACAAACGGAGCCATTTTAGTACAGTCTCTTTAAAAATAGTCAAAAGGTTATGCTCATGCTAAAAAAATATTAATTTATACATAATTCCATTAAAAAAAAAAAGGTAAAAGAAAAAAGAAAAGAAAACCATAGTTACTTACGTTTTACTAAAATCTTTACTAATCCACAGTTCTACAAGATGAAGCCAGAAAACATGCTAGGCTCTTTCAAATTGTCTATTTAAATTAGTGAAATAACATTTAAGCCATCTTCAGTTTTGGAATTCGTAGTGCCACATAATCTATTTCTCCGTTTTTACACAATTTCTATTATTAGCAAATCTCTCACAGAAAGGGGACAATAAATGTGTACATGGCCTGGAGTTGTGGCCTACAGTTGTTGACAAGAGGTATTCATTGGAGTAAGGAGCTGTTTTTTACATAATAATTCAGAGTCATTTCTCCCAAACAAAAGTATGCTCTACCATTATCTTATCAGTAAAATCATTTCCAGATTCTGTAAATAATATTTTATTTTAATTATAGCTTACTTCTAACTTTGTAGAGTTTTGAAATCTTAATCATGCCTGATATCCTGTGCTACAAAAAAGTGTTGTTAAATATTTTCATAATAATAATACAAGTGATAATGTAAATAGATTTTAGATATTCTCTGTGTACTAATTGATTTTCAAATAAGGCATTAACCATGCTTTACTTGGCATTATCCAAGTTTTGACTGAAAATCTAATGCAGTAGTTCATAATATAGGTATAACAGAATAAGCCAATAATTTAGAAAACTGAAAACAAAACATCATATGATTCCTGTACATCTTAGATATATGGCAGTGTTGCTCTGCTTTGAGAAATAGTTATCTATGCACAGATTTTAAGAAAAAAAAGCACTTGGGCCATAACTTTAGTAGCCTCTCTATTAGGTGTAAAATGTGCATTCTTTCATTTCCTCCTGTTTTGCCTTTCTTTTGCTGGGAGTATATATCAATGAGACACATCTGCAATGATAAAACCCCATTAGCCACAGAAAGAGACAGCTGGGAGACATAGAATTATTATTAATAATGATATAAATGCCACCTATCTTTTCTAAGTGCTGTTTGCTTTTTAAATGAAAGTTTTGAATTAATCTTCATCCTCTAAAAATATTGAATTTTACTCTGAGATGTCAATACCTCCCTAATTTTTCAGTTCATCAGGTTAATATGTGGTTTTCTCTAGATTTTTATTTTTAAAAAAGGGGGGAAAAAGATCTGAAGCTTCCAAAAACCGTTCAGAGTTTTGTGATTCATGCTAATATAACAATATCCGTTTTTACTTTTGCATTGTTTTTTTCTGTGTCATTTAATGTCAAGAAGATGTTTCTAAGCATAGAATAAAACTATACTCATATGAACAAATACACAATACTGTACTAAGACACCTGCCTCAGATGCTATCCTTTGTTTTCTTACAAGGTGAGACATAAAGTAGTTGAGAGCATTATTAACCTTGGCAATAACGAAAAGAAGAATAAAAGAGAGGACAACTGTGGGGAAAATGTCCAAGAAAACAACAAAGGAAATTAAGGCAAAGAAAAGAACATACATCCTATGAATGAAAGATTTCTTTTTTAAGGTAATTGGCTAACATAAGGCACATGGCAGGAGTTTAAAACACTGAGCACGAGCACAGAGTATATGTTATGAGCTTGTCATTACCAATTATGTGGAAAAAACCAACACATATAATATTCAATATACGTTAAAGAAATGTCCATATGGTAAAACCATATAAGTGTGACCCATTGCCTTTCTCCCTGGATAAAAACATTTTTTTTCTTGTCTTTCTGACCATCAGTGGTTTTCCTTATGACTGAGAATAACGTGTTCCATATGTTGCCTATTACAATTGTCAGCCCAGAATAATTCAAAGGCAAATAAAATAATGACACTGATGTCATGTCACTGCTATTGACAAATGATGTCTTATTGCTATTGACTTAGTAATTGTTTAAAATTGAACTGCAGTAGAAGCAGAGAACAACAGCTAAATTTCAGAAAAACACATGGCTTGTATGAATGTTGCCATGCCCATAAAATTTTTCAGAGACACAGCCATAGGAATAGATCATATGGCCAAATAAAGTGACGTTCACATTACTCCTGGAACAGCAACATTGACAATTCCTTTTCTTTTTTGAACAATTCCCACATTTATCTAAATCACTAGCAGCCACTTTTCTGCAAGAACATTAGTAACAATAATGGCATCTAATCTGGTTCTTAGCACAATGATTTTGTCATGTTAACATTTCTCTATTTTACCCTCCCAAATAATTTCTCCCAGCTCTCAATGACTGATTTGAAAGGTATTATTTAAACTAGAGTAATATACTCATGTCATATTCTGAATATTTTTTAATAAACTTATGAAACATACAGTAGCTTGGCATCAGCTTTCTGTTTTGAGAGAAACTATGTTGCTATATAAACCTGGAGGGGAGGATTTAATAGCAGGATGTGTTTGTAAATTGTGGATTCCTGTGTTCTAATCCTAATGGACATATCATCTCCAAATATTTGCAAAAACTAAACAGATTCTCCAGATCTGCTCCACCGGTTACAGAACAGCTTCTTAAAACTTCAATGTGTAAACAGACATTCTACATGAAACTTTGTATATATTTAGTGCTATGTACAAAAGTGTCTGAAGAAGGTGACTGCACTGGTGAGATGGTGATTTCAATTATTGATCTTTAGAGAAAAATAAGATGCAATGGATGATAGCTGTCTTACTGTTTATCTCATTTTTCAGGCTAACAGTCATCCTCTCCTGTTAAGAAAGACAAATTTTATTGTCTTTGTTCTAGATTATACCTAACATATATGATGACTGCTTTTGTTTCCCTGAATTGTTTTAGGCTCTAAAATCTCTTTTACAATCCTTTGTCACATATCTTGGTATTTACCTACTTATTCTTTACCACTGAAATACCTAAATAACCCAAATATTACAAAGTCCATTATTGCAGGTGCTGCACAAAGATAACAAAAACAGCCTTCCAAATTTCTGACACAGGAAAAATACATTAGAAGTCCTGAACATGAGGGTTAGGACAAAGAACAAGGAGATGTAACAAGGAAACCAGAGTCAGAAATGAGTGTAGATTGTTTACCAAATGTTTTTACATTAATGCCTGTTGATTCATTAAACCTAAAATTGCTACCAGAACAAGACAGTTGTTGTATAATGATACAGAAATTCAGTAGTTTATATTTTGCAAGAACTGAATTGAAATTATGGTAATGAAACACTTGGATAATATTTTTATGTACAAGACATATAAAGAAAAGAAAATATTTTTCACCCAGAGCTGCTCAGTAGCAATTACCACAGTGCATTGTGTGCTTGTGAATTACTGGGCTGAATTTTGTGCACATCCTAAGGAAGAGTTGTGTCTTGAAAAGTTGCCTGCAGCAGAAGGTTGTTACAAAAGGATAAGATGTTAAAATTCAATAAACCTGGGATAAGATTAAGGTCAATATCATTTGCTAGAGTGGTTCTCAGAAATATCCTTTCCATATGATCAGATGAAAAATGTACAGTTCAAATGTGCATGCCTCTGAAAGCAAAAAGAAATAGTCATACAATACTTAATGTCAATTGTCTATTTATCACCATGTAAATAGACATGCAGCACAGTTTAATATGGAAGTTGATTCTAATAAAGTATTTTTTCACACTATTTTGTACATTGCAGATAGTTTTACATGAGACACAAGGAAAAGACATACTGTCTGTTACTACTGCCCTTGTATTGCCAATTCACTGCGGTAGTCTGAAAACTAAAAAATTAGAGAGCAATTCAGTCAATACTTACTTTCTTCATTTTGTATTATTTAAAAATTTCATTAAGAGATCACACGACTAAAAGTTGTGTAATACTTTGAAAGTCTTGCTGAGTTTTTATAACTTTCATAGGCATGTGATTTAAATAATGAGGTATAACCAGTTCTGCCTTGAAGGATCATATAAATTTCCAATGAAAAATATCAAATGGAAAATGAGATAAAAGACAAGAGAAAATTATAGCATATGGCGAGTGGCTGAGGGAGCTGCAGTTATTTAGCCTGGAAGAAAATGAGGCTTGGGGGAGACCTCATCACTCTCTACAACTACCTGAAAGGAGGTTGTAGCAGGGTGGGGCTCAGTCTCTTCTCTCAGGCAACTAATGACAGGACAAGAAGACATAGCCTCAAGCTGTGTCAGGGGAGATTTCGGATGGACATCAGGAACAATTTTTTCATGAAAAGGGATGTTAAATATTGGAATTGACTGCCCAAGATGGTGATGGAGTCATCATCCCTGGAGATGTTCAAGAAATGACTGGATGTGGCACTTAGCTCCATGGGCTAGTTGAGAAGGTGATGATCAGTCAAATGTTGGACTCAGTGATATCAGAGGCCTTTCCAACCTAAAAAATTCAGTGATTCTTCTTAGTAGCCATAGATAGAAAAAAATGTCAAATAAAGATTATACAGAACAGCAAAAAAAAAGATCACTTGAAAAACAAACAAGCAAAACCCCAAACAACAACAACAACAAACAACAACCAAAAAAACCCCAACCCAATCCTAAACAAGTTGCTAAAGGTAAATTGTTCCTTATTTAAAAGTAACTTCAGTATCAACATCTGACTGCTTATTAGCTGTAATACAGACTTAAGACCCAGTAACTAATAAAATTATACCAACTCAAAAAGCAGAGACCAAGAGAGAAATTGCCTACATTTCTCTCTATTTGAAAAGGACAGGTATATCTCCCAACTGCTAGATTCTCTGAACTAGGAAAATAGTTATAAATTGAAATGCATTGTGAATGCCATCATCCAACAGCTTTTCTGACACTTAAATAGTGAAAGTTCCAGAGGATCAAGAAAGATGTCGTGATGCATATTTAGGAAAGTCCTGGCCATTTATCAGTACTTCCCCACATTATAAATGAAATCAAGGTTCATATTAAAGCTTATAGAAGGCGATATCAAAGAAGATACTTATTTCAAACATTGAAGGCACTTGGTAAAAATGAACTAAGTAGAGCTGGAATACTGATAGTGTTCCACTGGCAAAGGAGAGTCTGACATACTGTTGCATCATTTGTTGTCTATACAATGTCTCTCAGCAATTCAACACAGAATCTTATTCTTGTCTCCAAGACTATGATCCAAAAAAATTAGTATCATGAAAATTTTTAGTACAATATTACCGCCCAAAAAAGCAATCCAATAGTAGGCCTCTCAAAGAATTTCCAAAAATCATTCTAGTCTATTAACCATAAGTTATTTCATAGTATCATACAGAAGATGCAATTATTCTTAGATTTTCAGAAATTGAGGAAACAATACACTTGGATACATAACGATTTTATTGTAAATCAGTGGCTATGATGATTAACTGACGTTAATTCAGGTTTGTACCTATCTAATTCTAAGTGCTTTAAGCCATGAAAAAAAAAAATACCCAACCCAAATCCTAGCCTTGGTGGACAGCCATAAAATCTTTTATGAACTTTTAATGTGTTTAGCATTTAAGACTGAAAGAACATGGAGCAGGGAAATTGAAGGCAATGTCTTGCTAGCAAAAATGGCTGCATAATAGCATTTGGCTTATGCTTTCATCAGGTTTCCTACTGAAACAATTAAGGATCTTTTTCCCTACTGTATGACAGAATCTGACATCTTTGATTTGGGATAAAATACTTTACCTGATTTTCATATTCAATTTCAGTATTCACAACCATCTTATATCCATTTCTTCATGTATCAGCATAGCCCTTTGAGTAATTCATATTAATGAAAACTGAAATTATATTGATACATGCATAGTCTCTTTTTATTACTTCTGGGCATTTTGTAGTAGATTTGATCTGTCCTTATTCTGAATGCTAATAAACCTCCCAAAACCTTGAATCCTATGATCTGTCATACTGCCAAACTAACTTTCCCTTACTAAAACATCCTCTTTTCCTGACTGTATGATCAAAAACCTTGAGGTATGTCTTGCACACCATATTTCATTCAGAGGCTTTCTCCCTTAACGAAATATAGAGTTCTTAGTTTCACCTGCGGTGTAATTTTTTCATAAATCATGTAACATAAATTTATACTGTTTCTTTTTTGAGATCAGTAAGTCGTGAGGATAGTTGCAGCAAACTCTGTTTTAGCAGTGCCTCTTTGAAGTTCAGATAAATTTTCTTTTTTTATAATGATAAATAAATAGTAGAATAAAGGAAGGGCACCTATAGAAGACTTTTTTTGCTCAATGCCCTCATAGTAAATAGTACCAAATACTTGCATTTGTCCACATGTATTTTTAAATGCAGACAGAAGGACTTCGGAGCAAAATGTAGCATGTGAGAAAAATGAGTGAAGTATTTTAAAACTCTTTCTCCTCATTCATATTTTTTAAAAATATTGGCAAGTTTGCATGTAAAGACTGTAAAAATAGATGTACAATATTTTCCAGTTGGATTATAAAAGATGATCCAACATCCAGTTTGGACAATTATGGTAAAACTTCTCTGTGATAGAAGGGTACTTGGAAACAAACAAAATAGAACACTCGTATATACTTTTTAAAGTAATGATACATGTGTTGGAAACTCAAAGTTTACCTGAAAGGACATTAAAGAAAATCTTCCATTGACTTCAGCATTTTTGCCTCAGCCCAATAAATTCTATGTTACAAGTGACAACTGCTTAAGTTATAGATTTATGACATGAATTTCAGAGTTCTTTATAAAGAAAGAAATCATTCAGGAATCATCCTTGCTTTAGGATGGTTTGCTTTATGCCAACATTTTTTTTAATAGACTCATGAATATAATGAATATAAATTAATTTAAAACATAGAATACAATCCTACTTGCTTTATTAGTGGCAACAATTATTTACATAATATCATTTACATTATGAAATGTGTATAATGAAATGAAATATCTTTCATTAGAAAGTGAAAAGGTACCAAAATTATTTCAAGCTAACATTGTCCAATGTTTAATTTAAAAACCTCACTATTACTAATTTAATTTTTAGTGTCATTTTTAGTCTCAAGTGCAAAATTAACTTAGCACTTACACATCTTATCAAAATAAAAGTGGAAAAGACTGAGATTTTTCAAAAACAGGAAATTGTATGTATGAAGAAAATCACATTCATGAAAATTTATTTGTTTTCCTCTCTTCTTTCACTTATCCTTCACTTTTTAAAAACTCCATTTTTTTCTGGTTTTTATTCTTTCTTACGTCTTCAATCATCCCACTGGGAGGCAGAGGAGTGAGCAAGCATTGCATGGTGCTTACCTGCCCACTGGCAGGGGTTAGCTCACAACAGGAACAAAACTTATATGTAAAACCTACCTTGGAGGCAAAGGAGGAATATCTAACAAACTTCTATGTAATCTTAAATCCAGAATATTTTACAATTAAGTTTAAAGCAATCATGCTGGAACAAAGTTATTTTGATGTTGTTCTCTCTTTTTGTGATTATTCTCCTAAAAATACAGATAATAGAAGTTATATATCCTTTTGACTTGATTATATAGCTCTACTCCATTGAGTTAAATTCAATATAGCAGTTTCTTACAAAATTTCTCAGGATAAACTTCTCTATGTGACTATATATTTCACTTTTTTTCCCTATGCACTTGCTGTCTTCTTTAGTTCACATCACTTTTTTTGACATTTAAAGCTTAAATGGTGAAAGTTAAAGAGCATGGGAACTAGAGAAACAGGTTTGAAACCTCAGCCGTTGCTTCCTGCTTTCAAATATCCCCATAGGTACAATTCTAGAAACCCCAATGGACAAAAGCACCCCCGCTTAGAATTTTTTCTACCAACAGAAATTATGTGTTCTTAAGGTTACAGAGGGAAGTCAAACTACTTCAAAGGAAGAAAAAAGAAGAATCTACACAGCCTATTTTTAAGGAAAATAAAGTACAAAGAGTTGTCATTTTCTATTGAGGTGCTATAAAAGAAAGATATTTTTACAAACATGAGTGTTCAGAAGAATTATGTTTTTCAACGTTTCTGTCTTTTGACAGAGTTTAATTAAAAAAAATCATGAGAATAAAATTCCTATTAAAACATCTAGGGAAAATGCAAATCTAAGTAAAAACTTTTTTATTTTTTAAGTGCAAGTAGATGAAAATTGACCTGAAACATTGAGTGAATCTGTGATGAATGGAGAGCTGATGTGCACATTTGTGAGATGTTTACTGTGCAAATATATTGAGCTAGTCTGAATAAAATCGGTAAGGAAGAATATGCATGAAAAAAGAGTAGCATGAGTAAACTGTTTCTCAGAAAATGTTTAGTGTTTGTTAAAACACTAATGGTCTTCTTGTAACAAAGTTGATAAAGGCTTTAGAGAACAAGTTTTCATGAGTGGATGAAGGAGCCAGGATTGTCTAGCCTGGAGAAAAGTAGGCTGAGGTGAGACTTTGTCACTTTTCCTGAAAGCAGGCTCAAGAAGGTAGGGGGTCACTCCTTTCAAGTAATAAGCAACAGGATGAGAGGAAACAGCCTCAAGTTTCACCAGGAGAGCTTTAGATTGGATATTAGGAAAAATGTCTTCACTGAAAAGGTGGACAAGTATTGGAAAAGGCTCCCCAGAGAAAGTGAGAAGCTTAGAAAGTTTAAAAGATGAGCAGATGTGGTGCTTAGGGAAATGGTGTAGTAGTGGACTTGGCAGTGTGGGGTTAATGGATGGACTTGATGATCTTAAAGGTCTTTTCCAATCTAAATGATTCCACAATTCTATGATCTTAAAACCTCAATAATGGACTAGATATACCATGGCGAAGGAACACGTGCTGTTATATACACAAAAAATTAAAGAAATCCACAGTCTCAGTGATGTTACAAACAAGTTTCAAGTAACATGAAACAGTGACGTGTAACAGAGGAAAAAGAGGAATTACATTGGTCAGAATGACAAAACTATCGTACTATGTCAGTTGAAAATTTTACTTTAGAATATAGGACCAGACTAGATGCCATCCTGAAGCTCCTTTCATTCCTGTTTAAAGAATAATCAAAGCCAGGAGCTGCCTTCCTGATACTGAATGAGTTTCAGTAGTTAGAGGAGCAACAAGGCCTTTAACAGCTTATGCATATGAGGAGGGAGTGGATATTTTGGGCATAGCACTATTTAGGAGGGGATGGAGTAGCATGACCTTATAGGATTATTACAAAAGTGAAGCGTATTTTCATTCTAAGATATCTGGGGTTTACTCTACACTAGCAGCTAAGGAATCCTTGTAAGAGGAACCCAAATTATTGAACTCAGGCAGATACAGTGAGCAAGAGTGGAAGAAGTACAATTTACAAATGCCCAAAGCCTAGCAGCGAGGTGGGAAGACAAAAGAGATTATGAAAAATGCAGAAGTACTGGGGTAAAACTGAAAAAATGAAGATCAGACTATATAATAAAGCTGGAATTCTATTCCAGATTGTATAGAAAAGGAGCTGCATAGCAGAGAGAGGAGAATGACAGCTACATAAGAGAAATGAATGGTGGAAAGATCTGGAAATGGGAAGGACAATATGGGACAAGGACAAGAAAAGGAGATTGGATTTGATGATCAAGTAATGGTTCATAAAATTGAAAGATAAATGAGAAAATGGACAAAATGTTAATGGTATATATAATAATTTAGAGGTTAGATTTTATATTGTTTAGCAGACAGATTAGGAATGCTACTAGACAGCTGTGTAGAAGTCACAGAGTTACATTTAAAGCAGAACACAAGCAGAATGCTTGCCAAGGTGGGGAAGAAAAAAACAATCTTTTGAAGTGCTTTAAAGGAATAATCAGCATAGTTTTAGACCAGTGAAGATGTACAACAAATAGAGACTCAGAAATAAAGAGAACTTAAGAGAAAATAAGAAAGAGGTGACCTAGACACAATAATCGAGATTGTAATTTAAAAAAAAAAAATACAGCTTTATCTTTGAATTATAGAATCACACTTACTTGCTTTCTCTCTGGTTCAGTGAATCTAGTGGCACATTTTTACTTATCTGAATAAGAGTTGAAATTCTCAAGGTGATTTCAAATGCCTCTTATTATAATGATGGCACAGAATCAAAGTTTGTACCTTAAAGTAACTTTGCTTCAGGGTATGGTTTTAAGTTCTATTTGTTCTCTGAAGGAAAATAGTGAGACCCATGCCTCACCCAAATTAAGAAATGAAATTCAGGATTTGAATTTTAACTTCAACAAGCACTTAAAGTTGATGTCCTGCTGTAAAAAAAGGAGCACAACTTAAGACTTTCTCTGCTCTTCCACTGAACTTGAAAACACAGACACTTTACTCATCATTAAGTATTCTCTGCCAAGTGACAGCCACCCACACATGAGGCATGGCAGCGTCAAGTGTTGAGATGATGTGGTGTCTCTGCAAATGCTTTGCTGTGCCACAATGTTTGAATTAAAATGAAGTCCTCATTTTTGTACTGCTGTATACTCCGAATGGGGGAAGAAAAAGAGAGAAAAAAGGCAGAGATGCAAAACGATAACAAAAAGTAAAAAGAAATGTCAAGAGATCATGAGTTTTCATTTAATTATGCCTGTCTCAATTTTCTAAAAGAATTTTCTAAGAGAAAATTGAGAGGTAAAAGTACAAGGGGATAAAAAGAATATTAAAACACTAGGAATGGGCTACGCTTCAGGTAGTAGGATACAATTAAAAAGATTAATTCCATATAATTTTGTAAAAGGAACATGGACATGCAGTTTAATGAAACATTGTGAACTAACCTGAAAACATTTGTCCAAATATTTTATTTCTACATGTTAAATTCACTCACAATTAACATTACCTAAAGGAAGGTGTGGGTAAACCACTTTCACCTATATTAGATTTTTGTGAATATTTAAAAATATCTTTTCTAAGAGAGTTGAGCTTATCTTGCCTTACAAAATACACATTCGTGTACACATCACATAAATCCATATATGTTTTGCAATAATATCCACACTTTTCTTCATTCAACTATTAAAATTACAATTTCGTTCGACCTCCCATCCAAAACACACACAATCCATCTCATGTGTACACCTGATTGTTTTCTGTCAGAGACCACAGAGTGAGACAATACGGATTCTCTATTATTTTGAATTATGAGCCAACCTAAAGATCACTTCTCCACTGCTTGGAGCCTGTTCAAGTCCAAGGCTTGGACCTCTCTAGGGTCATCAGAAGCTTGTATGCAGTTGCATCCATGAAAACACCTATGGTTTTGGTTATGCTTTTTATTTTACTCTCTTTAGCATTGATCTTTTGAACAAAATAAAAAGATTATGGAGGTAACAAAGACACAAAGCTCTATATTTTGAAAAGCTTATTGGCATAAAAAATTGTTTCCTTTTTTTCTCAAATTGTCCATCAACGAAATTGCTAAACCAGACACTTCTTCCTGACTCTCTATTCCCAAGTGTTGCTTTTTATTTAGGAATGACTTTATCTCCTTTACAAGACTCACCCTCGTGAGGTATTTTTAAAAACGATATACCAAACATCTCTCTTTTGAATTTTGTCCTAAATATGGAACTATGTATTCAAAATCATGCTGAGTCATTAACAAACTCTAAAGACATAGTCACAAAAATTAGTTCTTCCAGAATGCATTTAGTGTTCCACATTCTTGACAGTAATGGTGAGTCCAAACTGTTGAAATACACTTTTATTTTAAGTGAAATAAATAAACCAGGTTGACTGAAATTCTGCAAAAAATATTTCTCCCTAATACATGCCAGATTTGAACACAGTTTTACAGATTGGCAATAAACCTCTATTAAAAAGGTTTTTTGCATGGAAATCCTGGCATACTTAAGGTTAATGGAGCTGGTTAGACCTGTTATGTTTTAAATTAAAATGATAATACTATAGATGAAACAACTGGACACACACAACAACATAGGCACATTTGGGGTATTAGTCAGAAATACAGAATTTGGAAACTGATTATATTTACTGATCACTCAATTATGAGAAATGGGAATAACATTTCCTCAAAGTCCAATAGCAATTAATATACTAATTATCAAGCAATTAATGCCATTTAATATCAAGTGCTACTGCAGGGATCCAGCACAATAACCTTTTTTTTCATTAATATTTCTCATTGTGTGCTTTAAAAGTAACTCTTGTGAGAAATCCTGGCTGCTAAATTAAGTAAATCAATTAAGATATTACAATATATGACCTCCTAAAACTTTTGGGAAAGATTGATTCAATTAAAAACCTTTAATCTGTGAAACAATTTATTTTTTTGGATAGACTTTACAATAAATTAGTAATCTATGGATTAACTGGAACAGCTTTTTTAATTCATTGAAATGGATACAGTGAGGTGGATTTTAAAGGATTCACAGATCCAGTTTATAGCTCTATGAAAATATGCTTCAGCTTTGCCACAGTTACACAGTTTACTCTTGATTTACAAATCTGAGACCTTTTTAAGTTCCCAAACCAATTATACAATTCCAGAAACCTAGGCCACACCTGAGGGTACAGGTCTCTATTCATTCTTTATGCTGATCCAGTAAAACTGACAGCCTCTGGAGGAATAATTTGGTCAGACTACAACAAGATGAAACAATCTTCTTAAGGTGATTTTAACAATAAGAACAGCAATCTTAAAGCTAAGCCTTTTAAAACTATAAAGCAGTACATATATCTCTATCTTAGCTCCAGGCTCACTCTGCTGATATTGATGTTAAAACAGCAGGCAACTCCAGTCTTTTTCTCTTCAACAATTACACTCTTTTCACTTTTGATACTGTTCTTCTGAATGCTTCTTTAACTTCCTATGTTCAAGAGCCTTCTCCTATCCTTACCCTTAAGTCTCAAATGCTTTCTGAAGGGTTATTTATCCTAGACCATTTTTTTCTGTCAGCAATTTATTCACACAGTACAACATCCCAGTCACCAGACTAATAGTAATAACAAATTACTGCTGCAAATTATTACAGATTACTTGATAAAATCATTGTTTAAACATTGAAATCAATAAAAAGTGTAATATGTCAATGCTGCATTAGTACTAAGAGTTAGTCTTGCACAGTAAATTCTACCGCTCAAATAATAAATGTGCAATTTTGAAATAAGAAAGACAAGGATACAGAACATCACTCAGACACTTCAGATTTCTGGATGTTTTATTCTCTTTGTTCTGTTGTTTGTCTTCTAATTTGAAAATAATCTTACCCAAGCCACTACCTTTGTGGTTATAAGAGGCTTTTCCCTTGATAAGTTTAGCTCTTTTTTCTTGCCAATGTTTCTGGAATTATATTCCACAAGGTAAAAATCTTCAATAGATGACACCAAATATAACACACCAAAGCAGTTCTCAATCATAGTTTAATGTTAAGGGCTTCCCTATTCCCTCAGAAGTTCAGAGCTATAGCTGTGAACTCACGTTGGGAGATCAGGGAACTGAAATTCTGTGTAGGGAAAGGTTATATATATTGTAGGCTATCATATGAGAAATGCTGAAAATAATAAGAATAAAAAGCCTTTACTGAATTTTTGCCAGATAGAAATCAGGTAAAAGGTGGTTTCCAAATTACAAAAAAGAGAAAAGGATAGTGGCAGTAGTGCCATGCTGACTAAAGCACCTAGGTTGTTTAGAAATATAAAAGTTAATATACAACTCATTATCAGTTTACTTATTTATTCTTATAAAATGAATACTAGTGACACTGTACAAGATCAACATCAAAACCTATTATAGAAGTTTCACATTTATGCTGAAGTGCACTGTTTCCTTAAATTCTGGAACAACAAATACTACTGTAACTCTGAGAAATACTTTTTCCTATGCTATTTCATGTCTGGAAACCAAGTGGTCAATATCTTTCTTGTATTGGAGCACCTAAAACTGGTTACAGGCCTCTGGAAGTTATCTGACAAGTACAGTGGAGAGGAGAATAATCACTCACCCAGACCTACTCGAGGTGCTTCTGTTAGTACTTACCTGGTTGCTCTTGATCTTTGTTGCCAGGGCACACTGCAGACTGATGTCCAACTTTCCATCTACAACACCTCACCAGATCCTTCTCAACAGTGCAGCTTCACAAATAGCCAGCCTGTAACATTGTAGGAGCCCTTCCTTGCCAGGTGCAAGATTTGGTATTTATCCTTGCTGAATTTCTGAAGCTTCCTGTTGGCCCATTTGCCCTGCCTCCTACACCCTTTGGTATGGCAGTTATTGAGTGGTCCTTCCACTCTGATGTCACCTGCAACCGTGATGAGGGTTCACTCCATAAGCTGCTTCAGCTCATCTTCCTGCAGTCTGAGTTGAGGTGCCTCATTCCTTTTCCTGACCAAGCCATAAAGGCTTAGATGATATAACAAAGTTAAATATTTGTGGTGACTAAATATTTTTTATTTGTTGCTTACATCACCTTTTGGAAGATGTTGCTTTTGTTTTTTATCTTCTCTAAAAACAGCTAAAGTAAAATCTGACAGTGACATTTCAATCAAGTACAAAAGCTCAGTTTCTTATTTTAATTTACCTAGTTTCTACTGGCAGCATCAATATTCCTGATATCATTTTAAATACCAAAGAAGCCATCTGCTCTCAAAACACACACAAGCAAAATATCTCTTTTTTAAAAATATAAATGAAAAAATCAAAGATAACAATCAGTTTGTATGTTTATAATAGATGAGCATAATCCATCAGATTCTAGGACACCTCTCTTACATAAGGCAGAAAAAAGTATTTTTTTGGAGGGACTGCCCTTTTATTACACCCCTCTAAATGCAAAATGACATCCTAGGAGACTTTATTAATCCATTAAATTCAAATTTTTCAAAAATTAAAATTATCCTGAAAACTCATGGCACCCTGTTCCTATTTAATAATACAAAATACTTTTAAAATATAATAACATGCAGATATTTTTAAAAATATTCTAGGGGGGACAATAATTTGAGGGTCCCCTTAATAAAGTGTTTCTCAGGGTTTAGTCATGATTCTGATTATGGCTGACTGATCTATTGAGGGCATGGTAAACTCATATTTCCATCCACAATTTAACATTAATCTACAATAATTGCAACTCAGTTCCGATGGCAGTAGCTACTATTTGCATGGCATACAAACAACCACATGACCTTGAAGCTTTAATCCATGTCTGATCAACTGTGGTAGCTCTCCTTAATTGTAATGATGCTGGTTTTGCCAGACATACATAATAATTTACATAAATCAAGTGTTCTTGCATGAGACATTAGCAGTATCTTTCTTTGACCTGGTTCTTCTATCCTTAAAAGCTGAAGCAAAATCTTAACTTAAATGAGCATAAGAGGTCTCTCAGTCCTTGGTTATTAGTCTGAATATGATTCCAGTTTAATGCATTCCTTGAAGTATGGATCTACTGTATCTATCCCAGTTGCTTTATTGCCTCAGACTAGCTATGCAAGTAACTAAGTAAATGATGTAACTCCAGCAGCACAAGCAAACAATTATAACTGCATTACTGTTACAAAACATTGCTATGGTCAGACAGTTAAAACTGTTAGTCACATAAAAAGAAGTGTGATCATTTGCAGTCTGCTTAATAAATTGTGACTAGGCAGCCTTGGCTTGTGAGTCTTTATTACAGTGTTCCAGAACTAGTTCTATCAGACTTTAAAAAAAAAAATCCTCAACCAACCAACCAAAACTTCTTGGAAAATTAGCAAAGCTTTACAAGACATTATTTTATATGGAGTGAACAATGCCCATTAGAAAAAATGCATTCAGTGGAATTGATATAGTTTTCAAAAAGAGTTTTAGAATTTTTAGTCTCTAGTCTTCCTAGAGTTCAGCTATGTCCTTGATCTACTTTTAAAATGTTTGTGATTTTCCTGGAGTAAAGCTTGCTATGTCAATTTACTGGAACAAATGGTCCTTCTGTTTCCCTGTGAGATTTCTATACCTCAAAGCAATTTGTCCCCCAACTTATTTTGAACTCTCTCATATTTTTCCTACTACATTGTCCCTGATTTGTGTTTTAAGTTTCATGAACAACCATTTGCTGCTATTTTTGTAGAAACTTAGTTCTTTAGAGTCATTTTGTAATTTTGCTCTCCTGCTGTGTATTTTTTAAGTGGTTTTTTTCTTCTGAAAGAAGAAGAGATGAAAATATTTTGGTCTTCAGTTGATAAGCATTAGTCTATCATTATACAACTTTTGTATTTTTTTTACCTTCTATCTGTGTACAGGTGGCATTCTGCCAAGACAATATTTTATGTTATGATTTACATCATCCTGAAATGTATTTATTTCAGAAGTTGAAATCATGCTATCCCTTTTTCTTTTACTTAAAATGTTCATTATATTGTTACTAGAACATATTTTAAAAATTATTTTAATTTTTTATACACCAGAAACTGAGATGATAAGTACAATAATGGATGGCGCATGAAGATGAAAGTCTATGCCCTTAGCAAACTCAAATATATTTCATTTTCATGCCCTGAATTTTGAAAAAAACTCTCAGTCATGGATAACAATTAAAAAAAAAAAAAAAAAAGAAAAATCAGTTTCTCTCCTTAGCTAAATATCCCAAAAAGACACTTCAAATCAATTGAACAATGGGAAATGCTTTCATTTGTTCTCACTGTATATTTTTCCTGATTTTTTTTTTGTTTCTCTTACTAAAAATGCAAGTTTAATGCCACTTGTGAGCCACTCTCAGGTGTCATTCAATACTTTTTTTCCACAAGTGACCCATGTGTTTTCTTCAGTTAAGATCAGGAAGAATTTGAAATTATGGCTCATGACATTAAAAGGCCAATTGTGATTAATAAACAGGCAATGACTCAACCTTCAGATCCCAGTCAGAGTACAAAAAACTGAGGGAAGCAGACAAACAGGTGTGAGAAAGGGGACAGAAAAGAAGGAGATCACTTACCAATCAACAGAAAATGGAGGTTAGATCCTGAACCCAGGGGCAACTTTCCCAGCTTGAAAACAGCATCCACTATGCCACCCATTTCCAGCCCCTTTCAGGTTCTTTAAACCTACTTTAGATAGAAAAAGATTGAAGATGGACAATGCTCTGATCCCATCATCATGACAGTTTAAAATTTATAGAAGGAAGGAGTCATGAAAGCCAAAGGCCAGACTCACAAAGGCGGCAATAATATTTCAGCCTTGGGGAAAAACAGTGAATGACTTTCTAAAAATTACACCTTGCAAGGTCAATATACCACTCTGGTAAACTCAGTAACAATACTACCACAAGCCAAGAGAAATATTTAATGGGACAAAGTTGCAGAAAACAATTAATGAACTGTTAGCTTAAATGCAATTGGCACAGAGCTTTATTTTCAGGAGTGTTTCTGCACAAGCTGGAGTAATGCTACATGTTGTAATATTACTACTGATTAGTATAAAATAATATAAAGTCAGGGTTTGGAAGGTAAATAAATAAAATGCAGATCTGATTACAGTTAGTTATCTGTGTTCAAAGACTGTGCATGTCTGGATTTATCTAAACTAGTGTTAGACACTGTACTGAAGCACTTCGGTTAGATACACAGCAGCCACAAGCACTCTCTGAGGCTGTTGAGGAGAAGCAAATGTCTTTAGAGGGCATTTAAAAACTCCTGAGGTCTGACTTTCCTTTCAGAACACCCACTTCTTTGCAAAGGAAATAGACACAGCCTTGGGCAACTGAGGTCCTAATTTCATCATCATGATTATCTGCCTAAAATAGGGAGATCTAAAATCAGTCAAGGACTTTATTTTTTAAATAATTGTTCATGTAACCTGGGCAGGGGAGGGGGGGGGGTTGGGAAGCAATTTATAACCACATTGTGTTATGCACAGCATCCTATTCTTGAGTGGTCTTTTGAGGACAAGGTAATCAAAGTAATTGAGGAAGAAAACAAAAGTGTTGTCTATGTGATGGAGTAATTCTTACCAATATGGTGGTGAACTGTAATGAAAATGTAATCTAAATATATTTATATCTAGTTGAGGAAACAACAGAATGCCTACATTAGTTAGTCTAAATTTGGAAAGGAAAAACTGATTTCAACTCACATGAAAAGCCTCCAAATTTGCCTATGTCAGTAAAAATAACTTTTTCAAAGTCTTAAAAAGGGAACCATTTTAAAATGGTTCAAAAACCAATTTTTGTAAATATTAAAATTCTTAGAAAAACAAAACAGATTTTTTTCACATTTGTAACATCATACTGCTTATTGTGCTATGTTCAGTAATACAAATAAAAATGGAAGAATATACTTTGTTTTGATGCCATGGAAAAAATATTTGAAAACTTCCAAAAGGTAAGTGTACTTAGTCATTAGACTTATCTTAAGGGATTGGAGAACTGGGGAATTTTGCTCCCTGTAATGGTTCCCCTCAAAGCACTTTGCAAACAGCTAATGAGTTGGAAAGCATTCCTAGAGGTCATCTGGTCCAACCCCATCCTGCTCAGGCAGAGTCACCTAGGTTCAGTTTCCCAAGACCATGTACAGATGGCTTTTGAACATCTCTAAGGATGGAGACTCCAAAAATTCCCTGGGCAACCTGTGTCACTGCTTGGTCACCCTCAGAATTAAAAAGTGTTTTCTGATGTTCAGACAGACCCTTCACTGTTTCAGTTTGTACCTGTTACCTTTAGTTGCAGATACGATCTCCTGAACATTAAACAAAAATCAGCAAGGTGAAGTCCAGAACACAATGAGATTTATATTAATTATTATTTCCATAAGTTTATCTGCAGAGAAAATACAGTCTATGATTAGCAGAAGTATTCACAGGAAAAGGCAAATTCTAATTTAGTATTAGTATTAGTAGGACATGGAAAAGTAAAATTACATGAGGCTGTCAATGCAATAGTAAAATTATTCCCATACAATATTCTACAGAAATATATTTTAAAACTATTCCCATGCAATATTCTACAGAAATATATTTTAAAAATAACATTTAATTTATGGAACTAAAATTAAAAAAAAAAAAACAGGCCAGAAATTTTAAATCCTCACTCAAAGTGGACAGTATCACTTTGGAATCTGCAACATAGTTTATTGCACATGTCAGAAATGCAGACCAAATGAAGTGTATAAAATACACATGGAAGAGAGAACATTGAGCCTTAGAGAATTTACCTTAGAGACAGAGAATTGTTCCTCTTGGCTGGGAAAAAAGCAACTGATTAAGCCTAGACTAGAATTTTCACTTCCTTAAACTAGCCTTTGTATAAGATAGTAAAATTTGCAGGTAATCAGAAATATCATCAGGTATGGTATAACCATCAAGGTAGCATTTGACAGGGGAATATAATTTCTTGAATATTAGTTGTAAGTGTTGTGTTTTAAACACAACATAGATAGTGACAGAACAGCAGTAACCTCCTTAACCAGTGTGCAAATAAAAACAATGTCAGAGAAGAGCAGATTTGAAAAGGAGCAGAGCATAACTCTGATGCACATTTGACATTGCAACACTATGAAAGAGCTCTGATAAGAATGATTTGCCACCTTCTGAAAGTGTGTTCACTGTAAATTAAACAGTACTATCATTTCAGAAATGATGAACAGAGATGTAGAGCCCTGCTTCACTGATTGGGGGTATGTGGAAATTACCACCAATTCCTGACATGATGTAAATGTTTGCAATGGAAAGCCGATGCAGACACAATATTAGAATCACAGAATCATAGAATTGTTTGGGTTGGATGATATTTTTAAATGTCATCTAGTCCAATCCACCTACCATAGACAGAGACATCTTTCACTAGACAAGGTTGCTGAAAGCTTTGTCCATCTGTCAACACTTACAGGGATGTGGCATTCACAATTTCTCTGGGCAGCCTGCTCCAGTGTCCCACCATGCTCATTATAGTGAATGCTCCAAGGTGAGACTGACTGGTCAGTAGATCCAAGTATCCTCCTTTTTACACTTTAAAATCAGTGCAATATTTCCTTTTTCAGTCACTGTTGACTTTACCTGATAGCTATTACTTTTCAAATATGATGGAGTTTATATTACACTTTATAATATGGAGTTTATATTATGTTTATATTATATTATTTGCAGCTGAAAACGTTCTCACATACAACAGCACCTAATGTAAAATAATTGAAAAAGACTTACTTATGTTGAAAAACAAAATAGAAACTGCTGTAAAATGTGAAGGAATTCCACTGACAGATATATGCATCATCTGTTTCTTTGTAATATTAATTTGTAGTTTTACTTGGATGCTATATCCTGTGACAGCATAGTCATTTTCTATTTGGAGAAAATGAAACTCTTTTACTGTCTAGGTGCAGAAGAAATTCAATAAAAAGTTACTACAGTGAAGTATAATTTGGAATTGGTGATCTTTTTTTGGTAGCTTCAGAAGCACTCTAAAAGTTTATTTATTCCATATGATTGGGAGTCTTGAGTGATGGCTTCTGTTTTTGTGCTTCATCAATGCTTGGCTGAACTTAAAAGTTTCAGGATGTTCAGTGCAACATTCAAAACTAGCTTTGATGCAGTTTTGGATGAGAAGCTTTGATGCTTGACTGTCAGCAGAACATTCTTTCAAAGTTAAGTCATTATCATAAAACTTCACTAGAAAACCTTTTACAAGAAAAACCCTTAAAACCTTACACATATGTTTAAATCATATATATATATATATATATATATATATATAAACTTTTCTATATGTGTATGTATACATTCTAGTGAATAAAAGGTGTTCCTTGATACCAAGAAACAATATATATAACAAATAAATATGAATGCAAATATGAACACACACACACGTATGTGTGTGTGAATCAGAATTTGGGTTTATATGGCTAATCTTTCACACACTGACTAATAAGAAAATTTTCATCAGCATTAATAAATGTGATACATTTTCTTACATGGACAACATAGATCTGAAAATTATCCATAAAATAAAAATCATTGATCTTAATCTTCCTGTCATAGAATCATAGAATCAGTTGGGTTGAAAGAGACCTCTGAGATCATCAAGTCCAACCCTTAATCCAACCCCACTTTGATTACTAGATCATGGCACTAAGTGCCATATCCAGTCTCATCTTAAGAACCTCCAGGATCGGAGAACCCACCACCTCCCTGAACAGGCCATTCCAATGCCTGACCACTCTCTCTGTAAATAATTTCTTTCTGATATCCAACCTGAACTTCCCCTGACAGAGTTTAAGCCCATGCCCTCTTGTCCTACTGTTGGTTGCCTGAGAGAAGAAACCAATCTCCACCTCGCTACGACCTCCTTTCATGTAGTTGTAGACAGTGATAAGGTCTCCCCTGAGCCTCCTCTTCTCCAGGCTAAACAACTTCAGCTCCCTCAGCCTTTCCTCGTAGGACTTGTGCTTAAGCCCTTTCACCAGCCTTGTTGCTCTTCTCTGGAACCAGTACCTTTGAGAGAAAAAGGTACCTGCAATATTCATTGTCATAGAGATTTTTAAGAAACATAATATTAACAAAAGACTCTCTAGTCATCATTTGGTTTTAGTATTTTTTGATGATTTTATTAATGAAAACACCATTCCAAATAATGCAATATCTCAGTCATTGAGATTATTCTGGAATTCTCTTTAAAATAGTGAAGACTGAATGACAGGACCAGGTAGCATTCCTGCTAAAATATTTGTAAAATATACAGAGTTGCAAATTGTAGTCATATCCCAAAATATAGACCAAGAAGCTGAGCATGGATTTCCTGAATGAACTGTTACTGTTAATGGCTATCACTGTATGTAAGTAGCTTTCATTTCCTAGCCAACATCCTCTTTGCAATCCTATGCCCATCAGATTTAATTACAGCTTATTGAGCTCCTGTTGGTTTATGTCTGGACATTTTTAAAGTGGATCTGAGATGGACAGATGAAAGCACACATGCCACATATGTTTTGGGGAAGAATCCATTAAAAAAGTATGCATGTTTAAAACAGCTCTAATTACTGTAACAACACAGAGAATAGAATAAAAGTATAGCATTGCAAAGGGAATTATTCCTGGCAAAAAAACATAGTGTCAACCCTTATTTAATACTGGCCAAGGTCTTATGAAAAGAGTGGTCCTGATTAAATGGAGAAAAAGAGGCAATGAAGAAATCGTATTTTGGAATTAATATGGCATTTAGGCTGTGATTATCAAGTATAAAAAATGCATTTAATGAATCTGCTTGTCTATGTACTAAAAATGCAAATGCACATTTAGTACAGATAGTGACTGGAAATGCAGTAAAAGAAATCAGATCCCAACCATTGCAATTATTAAAAAAAAAAAAAAAGATAATTTAAAAGGTGAATCACAGTTTCTATTAAAGTCACTAATTTTTGTAAATGCACATGTCCCACTATCCATTGTACCACCAGAGTAACTCCATATCCAGTCATCATATGCCTCTTTTTACCAAATGCTTCTGAAGAAACTTAAATCAATGAATTCAATTTGATTTGTGAAATTGTATCTGTTCATCCTCAAATATCTCTGCTTTCTCAGACTAGTAAATTAATCATGCTATTTTACTTTGTAAGGGGAGAATTGCTGAACTGATTTTTTATGGTCAGCCAACATTTCCAGTGCCTCTGTCATTCATTATGCACCATTCGGTTTGTTAGCTCTTACTTCACCACCTGTAAGATGGTAAAATAATCTTCGTTATATTGCATTTAGGTCTTGGGGTCATGTTAGGGTAAACCTGCTCCTGACAGTGGCCTTTAATGTTTCTTCCATTCACTCTGTATCTTCACAACTGTTTTGTTTGTTGCCCACCAAGGTACTGTTTGTATATGCATCTTCTGTCTCACTTACCTGAAAGCAATTAAAAGTCTCACTGCTGATGTTTTTCTGAGAGGATGATTATGTCTCTCTCCATTTACAAAGACTGCCTCCATAATACTTGTGCTGTCCCTGTGATCTGTCCCAGACCTTGTTTGTTCCAGGTAATGACAACTTCTTTGGTCACTTGGAAGGCATCTATTCACAATGCTTACCAACAATTTGGTACATTTTATTACATATTTTCTCATCAAAAGTTAAAAACACAATTTTAAAACAAGAACTTTTGTAATTGTGTCCCATTGGATAAGACCAAAAGTTTATGCTAAAGCCTGAGTTTTCAACTTATTTCTTAGCATAAGCCTTCTAAAATGAGAAACTTCTGCTAATTACTGGTTAATATTTATTTGCTCATCTGAGACAAGATGGAAGAATTTCTAATCCAGTAAACTAAGGTACAACTTCTGATTAAGAAATTAATCTTAGCTGCTGCTGAAACATACATTGGGTTTATGCTGTTCCAGAATGGAAGTGGAAATAATTTTTCTGACAATTTCTAGGAAGAGCCTGGCTGATGACTCTTCATTTGAGTCAGAAAAACAAAAGCACATTAAAAATCCACAACGTATCCATTTGCCTTTTACCTTTCAATAAGTATTTTGGAAAAGAACAAATTACAATTGAGTTTGAAGAACAATATGACTAGCAAACACACTCCCACATCCCGTCTTTGAGGGATATCGCCTTGTATCTTCAAATATTTCTGTGTATGTGAGGCTTGTATGTAATTTCAGATACTGATTCTGTCTCATTATCTGACCTAGTAGATGTTAGGTTGTGTATTCTGGATTAAAGACTAGAGTCTATCAGAGACCAAGCCTTTTAGGTTGGTCTGGGACACATAGTAAAGCCTACTACTCTTTTAAGAAGTCTTTAGCTATTAGAACATCAAAGTATTTAGGTAGTGTCTGATACAAACCTTTAAAATTTTGTCTTTTTATAATGTATTCATTGATATTTACAGATTAGATAATATGAACATGTTTATAAAATTCTTAAGGACAGATAAAACAATGTTACTATTGATACTATTAAAGTGTCAAGTTTAATAGTTTTCCTGAAAAACTGCTAAACCCTTTTTGCCTGAACAATTAAATTATGTATCAATTTATAAATTGAGCATTAACAGTAGTTTAGAACGGTCCCGTGGTGTAAAGGAGAGCACTCTGGACTCTGAATCCCAAGAACCTGAGTTCGAGTATCAGTAGGGACCATCCCCTGGCAGTTCAATGCCTTCCTGCCATCCGATCCTGTCAGATCTCGGATGCTAAGCAGAGTCAGCCCCAGTTAGTACCGGGTGCTGTGACAGTCGTGAGGACTTCATTGTCACTGCCCAAGCTCGCTCAGCCATGGCAGATGGACCTTAGGACTTAAATGGTGGGGCCAGTTCTGTGCACGCTGTGCCTCACCTGAAAAATCCACTGCGCAGGCTGGAAGGGCACACCCATGCGGGGAGAGCCCTTCCCAAATCTTTGTTCGTGATGTCTGGCCATACATAACAGAAGTTTATTTTTCACATAGTGTACTAAAATGGTGTACTGGTTTTAAGGTAAACCAGCAGGAGAAATGGACTCAACACGAGAGATATTATAAGTCAGAACTACAATTTAATATTAATAATACAGTAAATACACTGACACAAAGGGAAGTTGCTTTCAACTCCCAAAACCCAGCAGTATAACCCAGTACCCTGGGGTACAAACCCAAAGGGGTTTGTTAGCCCTTGTGCAGAGATCCGTGTGGTTCCCCCAAGTCCAAAGCAAAAGGAAGTGAAAAACCTGTTGGTGCAGGTGATGGCTGTAGTCTGGTCGA
>JAWWLZ010000139.1:51513302-51558846 GCA_035041345.1 Poliocrania exsul | reverse complement strand
TTTTTGTTTATAAAATGCCTTCTAGCATTTTTTTCTGCTACCATCTAATAAGAATACTATAAGCAGCACCAGCATTCCATTTGCAAGATCAGCTTAATACACCTCCAAGTAAACAACTATATTCAGCTAAAACTCACATTCTTTTAAGAATTCAGATTATATTAACATGAAATAAGGCATTTCAGATTAAATGACAATTTTAATCAATCTTGATGGCAGATTACTCTTAGTACTTTCCTGCTTGGAATCTGAACTATTGCTTTTTAATTCACAGACTTCTGAGAAGAAGCCAGCATATTTACATAGTAAATCGATTGCAGTCTTGGACCTGCCAATATGTCAAGTATCAAAGATTAATTAAGGTATGGTAGTGATTAGAAGTCTACATTGAAGATAAACACACTTTGCTAGAGATACAAGTACAAAAGAAAGCGCTCACACTCCCCTACAGATTTCTCATCTTGTATTATGAGAGACCACAGATCAACATTTAGAAATATATAAAGTGACTTCATGTGGAAAAACAGCAGTAATGTGTAACTTACTGAAAATATTTCCCAATGGAAAATCTACTCTAGCAGATTTGTTTGTTCATTTCCACTTCCTACCCTCTGCCTGTTTTGTACTACAAAAGGAGAGACAAATGAAATGCTAGTACTTGTTGCTACATAGAAGAACAAACGGCTTTTAAGTTTAAGTTAATGATAGATCTCCAAGACTCAAAACAGCCATAGAGAAGATAGATATTTTAGTCTCAGAATGTCACGTTTTTCAGCTGTTTTTAAGCAATACCTCATTGATCCCAGGATCAGACCTGGGCCCTAGTGATTTCTGTCAATGAGGTACCCTCCCTCCAACCTAAGTTTTCATATGAGATAGCACCATGGCAATTAGACGACTTCTTTAATACAGTCACTTTATGAATCCAGTCACAAATATTCTACTGGTTTTGGTTTTGTCTGCCTTTCTTTGTTTCTAAGCAAATTTCAAAACAGTGAGATAATCTAGATGCACAATGAGATACCACTAAGTTACATAGAAGGTTCATGTAAAAAGACTTTGCTATGAGTTCATTGATTATATTTAGGATTGTGTACACACTGGCAGACTGTAAGTCAAAAAACATGTAACCCATTTATTCTGTCCTTCATAACCAGATTTAGCAGTGTTTTACTCTGCTCAATAGCCCATTTAGCCCTGCAGCATTCAGACTGACCCAGTTCATACTATCACCAATTATAGTGAGGACCAATACTTCTGCTGTACTTCAGCTGTAGACAGCAACCAAACAGTAAAAATATCTGAGAGAAACAGTTCCATTTTGATATTTGTGCCTTTAATATATCACAGGTGACAGAACAGGAGCACAATGAAATGGTGTCCAATGCCCTACTCTGCCTTAAGAAGGAGAAAATAATAACGAAATTTTACTTAGTAATCTCTTAATCAGCAGCTTTACAATGTAATCATGTCAACAGAGGCGTGAGAAAAGTCATGACATCCCTCCTTCACTTTCCGCAAATCTACTCTATTATTGCATCCTGTAGAGATAAAAGGTACTTATCAGAATTCTTCTTTAGTGTCAAAGAGACTGCTGATACCACAAGAAAAGCTTCCGCACAGTCAGAGAAATATTCTTAGTTCACTTTTAGAAATCCAACATAACAGTGATTTTAGAAATAAACATGCTTAATAAGCCTGTACTATGCATTGGTTAAGCTCATTCCTGGTGTTATACAATGACCCATTACCATCCAATGTGTAATATACTGATCTTCCTTCGATGTATTACAGAAAGGAAACTGACTGTCTCCTATTCATGTTTCTCTATATTTCCTAGCATGTATATTTCCTAAACTTCTCCTTCCTCTACTTTAATTCAGTTTTTGTAAGGCTCTTGTCCTTTCATAAGCCAGCTTCCAACCTATACTGTTTTTAATAATATCTAAATCTAAAATACATGCAAGGAACAAAAAATTCTTGCCCAAATTGGGGTCCTGGCCATTCTTGATTGTACATAGTTTAGTTTCTCAGTAGATACTCTAGATGAATCATCCAACTGCAGCAAATATTTGCAGGCATGAAAGCTAAATATGCCTCAAAGTGTCTGTCAAACTATGCCCCCTATCCTTCATGCACTTCTTCTAATGCTCAATAAATGTCTTGCCTTATCACAGAAGAGAAATTCAATACCATTGCATGACCTTGCCATAGGCAGAATATCCTTGACTGCTTTCATTTTAAGAAGTGTCTTGTAAGATTAGGCCCCTGCATACTCACAGAAGCCTTCTTCCTAGCTAGCTGGGCACCTGTTTATCATTGCTATCCAGAGCACGCTGAATTACCGCCAAATCACTGCTAGCAAGAGTTCATTGTAAAGACGTACTACAAGTCAAGCACTTATTTTGTTCATGTCACAAATTGCTTGGAAGAGGAAAGGAAATCATTTTAAGGGCATATATTTCCTATAGCAAGCTAGCAAATTCCATTTTAAAAAATCAGCAAAAAGCAAAACCTGCAAATGTCATGCATTCCTTTTCCTGCTATTAAAAACAGATAAAGCTTGTTGGTTTATCGTCAAAGTTCTTTCACCTAGTGAAGCCATACCTCATTTTGACCATTCATATGGGACATAAACAGCCAAACTCTGCCCCTGCATAACTTTTTATCCTTTAATCCTGTTTATCCCAGGTAAACAGTCTTTTTTGTATTGCTTTCACCAATAATGGCAGCACTAGTTCCTACCTAACAGTTTCTAGTAGAGCTGGAATTGCCAGAAGTCTTAGCCACAAATTCTACAAGTCTCAAAAAAAAAAAAAAAATCCCTGTTAAATTACATAATTTCCTGTGATTATGCAGTGAAATCCTCACTCTGAGACTGCTTTCACCAGTGTGGTCACATCACCAAGCCAGTACAAGCACTGTACAATAGAGACATCCTCACTGCGGTCTACTACCATAACTATATCCCACGACCTGTGCAGGCACTCTCACTGTGTCCTTGTTTCTTGGCACATACGAAAGGTCTCTGCAACTAAGCACTTAAATGTAAGCTTCTGAAACTACAGGTAGCTGACCATCTTGGTCAGTCGCTGTGCTCAGTTCTGTCAAGTTACTATCCAAGACCAGTAAAACAAATATAAACAAAGTTATTAGTGGCTTAAGTGGAACCTCACTCGGTTATTTGTTGGGGAGAAAAGATTGCTTAATGCATTGAAACTCTCACATCCTTTTCTAGTTGAGATTTTAGCTTAATGTTGTATTAAATACAGAATGTGATTTTGTACTTTTAGTGTTGCTGCTATGAAGTGCTTTTTAATGCTTCCAAATGAGTCAGACTCTCTTCAAATCTTTTCCCCGTACAAGTACCACTCACTTCTCTATTTATTACTCACATGTTCTATTAATTTTTGTGCACCCCATGCATAGTTGTTACTAGATATGACAATTGCACCAACTACTCTCTGGATTTTCAAAGTAAGAAGATCTTACATTCTGTCTTTCTATATATAAACTCTCATTTTTTCTGAAGTTACTGTTTTTATTTAGATGGAAGGGAATTTTTTTTTTTTTACTTTGAATTTAAATGATAAAGTCACAGTTCAGAAGAGGTGCAAAATATAGCAAATGTTGCAGTAACCCTCATGGCTAAATCTGCATGTAAATGAGCCATTTGCAGAAATTGAGCTCAAATTCAAGGGAGTGCTATTTGTTCTAACTTCCATGTTTAGGAACTGGCATAGGATATATTAGGTTGCTGCTTTTAACCTAGACCATTAAAGACAGCTTAAGAGCTTCTTGAATCTTTTCTGCATTTGACCTCAGTCTCCTGTTTCATAAGATCACTGCTGAAATTCAAGCAATATGAGCAGAAATATTTGTTCACATCAGGAAGATGAATTTAGGTTTCTCTAATTAAAGAAAACATTATGAAAGAACAAGGACTGAATACTCATTGATGTGGGACTGAATACTCATTGATGTGGGACCCTTTCACTATCCACCAGTGATAATTGTTCGCAAATATGTACATTTGGGAGAAAAAAAGACAAATATAAAAATGCCTAGAAATACACAAATTATTGGCAAGAAACTAAATTAGTACTGCCTTGGCATTTAAATGAGAGGTGATAAGGACATCAGCTGTTCCCATTCTGCATTTTCCAAACATGGTTGTGTTCATTTCTTTTAGTATTCTGAAAGCCTTTCAAGCATATAACAGTGAGTTTCAATGAGTTGGAACCGACTGTTTCACCACTTTGGTTTTCGTCTTCTACTGCAGGGCCAGTAATTTCTGGCTTTGACAAAATATACATTGTCCACTCATTTTCTGTGACAAAGGCAACATTTCCATTACTTTGCTATTATGCCAAAAGGCCACTGGTGAAATAGAAAGTAGTGTACATACAGGTGCAGCACTAGAGGAAAAAAATAAACTCAAGCCGTGTGCAGATGTATTTTGAATGCTAATGAATGCATTTGTTTGTGTGTGTAAAGACATCCATACAACCATTACTATTATGCAAATTGGCAACTACAGATAGAGAAAAGTCACTCCTGGCTTTGATTATGCATGTCTTCATGTGGGTCCATGTGTAAGAAAAAGCTTATTTGGCTTCAACATAAGAATGTTCAAAGTCTAAAAAACAGTTTCCATGGAAAAAAAAAGAAAGTTTCCATTATAAACAATTATCACTTATTGCAGGTGTGTTCTCCATAGCTCTCCACAGCCTGTAGCTTTCTTCTGCAAGCTATAAATGGAAACAGAGCACAATACAAGACACTGAGAGTTCCATGAGTAATTTCGAAGTTGCTATCCTAAATTTCATGGTCAGTTCTCTGCTACTTGCTTTCTTTATTGACCTCAGTATTTTTTAACTCCATTATTTCATGATCATTATAGTCAATGTTGCCATTACTTATTCATTCTCTTGTCATTTCTTCCCTGTCTGTGAATAGCAGATCAATCTGTGCATCACCCCTTAGTACCTGTGTTGAGAACCTGACATTCTCCAGAAATCTTCTGGGTTCCTTATGTTTTGCTCTGCTGCCCTTCCATAAGACATCAGAATGAGTAGTTGTCCCTTACTTGCCCCAAGCCCCATCCCCTACTCCTCAAGAGCAAGTGATTTATAATTCTTTAAAGAAGACTTCATCTGATTTTTCATCCCGACTCAGCGGCCTGATAAAAACTTTCAGCACAATGGCAATATTCACATCTTGACCCAAAAGAGAAGTACATTTTATTACGGAAAAGGTACACTACCAATAATTCCAAACTAATTTCCAAGCTTTGCGAAAAGGTTTCCTGTGATTTATTAGATGATACACAAGGCTGCATAGCAGAAAACCTGAACTCTGTGCCCCATTAGGAATTCACTTGCTGTTTGACCTTGAAAAGTTATTTTGTGTACCTGTCTTTAACTGCATAATAAGAAAAACAACCTTTCCTCTTTACTTTCAATTTAAAACAGCACTCAGAAAATCTGACTTATTGTACTTGTTTGAATATTATATTGAAGCAGCAGCCCTACTGAAAATTTAAGGGATCTGTGTTCAGTGAACATTTTAAAAGCTTTATTTGTTATTGTACATTTTGTTCTTCCTAAGCTTAAGTACAAAATGTTTGCAAATTTGTGTTCTTGAATGCTCCCTAGTAAATATGCTTACAGCTTTTCAGACCATAAAATTTCTTCTGGCTGCTAAATTAGCAGGATAATAGAAGAGTGTAAGAAAAATATTTCCTTTCAAAAACTTACCTGGAGACAATCAAATATACATTTTATTTCTCTGTAGATGGCAAATTTAACAAATGTCAGTTTATTAAAGGGTGGAATAATACATATGGGAAGCAGATGTTTCCTTGCACTATTCTCAAATTCTGCATTAGAAAATGTAGGTATTTTCTATGTATTGTCTTGTATATACATATAGACATTTGGATCTTCATCATGAATCAAGGTAAAGAACAAAGGCTAGGTGATGAATTGATGGAAGAATCTGCAATCTCAGTTCAACAATGTAGCAAGAAGCAACAACAAAACTCTACTTAGTACATGAAAAAGGTGAAAAATAAAGATTAGTCAATTTATGGCCATTACAAGAAATTACAATGATTATTTAAATATGAAAGAAAATACTAAGCTATTCTATATGCCCTAGTATTGAAAAACAGTATTTTAAATAGTTCTCAATAACCAAATGCCACAATTGTGGAGACCTTATTAGTTTACTCTCAAAGAAAGTCTCTCTTGAAACATTGAGTTCTCTAAGTCTATATAAAGTCTCCATAAAGTACATTAGGAAAAAATTAAGTTTAAATGCATAAATATACTTCTAGGGTCTGAAAGGCTACACCTATAAGTGCTGAGGGAGCTGGTTGATGACATTGTGGAGTCACTCTTGATTGCCTTTGAATAGTTATCATTCTAATCAAAGAGTCTCTGGAAGAGAGAAGAATGTCACTCCTATCTTCAAGAAGGGCAAAAAGGAAGGAATGGAGGACTACAGGCAAATTGTGCTTCAATATCAAAGTTCCTGTTAAATGGGTCAAAATAAATGGGCCAGCCTCACCTCAGTAGCTGGAAAGGTGATGGACATAATCCTTCTGAACAGCTTCCCAAACACAGTAGACCAGCAGTAGTCTTCATAGAATTATGAAGGGGAAATTATGCTTCCCCAAGCCACTAGCCTTCTACAAAGAGATGATTGACATGAGCTAGTTTTGGCTTTAGTTTCAGCTAGGTCTTATCTAGGCTTCAGTTTTAGCAGGCCCAAAGGTTGTGACATAGATGGGAAGGGACAAGCATCACCTGACTTAAACAACCAAAGAGGTATTTCATATCATCTGACATCATCAAGAAGTGTCAAGAATTATAAAAAGAGAGAGAGGTGGAGCTTCTGTCTCTTTTGATCTTTGTCTTAGTCCCAGGAGGACACACTGTGCCATCCCAGGAGAGACGGGAGGCCCAGGCCTGGCACTGGCTCACCACCGGTGTTATCTTAGGGAAGTAAAATGTTTGTTCTTAGTCTTTCTCTTTGCTTGGGTCTGTCTCTAGGGAATTGAGTTCTCCAGAATGATTTGTAGTTAGAATGGTGGGATTTGTGTTCGATGGGGAGTGGGGAGTTATTTTCTGTTATATCTAACTTATGTGTGTGTTATATTGTAGTTTTAATTTTTTCTTTTCTGTATAAATATATATATAGTTTGAGTTTCCAGAGTTTGGGGTTTTTTCTCAGCGGTAGAAGGGAGGCTCTGACACTCTATATTGGGTAGTTGGTATTTTGCCAGCTCAACCCAAGACAGGTGACTAACAAGAAAATTCATGGTTCAACATGAAGATAAAGGTTACCTCCCACCAGGAGTATTGTGTCCAGGTCTGGGTTTATTAGCACAAGAAAGACATGGGTCTATCAGAGCAAGTCCAGAGGAGGATCACAAAGATGATCAGAGGGATGAGGCACCTCTCACATAGGAACAGGTTTGTTCAGCTTGGAGAAGAGAAGGCTCTGGGGACACCTCACAGTGGCCTTTCAGTAATAAAGGGTGCTTATAAAAAGAAGGGAGAGGGACTTTTTACACGGACATAGGAGAAAGGAGAACGGTTTTAAACTGAAAGAGCTAAAATTTAAATCAGATGTTTGGAGGAAGTTCTTTACTCAAAGGGTAGTAAGGAACTAGAACAGCTTTCCCAAAGAAGTTGTGAGTGCCCCATCCTTAGAAGTGTTTAAGGCCAGGCTGGGTGGGGCCCTGAGTAACTTGATCTAGTAGGCAGCATCTCTATCCATGGCAGAGGGGTTGGAACTAGATAATCTTTGAGGTGTCTTCCAACTCACCTTTCCATGATTCTATGGTTTGTAATGTAAAGATGACAACTAACACATATCAGATATTTTTGTGCTTGTGCTCTTTTGTGTATCTCCTGTGAACACTTTGAAATTGTGCTTCAATATCAAAGTTCCTGTTAAATGGGTCAAAATAATTGCTATTTATTGATTTGTATTTTGAAGTAGGACCAAGTTGCCAAAATAAGGATTCATAATGACAAAAAAAAATCCAATTTAAGAGGCCAGTTTATTCTGTTTAATGTAAATAAGACCACTATGTACATACTTTCATTAGACTATTCGCATAATGTGAAGAGCATGAAAAGGCTGTCATTCCCTAAGACATAAAACTGTGATAGAATTAATATTCTCCTCCTTTTATAGATATGCTGTACACCCACTGAGCTACACTTATAAAACTAGTGTTTCAGAGGTAGCATGTTTAACCATTATCTCATTCATATAATAGCCATTGTCAAAGAAGAAATTTTCAAACTAGTTACATGACTGGTCTTTTCTCCTATTTTTTATTTTATTGTCTCATTCATTAAAAAAAAAAAAAAAAAAAAAGAAAAGAGAGAGAGAGAGAAAAAGAAAAATTGTAATAACATGGCAGCATTGGTAAACTCTTCCCTAGGTCTATAGTGATTTAATTCTACAGGGAGTGTTGTATTCATCTAGATAAATCATATAAAAATACAATTTAGCTTCCTAGGATATTGAGAAATTGTATTTTTAGATTCCTTAACAATGTTATATTTTAGTTCCTTCATGATCTGAATTTCATTAATCATTTTCTTAAATTCTGCAGGAATTGTTGACTCTTGCTTTCTACTCAGCCATATCCTTTAGTTAATTAAGTTTGTTTGTTCATGCTACAAGGACTTTCCTCTGTTCTGAAGCAATAATAGGTAAAATCAGGGAACACTCATTCAGCCAGTAAGCTGTCAGTCCATCATAACTTGAATATTGATTTTGGGAGGTTGGTGACATTCCCTAGATGTACGTGTCAAGTTTGTTGACAGAGAGCTCTATACTTAATTGAATGTGATGGCTGTATGTGAAGAGATGAAGTATGTCAGTGATGTATATTCTGTTCCTCCCCTCCCCTCCAGCCCCTTCCAATAAACTCAATGGAGTGTTAAGAAATTCTACACTGTTCTTACAAAGCTTTCTTTAACTTCATAAATTGAAAAGCTGGATCTGCTCTTACATAATTTCCTCACAGGTATCTCTTCACTGGATTTGAGACAACAAACAAGTCCTACCCTTTTAAATACTCATTCAGTTCTCCTGAATATTTCTGTGAAAGATAAAGAGGAATCTCAGGTGGCATAAAACTTTTAAAAAACATGTATTTTCATATGTTTTCCTAAATCACAGGTAATCATCTTAAAATCTATTCCATAACTTGTCAATTTAAAATATGAGGAAGAAATGAGAATTCAGGGGATTTCCTGTCTTGAGGTATCATCATATTTGATCCTGTAAAGTAACTCAGGGGTCTTTCAACAGTACTTTTTTCTGTAATTATTTTGACTCCTGCTCATCTCTGTGGACTATTGCTCTCAACAGTGAAAAGCAGAAAGAAAACAATATCTCATAAAGCAGCTGGGATATTCCTGCCTTGTGTGTAGTCCTTCTTGCCTCAAATAAAGAATAAATGCATATTTTTAAAACCTGTTGTCAGGTTTCACTTCATCTTCCTGTTTATGAGAGTTGCCTCTCACAGATTATAGAGATTAGATTTTTTGCAAAAGGAACTCTTCATGTTATATTTTTAAAAAGCATAAACATACATCTGCAGACATATGAAAGGGGGAAATAGAGATGTTGTAATACCTTATTAAAGAGGAGATTTTATGTATCTGGATAATACATAACTATCTGGAAATTCAGAATAAGCTCAGCAGGTAAGTGCAAGGAATTGGATAGGACAGAAATTAGCATTCTTTCACCAGCCAGGTAAAATATATTCATGTTCCAGCAGAGAGGTGGCAGAACCAAGGACAAAGGGAACTGACTGACTAACAATGAAGGGATGGAAAGGAAATATATTCCCACCAGGCAAAGGAAGGCAATGATCGCAGTCTGCTCCAACAGAACAGGTATCAGCACAAGCCATAAGCAGTGATGAACAGCTCAGTGAGTGGAGTTTGGAAAAGGAAAGGAATAAGAGAACACCTCTAAACTGACAATGAAATTATACAAAGCAATGAAGGCACTCACCTAGCAACATAAACTTCCATTTGAAAGGTTTATATAGTTGTAACAGCAAATCAATAAATCCATCAGAGTATTTTTTTTTATTTTGTTGATAAACGTCAATGGGAAGGACTCTCCCCAAAACAGGAAGAGGTCACACTGTGTCTGGACCTAGCCAAAATATAGTACAAACCCCCCCACAATGGCTCTTTAATTCTTTAATACAACACCGATTTCTGAAACTCCCTGTTTCAACCACTTCAAATGTGAGTATCATCATCTTGCTCAAAGTCTTTATTAGAATTTAGGCTTTTTCAGCAAAGGAAGTTTGAGTTAGACATTTTAAATTAATATTAATGTGTTTTCCTTTCTATGTCTCTACACTAAAATATCAGAATCCACACTACCACGAGAATTTTTAACTGACTGCTTAGTAAACATGTGAATTCAATTTTCTGGGGGAAAAAAATATTTAACATAGTGAGTATGAAAAAACTCTCAAGAATTCTTTATCTGACGTGAGTTTGAAAAATCAAAACTTACCTTATTATATCTTTGCTGGTTGAATTCTGTGGGATTACAACTGACAAGCAGTAACAGTGGCTCAAAATTTCTGTGATGGAGGGGCTGCACCAGCTCTGAAGAATATAAACTGTCTTAAAAAAAAAGATTGTATTAGGAATACAAATAGGCTTTCTAAAATCTTTCTGCTTTAAGGAGAGTTTGACATTTGAAAATTTAAGTCCTTTACAAAGTCACATACTTTCTGATGTGTTTAAGTACTTTTTGTGTTCAGTAAATGTCATAATAACATTAACTCTCTTTTCAGAGTAATGCAATGTTTTTCCTGTTATCAAGGAGGATTGCACTGTTGTGAAAGCAGTGAGTGTTTTGCTGAACACTGGAAATCTGGAATGGATTTGCAGGTAAAAGTTCAAAACTAATTGCTTGAAATTTGGAATTCAGTGAATGTTTACACCTCAAGTAACAAAGTAAAAATTAATTTTCATGTTATACAAATCTAGGAGGTTTTTTTAGCTAGTCAGTCATTTTAAAAAGTATGCCCACACTTTAAAAATAATTTTAATGTGAACTTTTTTGGCGTCCTAGTACCTTTATCACATGATAAACCAAAGAGGTTGCTAAGCAACCTTCTGCAGCCAGAGGAAAGCACGGGCAATCTGAACAGAAGATTTATGTTGGTGACTATGATACTAAGAAAAAAATTAACAGAATATCTAAAATTCTCCATTGTTTGTTAAATCCTTTTAGCCCAACATCAGTAATTTACTCTTCCTAAATCTAGAGTTATTTAAGAAACTGCTGCAGCCACACAGCTTTTTCACATAAACTTTCTGGGAAAATAAATGTGTAAATAATTTATCACACTATTGTGTCATTGAAGTATTTCTGCTCAGGGTTCTTATGGTATTTACAGAAGTTTTTGAACACAACGATTCTCCTCGGTTAAATAACGAAGTAGGTACATACCTATTTTCTCCTTCTTGCAATGACAAATATAAAAAACAAGAATGTGCCAGGGATCAGTCAGCACTGACCTGGAGACAGCTGGCACCCAGCCTTGCTGCAGTATCCATGGCCTCAGCCCTGTGGGTGTCCTCAGAGCTTCCTGGACAAGGAGGGAGTGTCTGTGGGCACCACAGGTCTGACCAGCTCCCAGAGAACAAGGTAACCTGGCACAAGTTCCTTCCAGCTGACAAACAGCCTCCCTGCACACACAATTTCTTTGCTGCAGCACTAGCATCCAAGCAACAGGATTTGTGACAGGACAAGGTTAGTTTAAATCCCCATTTAGACAGCTGTCCAGATCCATTTTTAAGTCCACATTTGCTCATCATAAACACTGTTAATGCGCCACCATATATTCAGATGTGTGTGTCACCCATGGGCCAGGACATGCCGGAGTGGGACCGCTCCCTCATGGAGGTTGAATGTATTAAACAAATACATGTGCCAGTATACCATCCACTCCCTGACCTGGGGGCAGGCTTTATTCAGGGACTATACTGTGCTTTGAATGAGAGCAGCCTAAAAGGAGAACATATGGAAAACACATCTCATGAGGTCCAGATCATTTCAGATTGCAGTATGGATTAGCAAGCCACAGTGAGGAAAACTAGCCTAGATCCTGTGCAGACTTAGGTGGTGGGTTTTCTAGAACTCTAATAATGACTTAATAGTTAGATATTTATAACAAGACCTTAACTGGGTAGCTAACTGGATTGTAATTTTACAACAACATTGCAAAAAACAGTAGAAGACAAAAAAGTTGACATTGAGTGAGTGGCAGAGACAGACAAACCAAGCTTGTGAAACAGTGGCCTGAATAAGGACATTTGAAATTTTAAATACAAAACATTTCTGCTCTTGTTTTCTGATTCCTGTTGTCTACAGAAAATAAAAAATATATATGCTTTCACTGTACAGGTTTGCAACATGGCTTTATCCTCTAAAATGAAATAACTAATATTACTTTGTAGTTAATATTTGAGATCAATTCCCATTATTTCCTTGAATTTTCATTATTTCTCTTTTTGTTGATAATTTCATAGAGTCGTATCATAGAGTGGTTGCATCAGAAGAGACCTTAAATATCATCCAGTTCCAACTCCCCTGCCACACGCAGGAACACCTTTCATTAGACCAGGTTGTTCAGAGCCCTATCCAGCCTAGCCTTGAACGCTTCCAGGGATGGGGCATCTACAGCTTTTCTGAACAACCTGTTCCATTGCCTCACTAACCTCACAGAAAGAATTTCTTCCTAATATCTAATCTAAACTTTCTCTCTTTCTGTTTGAAGCCATTTCCCCTTGCCCTATCACTACATGCCCTTGTTATAAACCCCTCTTCATCTTTCTAATTTGCTGTCCATTGGAAATATGCTTTTATTTTCCATAATTCCATTTTCAAAGTATCTAAATTGCTGTAGATATCTCATGTAAATCAGATGTTCATGCATGACTACTTTAAAAACAAGCCCAGTTTCTCAGAAAGAGAGGTTAGTTTCATATTTACTGGGGCAGTTCATTTCCAGCTATAACTTCTGAAGGAACTTTAGTATATTGTGGATGACTCTGTAAAAGAGTGATGATGACAAGAGAACCCTTGTCCTGCTTCTCAATTGTACCTCATCTTACTTCACAGGCCAGATTCTCCCATGAAGTATCTCTGCTTTGTGAAACCGAAAGATAAAACTGCTTTCAATTTCAAGTAGATGAATGCCTCACAAAAGTTAATTAATTTGATCTGAGAACACCATTGTTTAACAGAGCTCCTGGAAACTATCTCATAAAGAGAATATGTGACTTTCTCAAGGTTGTTTGCAGAGCCAGTGACAAGGCCAAAACCTGCTACCTCTACATCTCCTATTACCACTGTCTCCAAGAACTGACACTTCTATATACCTCAGCGTTTCAGCCAGAACATATTCTGTCACAGCTCTACCCAAGATAAACTAAAAACTAGCAGGTATTTATATAAAGAAATATTATTCCCCTTCTACAGGTTGGAGAAATTATTGAGGTGAACTAATTTGCCCAAGTTCACAAAGGAGCTCAGTGACAGAAGAGAAAAACAACTTTTCTCATCCCTTCTGGGTCCAAATCCAATACCCCACTCCCTCAGCCACAAAGCATAACTTGGAATAATGGTATCAGCTCTGTTCAAGTCAAAATTACCTGGAGGCATACACAGAGGCTTGTTTATAATCATCAGGGACTAGGAGGCAGATCGCTAAGCCAGCTCTGTACACAGAAACCTGAAAGATAGGAGAGAACACAGACATACTTCATATCTGTTCTCAAGGCCACTTGGTTCTTCAGAGGTTTAATTTTGCAGACTGCCAAAATGACATCTTGTAAGCTGGGGTCACTTCAACTTAGCTCCCAGTAGTGTGGTAAATCAGATCCTGTCTGTGTACCACAGTATAAGCTCTCATTTGGAAGAAAAATCTACACTTAAGAATCTATCATGGTGAAGAAAGCACTGCAAAGGGAAATGCACACCGAGGTGTCTGTGAGAGCTGACAATTCAGCTGGCAACAGAAGTAGATCTAGGAGTGAAGTACACAAGACCTGCATTCATCTCCCTGAGTGATAATTCTAAAACCTATTTTGCCATCTGTGAGTGTTATTTCTCTGCTGAGCAGAGAATGGAATAAAAAAGGATGATAACACTATAATAATCAGTGAGTTGCTTCCTCCCATAAGAGGCAGAGAGTGAAATTCAAGAAGAGCTTTTAATAATGTTTCCATTCTGCTGAGTGAAATCCTGAATTCACTGAAATCACAAGTATTTTTGCTGCTGAATTTAGTGGGGCTAAGATTTCATCCATGACATCTGTTTGATTTGGATAATGAGCACTAGTAGGTGTGCTTTCAAGAGTTAAGTTCTCCATGCTGGTTTTCCTTAAAATATGGCATTTTATTGCAATGCTTAAAGAGAAATTAGCCCTTAAGAAAATCTAGCTAAAATAGACTACAAATTTCTAATTGATAAAAACTTTCTGGCATTCAGATTTGCAATATGTTAGATTAGATAGCAAACTAAAGGGATCTGAAGCTAAAAATGCCAGGGTAAATTCAGTGACAGGTATCTCATACCCAGGGTTTTGAAACCTAAATATCTGTAAATGGTTATAAAGTATTAGAGTTTCTTGCTTAACAGATTTTTACATCTACATGTCAGTGTCAGGATGTTCAATTTCCTGCTGATCTGAAAGAAAGCTGATCTTTGCTGTTCAAGTGAACTGAATAAGCATCAGGACTTCTGGCATATAAAGCAGAGGCTGCAATTAGAAAAAACAGCAACATCAACAAATAATCATAAGTAATGTTCACAAACCTTTTAGGGAAGTTCTGCTATGCAAAGAATAACTGGTATTAGAAATAGACCCCTTATCTCTGGAAAACACATTTTTTAGGCTTATAAACAAGATATAAATTATGTATACCCTTGCTGCTGTGACAAAATACAACAAATACATTAAAAAAACATTTCATTAAATTTTAAATAAATTGTAGTTTTAACTCATGAGGAGATTGTTTATTTCAAGAGAACTTTTTTTATAAATTTCTTTTATCCTCATATGGCAAAAGTTTCTGCCAACTCCTTCAGAAAAAAATACCATCAATGCTGTGAAAAAAAAAAAATAGTAACTCATATAGCTACCAGGAAAAATATCTTTTTTTTCATTGCACAAGATTAATGGCCCTATCCCCTGGCCTTTCCATGGTGCTAGAACAGTAAATTACAATGGCAGTCACCAAAAATTTTGCCCACAAATTTGGAAAGAAAAAAGTACTTCTCAACAGCCCTCAAAGATATTTCAATCTTCATGATTTTACCAAGTAGTTGAAAGGTTTTTTTCCTCAAAACCACTTGAGTTTTCCTTATTGCTGCTGTAGCTCTGTTAGCATAAACAAGTTTCTTTCTGTATCCTTTCAAGCTTATGTGACAGTGATAATCAGGTAGCATAAAGCTTTATGATTATTTTCTTCTTTTAGCTGATCTTTCTGCGTTTTCCATTTTCTCCTTATGTTTATCAATTCTTTTCATCCTCCATGTTTGTACCACTTCCTCAACATCAGACAAAATTCTCCTCTCTGTCCATATCCCACAGATTCCATTTTTAGGTGAACAAAGGCTTAAGAGGAACATTGCAAAAAATTATAGTGGCAGTGATGCCTTAAGATTCTTAAGATTTGTAGCAGACACATTTTTAATATAGCTGTATAGTTTCTAACACTTTAAAACACCAGTTAACAGTTATTAAACCCCTCTTTCTCATGTCTTATGTCAAATTCTTGAAATTCTTCAAATTTTGTTTAATGTTCTTTTCAAGGAAAAAGATTTTAGCAAGTACATCTTATCTGGGACTTGTACCTATAACATAATAAAATATCACTGCAGTCAAAGCAAAGTAAAAGGCCCAGAAACCTTGGAGAAACTCCAAAGAAGGCATGTGATGCTGAAGATGAAGGGGTCTTGACACCTCTGACTCAGTTCTGGGGAGGCGTACCAAGGGGTAGACCTGAGGGAGGTTCTGAGGATGTACAGTTTTTGAGTTGGATATATCCATTAGATATAATAACTAATCAGTGTTATAAAATTGTAAGAGCTCTATCTACCTGTCTACAATATGCTACTAATATATCCCCCCTCCAAAATCTCATTATTTTAGGAGGAAAAAAGGCAGTAAGTGTTGCATCAGTTAACATGTCATTCTACTGATCAACTAGGTGCATTCATGAAGAGTTTCTGGGGTAGCAGCTGAGTGGATTACAGCAAACTAAAGCCCTTTGAATCTTTTGTTCTGACAGATACTCAAAAATATTCTGTAGCAGTTGAAGCAAAGTAAGGTAAATAGTTTTATTAGAAGTATAGCTGATCTAAACCATGCTTTCAAAAACACAAGAGCTTTATCCCTTTAATCTTATTTACTCCAAAACCAAACCTTGTAAAGGACAAAAAAAAAATAAAAATTAGGTCCATTCAATTAAGTCAAATGTTTCCTCTACGTAAAAGCATAATAAATGTTTAACACTTCTTGTTTCCGTGGCCATGTGTACAACTGAAGAGGGCTAAATACAGTGTTTGAAGCTGGTCCTTTGTCATAAAGCTGATCAATCAGGTGGAAGGAAGTTCCCTTCAAAAGGGATTTTCAAAACCACTAAGCATTGGCCTAACTTCTTTAACTGAAGCTAATAAACACAGCAGCCAGGGCAAAGGCATATGGTCACTCAGACGGTTTAGGCTATGGGCTGAAGAGAAGCCCATGAGAGAATGAAGCATTTAGATTGCAGAAAAAAGGGTGTTCTAGTCTCAAGAGAAATATTGAAATTAGGTCCCAGTGATTAAACTGTAAATACTTATTTGACAGAAGGATATTTAAGTATTGCTTATATAGTTCAAAAGGAAAACATCACTTGTCAGTGCATGTTCCTAGGTGTTCCTATGAAAATAACATAAAGTGATCCTGCAGTGATTGCAGAAATCTCTGGTGAGTACTACAGGCTAGGGAAATTGAGACGCATTTTCTAAGCTAAGAGCATTGCCATGTTTCAGAAATGAGGAAAAAAAGAGTGGCTCATTTTTATTTCCCCAATTAAACTTTAATTTTGGGTTGAGGTAATTTGATACTTGATGCATTTGCTTGGGTTTAAGAAAGATGGACTGCAATACGCCAATAGTTAAGTTTTGGACAGTTCAGTTCAAATTATATTTTACACTTATATTCTGAATAGCTACTTTGAAAGTTTCACTGTAAGTGACGGTTTTCTGACACTTTTCTTGAAAGTAGAATTGAAGTTTACACAAAATAAAACTATTAATTTGAAGATTTGAAGAAGGGGAGATTTCAGCACAAGGTATCTTGTGCAATAATAATTCCAACTTTCAGTTTGACCAGTGGTCTAACTCTAATGCACTGAGCCTTCACTCATTTTGCCTAGAGTTAAAGGAAAATTTTTATATAAGAATGAGAGAATCTGGAATTCGTATCCATGTTCACTCCCTAATAAACTGAAGTCCTATGGAAGACTGGATATACCTTTTAATGTGAAGCTCACATAAAAATGTACTTTTTCTCCTGGTCCGAAAAAAAAATCTCCTAGAGCAAATCTAATTTTACAGAGCACTTGAAATTTCTACCTGTGACAGTATTCAGAATGACCTCCCATCCCTCCTACATCCTTCAGGCATTAACAACTCTAACTAGCAAATCTATTTTGAAATGACATTGTGCAGTTCTTCTATACTAAACTGCAGTGCACTGGTTTTCACTGAAGCATTCTTGACTTAGAGTCACAATATGGAACAATGAATATTGCTTAAATTATTTATTTAGGACAAAGACATAAGGAGAAAACAGTTTTTATACCAACAGAAGAGAAAGAAGCAGTCAGCCAAGTACACAACCAAATCCATAAAACAAGCCTAATATGTCTAAAGTGAATGGATGGATCTCCTGCAAAATCTTCTGTAATTTTCCCTGATTTAGAAACTTATAAATTTATTTCAGAATTAATGAGAGAAAGAGAGAGAGTGAGACTGAAAGAGGGTGAGAGAGAGAGACTGAGACAGAGAGAGAGACAGAGAGAGAGACAGATTTTTGGAAACCACCTTTTGGCTAATCCAACATCTTCAGAAATCAAACACTCTTAAAAATTTTCCTGACATATCAATATTTATTTTTAACAAAAATTTTTATATTGTTGGAGGGGGAAAAATAGGGAAAAAACTACACCAAAAAATATTTGAGACTTTCCATTGCAAGCCTATCTGCAACCATCATTATCTCTGCACCATGGAAATTTAGTGGCATAGGTTTTTAACCACCTCAGTTTATAAACTTGGATCAATATATTTGTAATGTATTCATTAAGCTTAAAAATATGGAATTTGCAAAATTCTAAGGTAACAATACACTTAAATAGCAACTTTATATAATTCACAAGGGAGAATAAAAGATTCCTACAAATTTTAAGTTGCTATATATCAAATACTGGCATGCTTTAAAAAGACTTGAAGAAAAATTCTTGAGTTGGGTTATTACTGACAGCAAAGCAGACAAGAGCAGAATGTTTACTTGCATTTGGAGTGGATTTTAAAGAGAATATCAAGAGAGTAGCAGTGCTTTAAATGTCCACCTATTTGTTCCACGTGCATCTCTTCTTTCCAGTCAGAAAATCCTTATCTGTGCATAATAAAAAGTAAAAGTACAGAGAATAGCACAGAGGTTTTTTTAAAGTTATTTTCTACCCAGAGAATGAGAATATTGAATATTTTATAACCTAGATAGTAATTTTACAGTTGTTACAGTTTTAACTTAGAAAAACACAGTAATTTTTCTTCTATTAATGGTGAGGGGGGAAATGTATTTTCAGTCTGTGTTTCCATGAGTTATTTTTTCACATTTTACAAAACTTCCTTTCCTTTCACATCAGGTGAGGCTGACAGATAACTTCTGGAACTGCTCAGATTGAAACTGTAGCATTCACTTATACCAAAGCCTTCCCCTTCCCTCAGTATCACTCCAGGTTCAGTGGTAAAATACTAAAATCGCACATAATTTTAAATCTATTTTCTTCCACTATCCAAATAATCTGCAGGTATTCAGTTACCAGTTTCAAGGGTTTTAAAGTTTATATTTGTATTTGTCTACTTAATATATTTCCCTGTGTTTTAAACCTTATCCTGCAATGCAAGCAGAGAGAGAACTAGTAAACAAATAGAAGAGTATTATTTAGTATTTAAAAAGAAAACAACAAAATAATATATTTAAATAGGATAGTCTGCTGGCAATTTTGGTATTATTTTAGCATTAATATTTGAATTTTCCTATTTCCAATACCTTAAGCAATTTAATATCTCCTCTAGGACCTTGTGTGTGTGTGCATGAAGCATAAACCAAGAAATCATGAACTAATTAGAATCTTAAAACACAAATTCCAGTTCATATAGTCCAAACGCCAGTAAATTAATTTTGTATTACATAGGAATCATACTTGTAGCTATCTGTTGTTGTCTCTCTGATATATGAACTTTCCAAGGAGAATAAAACAACTTTTTCCTCATTTTACAGGCTTTTTAATTTCTTATACTTAAGGAATATAGAGTACCATAGAACAGTTTAGCTTGGAAGGGAAATTTGAGGCAACTTTAAAAATCGCCTTATTCCAACACAGCCTCAAAGCCCCATCCAACCCAGACCTGAGCATGTCCAGGGACAGGACATCCACTACTTCTCTAGGCAAATCATCCCAATGCTTTAAGATAAATACAATAAATATTTTCTTCCTAATATCTAATCTAATCTACCCTCTTTCAGTTTAAAATTGCTACATTTAATACTGCCTGATAAAAAGTCCCTCTGAATCTTTCCAGTAGGCCCCCTTTATGTACTGGAAGGCTGCTAGAAAGTCTCTCCAGAGCTTTCCCTTCTTGAGGCTGAACAACCCCAGCCCTCTCAGCTTGTCATCATGGGAGATGTGCTCCTGCCCTCTGATCATCTTCACGATCCTTCTGTGGACCTGATCAAACACATCCATGTCCTTCGTATAGTGGGTCCCCCGATACAGTACTCCATGTGCAATCACACGAGAGTTGAGTAGAGGGGTAGAATCACTTCTCTCAAACTGTTGGCCAAATTTTTTATGCAGCTCAGAATAGGACTGGATTTCTGGGCTGCAAGTATCTAATGTGAGGGGACATTGCCAGCTCATATTCAGGTTTTCAACCATCAATATCCCCAAGTCCTTCTCGGCAAGATTGCTTTCAATCCACTCATCGTCCAGGCTTGCATCCTTGTTTGAATTTGCTCTGACCCACATGCAGGACCTTGTATTAATTGAACTTCATGAGGTTTGCATAGGCTCACCTCTCTCACCTGTCAAAGTCCCTTTGGATTGTATCCTATTTCCACAAACCAGCTGAGGGTGCACTCAATCCCACTGTCCGTGTCCCTGACAAAGGTGTTCAATAATACCGGTCCCAGTGTGAAACTCTGAGGGAGACACTCATGACTTGTCTCCTCCCAGATACTGAGCCACTGACCACAACTCTTTGAGTGTGACCATCCAGCCAGTTCCTTACCCACCAAGTGGTCCATCCATCAAATACATGTCATTCCAGTTTAGAGAAAAGGATGTCACGTGGGACAGCACCAAATGCTGGGCCAGTGTCAAATGCTCTGTACAAGTCCATTACCCGCCAATGCTGTAACCCCATTGTAGGCCACTAAATTTGCTAGGCACCTTTGTCCTTAGTGAAGCCATGTTGGCTGTCACCAGTCACCTCTAACTTTTCCATGTTCCTTAGCATAGTTTCCAGGAGGATCTGTTATACAATCTTGCCAGGAACAGAGGTGAGACTGACCAGCCTGTACTTCTCTGGATGTTCCTTTTTTTCCCCTTTTTAAAAATGCAGTCTATGTTTTCCTTTTTCCAGTCACTGAGAACTTCACCAGTCTGTCATGACTTTCAAGTATGATGGATAGTGGCTTAGCAACTTCATCTGTCATAAAAACAATGACAGGTTGTCGTTTGGAGTTCATGGCCTGGATGAATCAATCCACTCCTTTGGTTTAAGTCCTGTCCTGTCACTATACAAGAATTGCCATTGCAGCCCTTATTAACTTGTTCTGGCAGATGTCAAGACAAGTTATTTAGAAAAGAATATAAAATCTATGATACAAAATCTAATACATGATCATAATATTCAAGAAGATTTTTCTCTGATCTCATATTTTAAAATAGAAAAATATTTTTTCATACCTAATCTTAAATCTTATGTATCTTCAGTGTTTTTAATGGCCAGTAACAATGTTTCTGTTATTCTCACACTTATAAATGCATATGAAATACCACAAGCTAAGAGCAAGACATTGATACTCAGTAATTTTCTTAATAAAAGAAATTGATATTGAAGTTCACATTTTCTTTTTTAGTGACTTAAAAAAAGTAAATTCACCTCTCTCTGGTAATTTTTCCCAATCTATAGTGGGTAAAATCCACTTTTTCTCTTCAGCCAAACAATGCTGCATAACTGAGTACAAACCATGAATTATCATATCCTGCAGGGAAATAATTGTATGTGTTATATATTCTACTTTGTTGATATTGTATAACATATAACCAAAAGATAAAACTACATCTTAATTGCTCTGTGTTATTCATTACTCCACAAAGCTGCTTCTTATCTGAAAAGACACACCTGTGTGTATATTACCCTCATCGTTGAAGTACCTTGTTAATTCTGCAGCTGGAGACACTGAAACATAGTAAAGATGAGAATTCTCTCACAAAGTTGCAGCAGAGGACTTGGAATTCCTGAAACAACAAATTCACTCTATAATTTTTTTTTCCTATTTTAGATATTCCTTCTGTTTGGTCTCCCCTTTTTCAAAACAAAATGGCACACCAAATTTAAAAACTGAGGTATAAGGGAGCCAAATCAAGATACTGTATTGTTTTCTAAGATCTGTAACTTCAGAAATATCTATCTTATATTACTTCAGGTCTCACCAGCAGCACTACACTTCTGTTAAATCATAACTAACCCAGAAATCATCACCTTTTTCCTGGAAATGCGAGGGGTTTGTTTGTTGGGGGTTTTGAGGATTACATTACCATAAATATGACGTTTCTTTGATTTATCATCAGTAAAAAAATAATGTAGCTTTAATATTATTTCTTTCCAATATTTTCCCCAAATGTCCTTTTTTACAGGCAGCTAACACAAAAGATACTTTCAGTAAAAATTATCAGTTCATATTCACCTTTCTTTTAGCCCATTGGTACTGATTACTAATCCCTTTATTATTTCAGGCTTTTTCTGTGATCTAAATTAATTCACACCTTCCCAGTCTAGCTTTAGATTTTTTCTCTTTTTCATATTCTTACCTCTTTGAACTTTCTCACCAGTAAATTAGTCTTCTTTTGAAACACTGTTAAACAAATATGCTGCTTGAAAAATACTTTTTTATTTACCACTTCTGTTGTTTACTGTTGACTCTGACATTCTGCATTCAAAGAGTGGATGCATTATTTCTCCAAACAGAACAAACTATGCTGTGTACACAAAAATAAGTACATACCTTTTCGACACTTCACAAATACCTCTATATTTTTCAAGATATTCTAAAGACACCAAAAAGATCAATGAAGGCAACAAAACACTGATGGCAATTTTTGAATTGAAAGAACACTTGGACTATACCCTAGTTATACCTTAGAAATTCCACTTGGAGAAACTCTACTCACTAACATTGCTGAAACAGAAAAGCCTTCAGTGAAATCACAGGGATATATCTCTTTGTTGGAATATTTATCTGAAAATTAGCTCACAGAATGGTAGGCCACATAGACATGGCTAGTTGTAGCTTCATAGCAGTCCATGTTCTCTTGTAAATTTCTGTTATCATTATTCATATTTGTAGAGATTATACACTGCTCCAGTCCTTGGTGCTTCAAAAATTAATGAAGAAAAAGAAAGATATAGAAAGATAATGAATGAAAGAGGAAGACCAAAGAAAAGAAACGCTTTTGGTTTTAAAATCACATATTGAATTGTATTGTATGGGCTTCCGTGTCTTTAAAATGACACAATGTAAAGCAATAATCTGGCAAGCAGATTGAGCACAGGAAAGGAAGAAGAATTCTTTAAGACTAAAAAAATGGGAGTTGTATAATTATTTCTTCTTAGCCATAAGTATGCTGCAAAAGAAATATAGGAGGTCATAAACTAGCCCCAATACCTTGTCCAGTTTACTGCACATTAAAGTGCTGAAAGGAATAGGAAACGTATAAACAAATTGCCAGTTCAAACAGTTGATGTATACAGGTTTCTGAGATATGTCCTTTAATATTCCTAAAGTATTTAACAGTTATTTCATAAAAATCGGGTTTAGTGCATCTTTGATCTGATCCTGCCAGAGATAACTAGGTGCAGGAGAGGATATAATTTGCTTGAATTGTTCCTAAATGTTCAATTTGTTGATTATTTATAGCATTAGTTTTTTGACCTTCTGAACATTTATCCTTTTACTTCTTGCCATGAATCCTAGATTCATCTGGAATTTTATATCTTGATGAAGATTTTAAATGGAAAGCCCCAAATAAAGTATTACACTTATCATTGAGTTGCTTGCTGTGTTCTTTTTATAAACTTCTGAAATTTTAATTCTATAACAGAACCCTGAAAATCAACCTTCCAATTTGCAGGAATATAAAAATAATTAATGTTTTGAGTTATCCTGAGGACACAAACAGACTTGCAGAAAAATATGATACTCTAACAAGAAAAATTTCCCAGAGGTCTTTTTAAGAAAAAAATATGAGTCATTGATAAATGTCAAAATAGGAAGGATATTTGACATCTGTCACTGAAGTAACTTCACAATATTCACTCTGCTATTTTTTTTTTTAGTTTTCAGTCTTACAAGGGAACAACTACAAATTATTATTGTGTTGAAAAATCCAGGCAAAAAGAGTATGTTCTGTTTTCACACATTATTTCATATATGGGCAACTTCTCTAACAAGAAAGCTGGGGGGATAGGGAGTCCTTCCTAGAAAAACAAGGCGGGCGTGGGTGAGGGGGGACAGAAAAAGAAGTTTTTTTCCTTAATCAGACACTCTTCTTCTCTGTAGGGATGTTCACACAGTTAAGAGAGCACCTGCTGTTCATGGGACGAGAAACATTTGCTCTGCCAAAGAAAGTATTTTGCATAAAAACGTGTGGATCAACAGTGACACCCAATGGCCAATGCTTTTCCCACAGCGATTTGGTTATTAAAGCTTCATTTCCATGCTCTTCTGTCTAATGTGTTTTCTGCATGGAAGAAATAACTCTTAGGCAAGTCTGGTTCAATAGGATTAAGCCAAATATTGTTTTGCAGGTTTTTTCCTTTTACTAACATCTCTGAAAGCCTCTAAGTTTAAGCAGTGTTTACATCTAACACATTATAATAAGATTAATTAATAATATAATAATATTATAATATTAATAATTTAAAAAGATTCATTAACTAAAAGCAAGCATATGTAAGGAATTAAATATATGATTGCACTCACATTTTTATTTCTTAACCCTGAACTTGCCAGTGAATCAACACAAAAGGACTGCGCATTCTTCCAGGTACAACCTGTGTTTTAATATTTGTAGGCAAGATTCACTTTACTACAGGACTAGTGAGATAGATAGATAGATAGATAGATAGATAGATAGATAGATAGACAGACAGACAGACAGACAGACGTACAAATCACTATATAACTATATGTATAAACATGTCTTACTCTTCTTGGATCATTTATTATCCAGATAATATAAACACTACTCTGCTCTGACTGATGAACAGTATTACTGCCCTCATATGCAGTTAGGTAGTGTAGCATGGATGTAAAGCATAAAAATTGTAACTGAAAATCTATAATGTTGAAAACCAGGACCAAAAGTTAGAACTTAAAGTCAAAAAACATGTAAGACTACTATTGGAAGGTACAAACTGCACAGCTGTAGTATTTTTCATAGGCTGATGCTAAGGAGAGCTTTCCAATAGGGTTTCTAACATTTTTCTACAAATATTCTCATCCAGTATTTTCAAATTCAGCCAGTCTTTTTTTTTTTTAAACAATAGAGTAATCCTGTCTAGATGAAGTATTAACTAATAAAAGACAACAGTTTTGAAATATCAAATCAATGCTATCTATCTCTTACCCTCTACATGAGTCAGTTTTGGAGGTACCACTTCTTTCTGTGAAGCAGATTCTAGTGTTCAGGCTGAGAATTGGAAAAAGTAGAGTAGCTTGTGTAGTTTTTATTCATTCTTTTCAGAAGTAGGAACATAAATACAGCAATGCAGCCTAAGAAAATATCCAGATCCTTACAACCAAAATTTGCTAGCAAGAGCTCAAAATCTATTACTGCTTGACAGATAGTAAGAACAGAATCCTGTGGCATGCATATAAGATTAAATTCCACATGGTCTGTTAATAAAAACCTCTAATAGTCTACAAAACTATATATATTTTTTCCCCAAAAAAGCTAGTTGTTTTCATATTAAACATTTTAAAAAACTAAAGGTTTTATGATGTTATCATTCCAAGGAGATATTCTCCTCCAAGGATTCTCTCCACTGCCCTTCTACCTGCCAAGGATAGTCTGATTAACACTTCCCTCTGGGAAGCATTTCTGCCAGACCAACACTCTGCTTTATCAGCTTCTTTGTAGCTTAGTGAAACAGCATCCATGACCTTTTGAAACCTTCTTGACCTTATCTTAGAGTTTTCCATGGCTGAGAAATGTGATCACTTCTTCCAAAAGAGTATTTGACAGCTCTAGTCGGTCATCCCAGAAACACTGTTGTCCCAGTTATTATTGGCAAATAAAAATCTAGTAGCTAACTGGAATTTGATATAAACAAAACATTCACCCATGGCAAATTCCTTCTGAAACTAGAAAGGAGAATTTTACATTTCAGTTCATAACCACTTACACTAGAAAAATTAGGCTTTATACAAATATAAACAAGAAACAATAAATGGGCTCATTATTATCTCTTAAAAAAAAAAAAGAAAGATGAAAAGTAATAAAACAACTGCAACAAGTTAGTTCAGGATGAGTGGAACTTATATCTTGCTTGTCACATTTCAGCAAATGAAGGCCATCAGAGAATGTTTGCAGACCAGGAGAAATTACTCTTTGGAAAAGAGGCTTCTTTATAACAAGAACATGGCCGTTTTTATACATTGCTATTTGTGTTATATCTATTACAGGCAAGTTTTTCATGAACCGACATACTTATTGCAACTATTACTGTTCCATACCAGCCATATGGGAGGTAGATACTGCCATGTTTGGTAAACCAAGGAATTGCATTTCACACTGTCATTTTACAATAACTCATACTTAATTCACCCTTTAGAGAGGCATTCTTATATATTGAGAGATCTTGGATTTGGCATCTCCCACTTGACACAACAGAGTAAATTATATACCAGAATTTGTCTCAGAATGACATTCATTAAATAAAAACATGGAGTTTCTAGTAGTGGTTTTCAATTAAAAATTTGTTTTCAGTAACTCAATGTAAGTAATTTACATGATTTATAGTGAAGTCTTAGTTTCTGGGCATAAACACACAAACAACTAAAATCTCTCTATAATATTCAAAAAAAATCTACTATTTATAGCCATTTATTTGTGTCAGTGGGAAGAAAAGGGACGGGCTTTTTTCTCAGAATAACTTTCTTCTTTCTCAGACACCAAAGAAGATATTTAGTTTTTGAGAGGTGAATGGGAAATGTCTCATTTCTTAGCCCTGCAGTGCACTCTCCTCCATGTCATGCATAGAGAAAATTTTAGAAAATGCTATTCATGTAACTTTCCAAGAGCTTCTAAATACTGCTTCCAGACCTTTTATCTCATCCTATTCTGTTACATGCATCTCAGCTTCAGATCCTCTCTCAAGTTTCAACTTATGTTCACAGATTCTTTGTGCACCACATTTGCCCACGGTAAGTTAATGAGTTTGTAGTACTCACCAAGAAGTCACAGATCCTTCAGATTGTTTGCCAGATGACCGAGTCCTTTATAAAGCATTATTTAATGTCTCTTTCTTTCAGATGTTATCCCTGGGAGCAGACACATTGCTGTTATTCCAATGGGGCAATGGAGGCACACCTTTCACTCTGACCATTCCTCCCTTTGTCCATCAGCCATTAGTGGACTCTGCCACTCTGGTGCTTGCATCATTATGAATTACAGTGTTGCATACTAAACCCTCCTTCTGCAACAAAAAAAGCAAGCATCAAAAAGGTGGCTACAGAGAACACTTCACAAGTTCAGTAACAATAAGTACTTCCTCTCCTGGCCTCTTGGTGATTCATATTTCTTTAGCCCAGTTAATCCATGTCCTGTCGATTAGTCTATTAAAAAACACAAACAAACAAACAAAACAGCTTTATGGCTGCAAATAAAGACTTAATATTGTTCTAACACACATTTTTTTAAGGAACTAGTCAATTCTTGGAATATGCTGTAATCATCACTAAATGATAGGGAACAGAATAAAATAAACACACACGTAATAATTAATTGCTTCTCAAATATAACAGTCCTCTGCCCTGATCATAAGACATACACTCAGGAGACTGAATGACCACCTGGCAAATCAATGATAGCACCAAGAAATAACAACAGAGCTTGCAATGACATTCTTTTAATCTTATCCCAGAAAAACAGTAGGCTCAATATTTTTTCAGCTTTCATTAAATTTCAGAATACATTGGAAGAGGGAAATATGATATTCTTCATGGAACAGTAACTTATTCAAGCATTCCAAAATCTTATTTCTACATAGGGCAAACTTTTTGTGATGGCTTCTGCTCTGAGTTTTTTATTTATATTTTTAATTTAGCTTTCTGTAGGCTGCTTTGCATTGTCACATTGTGATTCAGCTGAGCTCAAGTGTTGAATAAGCCTCCCGAGCAAGCTGAAGAATTTTTATGTCTTAGATCCAGTTGAAAAGGTTGCTGCATTAAAACCATTGATGTGTGTGAACTAAACCTTCTTCAGTGTTAATGTTCAAATAAAATATTCAAGACTATAAGGGCTAGCCACAAAATCTCTGGAACCTGGTTTAGAATTAAAATTAGTACCAACACATACCATAAGGTGAATGATGCTTGACTAGTTTTATTATTAATATATATAAGTATTCATATATATTTAATATAAATTCCTTACCAAACAAAAAATTGTCTCTGAGCAACATAAAATGTAAAATCTTTATTTTAATATCAAACCAGGTGAATATTTCACCTGACAGACTGGCATGAAAAAATACTTTTAGAAAAAATAGAACTTATATGAAATATCTAGAGCATATTACAGCCGCTACACAATGTCATACTCACTCTTCAGTAGAAACAATAACATATAGGAATCACCATGCTTTGTGAATAGCAAAGCTTTTGCTCCAATCAAAGGTCATTATTCAGAAGGAAGACAACCAAATAGAATACTTGAGCTCCTACAGCAATACCTCCAGAAAAGTTATTTTGTCTGCTCTGTATTTTCACTTACACATTCCAGTTTTGTTTATTTACTGAAAGAAATAATCCCTTTCAAACTAGTGCGAAATAAAATAAATGCCCTGGAACTCTAAATCAAAGCAGAGAGAATTTTTGTAATAGTCTTCTTCCCTTTTGGAGTCTAGCGAAGTCAAAGAAAGCATCTTCTATTTTCATTGGCAAGGATGAAATCTGACCTAGACCACACTCTCAGAAACAGAATAGCTGTTGATTTCAGTGGAGACAAAATTTTATCCATCCCTTAGTATTCCAAGTTGCAAGGAGGTTTTTTCTGTATATTTACATGAATTATCAATGAGTATTGTGTTTTAGACTTTCAAAGCAATCCACAACTTCCAGAGAACACCCTTACAGCCACAGGAAATTTCAGAAGATAAAATCAAGAAGCCTGAGGAACATGAATATTTTTAGAAACACCACAGTCCTTGTTGGAGAACACCGAGTTAAGGAAGTTCAGTATGTTACTGAAAGCACCTGCTCTTTCCACATAAACATGCAGTTTAATCAGCCTAGATTCATATTTAAATCTTCAGTTACATCATGTTCATTCAGTCTAGTGGTGTAATTTGTAGCAGTTGAAATAACATCGCACTTAAAAAAGAGAAAAAATGAGAGAATTATTTGCATGATTACTCTGCTTACTATAAGCCTTTGGCTTTGGCCCTCTGGAATCTTGAGGGAAGTCTTAGATTCTTCTTCAGACATGATGAAATCAAGATGCAAAACATATTTTAATTTTCATTTGCAGATATTCTGAAACCTATTTGGCATTGGTCCCAGAGAGGTGGAAAGACGCACATTTGAAGTATATTCTTCCCAATTCGCATCCGAGCTTTGTCAGCTTCATCCTCTTTCTACTGCTTATTAGAGATCTTCATCTGTATTTTCATGTCACTCAATAGAGTTATGACTCCAAGGATCATTTTAGAAGACAACTAGAGTGGCCAGGCTGGCAACGGATGTTCCATTTTGTTCTCTTTCCTTCAGAGAGCCAAGGGGAAAACTTTGGAAGAGACAGCTGACTTTTCTCTTCCAAGTATTTCCTTTAAAAGGTTTTGATTGCTGGGCCTGCTGATTCTGCCGCTTTTTTTACAGCATGACCGCCACTGAAAGGAACAGAAAATTGTCAATATTGTGTTTTTCCACCAAGGTGTAAACAGCTGAGTCAAACTGAAATTCTATTATTTGCAGATAAAGTGGAAACTGGCTTGACCAGGATGCACCTTTAATATTCTTGGCTCTTTCTTTATCAATATTTTGAGTTAAATATTAATTTTGGGGGAAAGATAACATCCACCATAAAGCGGAGCTTAAAAAAAAAAAACCCACACTACAACAAAACTGTTATTAACCGTGACTGAGTAAAACTTAAGATCATGTCAGAGAGCTTAATAGCAGTGCAGTGGTCACAGAAGCCTGGTGTTTAAAAATTAATTTCTAGTTTGAAGCTGTTAGTGGCAATGCCAAGAGCATATAAAGTACACATGTTCATCACCAGAACAAATTTCAGAGTAGAAAATTCAAGAGGAAGACAATGAGGTCTGTCTAGTTGCTAAAATAGATCTGGGAAATATTTAAAATCTTCAGGCAGTAAAAAATAGATTTCCACACAAGAATATCTAAAAGGCAAATTAGAGAAATACATTGTCATATTTTACATGATTAGAAACTGGTCTACTTTACAGAGGATGGCTTCCTATTAATTTGATAAAAAGCTAGTCGGATGTATTTTAGTTTTATCTGCAATAGATAGTTAGGGAGCATATTCCACTTTCTCTGTTCCCACTTGAAAGAAAAAAGATGTTTATTAGGCCATTGACTTCTTAAAACAGAAACAAATATTACACCACGTTTCATGCTGTAAAGGGAAACAGATTTGCAAATTCAGTCACTGAGCTGTAAATATATTCCTGCAGCTACTCACAAGTGTAGCAGAAAGACTTTATTGTAGCCATCAAAGATGTCACCGTGTGCTGATATCAAATAGTTTGTACTTTCATGTGTGAAACGAAAACTCCTGAACAAGTCTGAGCACTCCTGACCAGCAGTCCCAATATTTTAACAGTGGTACTGAGAATGTTTTATCTATCCAAGCACTATTATCTGCTCTACTTCCAGCACCTTGGTGAATGAAAGCAGCAACCGAAAGAGATAAGATTTCACACTGCAGGAGCAGTAAAAGCAGGCAAAAATTTGAAAGACAAGACTGTTCTAAATACCATCTTTTGATGGTTAATATCATCCTTTCAGTATCAGAAGTGGAAGAAAATAATTTTGTCTTTTGGAACAACAGGAAATTATTCATAATAATCAAATTACGCACTGACTTCTGTTTAGTAAACAAAGATTTATTTATGTAAAAATGCTTATTACCTAGACCTACTTGACAGACAGACAAAAAGTACTGAAACATTTTGTGGATTCAGTTGTTTGCCACTCCATTCAGTTCATGCCAATGGTCATTTAATACTTAGAGTTTGTTTCTTTTCCTTGATTGCTTGTTTGAAGTGTTTTAAAATGGAAAAAAATATATTAATTGCTTTTATTGCAGAAATACTTATTTGCATGCAAATACATGTCTCTGTATGTAGAGTACCTATTCTTCAAAAACCCTTTGGAACAATATATTTGTAATAGCAAATAAAAAAGGGGCAAGAATATGCTCAAACACGACAGCTCTTCAGAATCTACATTTATGCTTTCTGGCACCCTAGACAAAAAAAATTAGGGGATCTGATTTTCCACTGCATTTACTTCACTTAGCCATTTACACTTGTGCAAAGCATGAACAATGTAGGAGTTACTCACTAGCAGACCTACATTGTCCATCCTATTCCAGCTGCACCTTCTCTACATCCAGTTTTCCAAGTAAGTGCTGGGGGAGAGCCATGCCCCAAATGACTGGCTACAGTGAGCAATGTTTCACATGATTTTACAGAATAGTTAGAAATACCATTTAAGGGTTTGATCTTAAAGCAGCAGCAAAGGATCATTTAAATTCATAATGATATTGGTAACGAGCTTCCAGCCTAGCAACTGGAAATATAACAAGATCCTATGGCTGGCAGATCAAGTTAGACAAACACAACCTTTTAATCAAGTACACATTATTAACTGTGAGGGGAAGTGATTAGAACAGGTTACACAGGTTCCTGCTGGCTATGTAAAAATCAAGACTGAGTATTTTCTTTCATTGCAGGTGGAAAGTTGAGGTTGACCTATGGTCTACATGCTGAAAGGGAGAAACTAAATCATCACAGTGTGAATGTATCTGATCGCTTATTCAGAAAGTCCTTCACACTTCTACTGGTTCTGCCATCCACTAACTACCACGGCTATTGAGGCTGTAATGCTGCCAGACTTGTGACAGCTTAAAACTCAAGAGAAAACGATACTTAAAAGGAGATGAGACTTTTCCGAAAAGGTTAAGTGAAAAGGGAAAACAGGAAGAAAGAGACATGATTAAGGTCACATAAATGATTCTACAGGTTGAAACTAAAGAAACAAATGTTGAGATTGAAGTTAGCAATAGCTATTCTGGGTTTAATTTATTATGTTATTAATTTATACAGTTTGAAAGGAAATAGGAAGCCAATATCTGTAAAACAGGCAAGATTTTGCCAAGTGTCAGAAGAACGGGAGAAAAAAATTAAGCCTGAGGCTTTATTTCCCCTACTGTGCATGACTATTAGATAAGCACCCTCCAAAATACAAATTCTGTTCCTGATGGGTCCTGTGTTAAGTCTGCAATAATGCCACAAATAAATGACAAAAAAGTATTTTTAAATTGGTTAGAAAATAGCAGCTCTATCTTAGTTTTAGTTGCAGAACTTTAACAGAAAGGACAAAGTGGGCCTAAGAAGTGCCAATTTTATTCTCTACTGATGGCATCAAGGTTTAGTACACATGCTGAGGAGAGCGCAGATACTTATTAAAGATGCTGACAGTGGCATAAAAAGTAATTACAGTATTGTGCCTCCCTTTATAACAAGCACTCTACTTCCCTATCTTAGAGGTGACTCAAAGCCTTAAATTAGAATTCTCAGGGTTTCCTGCATAGGCAAACACTGCAGGATTTGAACAACTGGATGTGCTTACTGCTCATATCGCTTACTGCTAACTATAATTATAGTATTTATGAATTTAAACTTCAATGACAACAAACACAGCAACTCCACTGCTCTTGTACTAGAGATGTCACTTTTAGTTTTTTCCATGAGTATTATATTAAAATAGGGGAACATTCAGAGGGCAGAAGAGAGAAATTTTTTTTCCTCTTTCCTTCTTTTTTCCCCTTTTCACCTCAGATATTGGATGCTTAGAGAGAGATCCTTGCAACACATGGAAACACTGATGCAAATCCTTAAATATCTGCTAAATATTTCCTGAAAAATAAATAAGTAAATGAAAATGAATGGTTTGTAGTGATTTTTCCTGTCTCAAGATCTGAAAGAGGTTTCTGAAAACTGGTGACTCTGGTAAAAGGGAAGAATCTATAATCAAGAAGAGCTCTGAAGTCAGAATGTATTTTCTAAAGGACAACAGTGTCCCACTAACCTCCTAGCACTTTTTTAGCATGTAAATAGATGCATGAATAAAAAGGATTCAGTGGGCATAAAGTATTTTGATCTTTCAGAAGTGTTTGAGAAGATTCCACACTAAAAGATTTCACAGAAACAAAGTTGCCACACACATAGACTTAGAATGTAGGAAACTATTTTATGAGTTGAAAGCTATCTGAAAGATAGAAAACAAAGGGTTAAGACTCAGTATTTACTGTTTGAGATAGAGAAGAACTAGAAGAGAAGTCCCATGGGGTTGACTTTTGATACTGTCTTTGATCTCTAAATTGCATCCTTTTTTCACATGGAAAGGGCCAGCCTTTAAGGGTCACCGGTCTCTCTTAGCAGGTTGGTGTCCTGTACAGCTATCCTCGTATAGCTTGTTATCTTTTTCCAATACTTTGGGTTTATGAATACATTGAATAACAAAAAATACCTGAGGTAAAAATTAAAAGGAAATTGTATTAAGAGTTATAACAGATTAAAGTACAGATCTGAATCAGTTACAGCCCCTTGTCTAAGCATGGGCCTATGCAGTTACATGGCCTGTCATAAGGCATCCCATGGTTGGGATAGCTCATCCTGCCTTAATTAGGATATCTCTGAGCAGTTTATAGCATTATTCATGATATTCATTATTTTAAGCTGTCTAGTCTTTTGATTTATTCCTAATATTGCATCTGTGAGAGAGGAATATCCATTTTCTGTTTGCTTTATTTTGTTCTGGTTTTTAAGCATCATCTCTTTATCCACCAGCAGCAGTTTACTAAGGCCTATTACACTCTGACAGTTTGAAACATGTAGCTGTGAAGATAAGGTGCTGCTGTAGTGAAAATTGCCATTTCCAGCTATGGAATAGCAATATATTCGAATGGTGAAAGGAGAAATGTAGTACAACCCATTTCCTCCTCTCTCCTTTGTTACTGTGTATTAACCCTGAGAACAGCCCCACACAGCACTAACGTCAAGGTGGGATGATTGGATGTGTTCTGGCACTACCTGAGGTCATCTTCGTAAAGGCAGCCTTAGGATTTGGAGCTGCAGATTCTGTATGTTTTAGTTAGCTACATACGTTATTGAAAGGATCATCTGACCAGATAAACTTACAATTTGTTTGAGATTATTCTAAGGAGAGTAAAAGTGCACATTTAAGAGCATTTATAAACATCTCAGATCTCTGTATCTCATCAACTTCCTTTATCTCCTGTTCTGCAACATTGTTTAGTTAGTTTTTGGTGAGAGAGAGGTTGCTTTTTTTTCTTTTTTTTAATTGCCTAATAAGTACATAATGCTATTAGCACAAAGCTGAATTTTAATAAGTATTGTGAACACATTCAGTGCTTCTTCTGGAGAATTTCTTTAACATTTGTTTCCACCTCTCCTTGCTCCATATTTGCCCAGGTATCATGGGCAGCTGTTGTCAGCCACCTACAGCAGAGAGAACGTATGTTGAGATGCTCTCCCTGCACTATTGTGAAATGAGGACCCCTCGGAAGATCTTCTGCTACCAAGATCAGTGAACCCAGGACTGTAGTCACAGCCTGAAGCCTACAATGGGTCTGAAACCTTTTCTTACTGTGAAGGTTGTCTGCTCAGTGGTTATCACCCTTTCATGAAATGTATCCAGGAGCTTGTTAGTACTTCCATGGTTCTTACAGGAATACATCATCTGGTATATTCTTCAGTTGGAATGAGCCTTTTCAATTAAAAGAAAATCTAAATTCCTGGAGATATGAGATTTACATTCTATAGCACTAAATAAGAAAATCTTTTACTCCTAAAAGCTCTGAGAATTAGAAGTTATACACAGGACATGAAAAATAAATAGAAAACCAGAATATTTGAGAATGTTATATATATATCATTTGTATATACAATAGTGTTTGAAAGTAAAAAAAAAATCAAGTACATGATTTATAATTTTCCTGCAATTCCTTAGGAGTTTTACAATTTCTTGACTTTCTTTTGCACTTCAGTGGATTGCTTTGCTTTGTCATGACTATCAATGCATCAAGACTTACTCATAAAACTTTTGCTAAAGTATTTTAATTAAAATGGGTGTATTTACAGTTGTTAGATCATATTAATATTCCAGTAGGCATAAAATTTTCACTAAATAATATTGAATAATTAAGAAGGAATACATTATTGATCGGATAGGAACAGTTTCATACAATATAAAATGTTACTGTGCTATGTTTGTGTTTCTAATATCTGTTCTTGAAACCTCAAGTTGATATTGCTAAATTACTTTCTACCATATAGACTAAGGAAACTAAATTCACATCAACTACTGTTGTAGAGATATAGAGGACGTTACCTAGTGTTTTAAATATGAAAATGAACATCAGAGACTTGTTTATTCCCTCCATCCCCACCCCCCCAAAAAAGTGGTATAAAAAACCTGAAGATAGTAAAAGCTAAATTAGTACCTACTGTACTAATTACTAAGTTTGCTACTTACTGAACCATCTCACAATTCCCTTTGGGTCATTACGTCAAAAGGATACCTTATCAGGTAATTCCTTATGTATAAATGCTCTTTGTTCTGAAGTGCCTTTCAATATTCTTAAAAAAAGCCTGAAATAGGTATTACAGAGAACCATGAGAGTGATTATGAGTGATCATATTCTGAAATGAGAGTACATTGATACTTTTCTCTTCTGAAAATAGTCTGTTGATGTAGAATTTCACAGTTTGAATTTCCTGTGCAGTCTCTTGGTTTCTCTTCATAAATGTTTAAGGAATAGTCTTTGAAAATGCTCTCATACAGAAACTTTTCAGCCCTACTTTTTTCCTTTGACCAGTTTCTTGAAAATAAATCTCACAGAACATCAAGCAAATCTAATATAAAGGTGATGTGTGGCCTATGTATCAACCTTGTTTCCTCAAGAAATTAAGTTCTTGTGATATCATTCTTCACTTTTCCTCTTCTCTTCACAAGCTTTTGATCTTGTTTTCCAGGTCTGACTCTAACAGGGGAGTTTCAAAGTCTCTAAGGCTTTATCCAAACCTGAGGACCAACATAACTGATCACAGACCAGCTGCCCACTTACTGGCCACATGAGATCCAGCTGCACAGCATCCTGAAGAAAAGCTCTTGTCCTCTGTGCTTGTAAAGAGCAGCAAGTGATTAGCAATTCAGTGAGATAGGCCAAAGAACAGGAGCAGGATCCAGAGATAATACCAGAGGGAATCAATGAGGAAGTTTAAATATATTGTGGATCTGGAGAGAGCCAGCTGTTGCAGTAGAATCAGGTCAGGAGAATCCAATCAGAGAATGCATACACTGCAAGCCATAATGCAAGTTCAACTGCTGGCAAAACAGTGCTGTCTTGGTGTTGAATAATGCTAAAACCATCTTGGTTCACCAGGAATAATAAATACACATCCTGCTTTTTGAAGCAGGATTTGACAAATTAGGTAGTTTGCTGGTCAGTAAATCTGTGACTACCAGTCCATCACTTTATACTATAAAAGTCCAATCCCCTTTTATACAGTCAGGTTCTTCTAACATTACCCTTCTCAGGGTGTATGTGTGGAGACTCCTCCCTTGGGTGGAGATGTCCTCCAAAGATACTTCTCAAGGCTGAGCAAAAGAGATCTTCCCATGAGCATTGATACATCAAATCTCTTCTTAATAATTATTTCTTTTTGTTAGCTTTAATAAAATTGCTTCAATACCTGCTTCCATATAGGGCACTACCCTATTTTATACTATACTACTAGTCGTTTTAGCTTTTATAATGTATAGTAAAAAATTCTGATTAAGATCTGTTGTCTGATCATTTTTAATGATAAAGTATTCATTTTATATAAATACTATTATTTTACCAATTATTAAAACCTTGTGGGACAAAGTGGTTCAATCCCACTTCTTTAATTCCTTAAACTGTTGACATAATCCAAGGCTAAGATTGGATTGAGCTGCATCTAGACTCCTCTCTGAGAAAGTTTTGAAAGCAAGGGAGTCCTTTCTGCACCTCGTGACTCAATGGCAGGGCTTTTTTAATAAATTTTGTCTAAGCCTTCCACTCTCACCCATGACATCAGCTATATCACAATGGGAACATGAGAAGTACAGAAGACACAAATTACAAAGTAGCTGTGGTTTGCTAGCTGGCATTTGAACTATTGAATTCATTAATCTGTTATTTTCAGCTCTATTGCTGACATTGCTTATTATTGACTCATGAAATTTCTATTTAGTGTCTATTAAATTATTTTTTCAAGAGTTCAACTTTTGAAGCGTTATTTATATGTTAGTACTCACACCTGATCCTTGGAAAAGGGGCTCAGACGTGAATGGCTATGTAGATGTAGCCCCAGCACAAAAAATATTGGCTACAAGAAACTGTGACATTAATACCTAAATAAAAACATCCATATCACTTCTATCTTCCCATAGGGCCAGGGAATATTTTAAGGAACCATCTTAGTCATATCCCCCAATTAAGCATTATAAAACCTAGAAAAATAATGATGGACATTAAAAAGAAGCTTTTCCTGAGGCACATTATCTGCTCCACTTCCACACGCTTATTGAAGGACACAAGACCAGGGCATGCCAATTACATCTGGCAGTATTTATATTCCTACTGACAGATTTATGGTTTATTACCAACTTACCATATGCCATAGGCCATGCTTTGCAATGCGATCCTCTCCTAAATTGCCCATTCCGAGCACAACTAGCACACAAAAAATATTCAGTTACTGATGCAAATCTATTAGGATTGAATGTGTAAAAAAAAAAAAAAAAGGATGATAGCTGGAATGTGCTAAATCAATTCATCATGGAGAGGTACCCAAAGAACACTCAAGCAATGTAAAATATTTTCAAAGGCTAAAGAGAAGTCCTTAGCTCATGAAGCTTGCAGAATTCCTTGATGTTTCTATACCTTCTCTTTACTCTCTGCACTCTTCATCAACCTTGTTATACTCACAGCTTATTTTACAGTGAACAATTTATATTTATTCACCATAGAACTTAGTCCTTGACACACATGAAAACTCTTCTAAAATGCAACCACCTCTAGTGCATTTGCAAACTATTCAGATAAAATATGCATATTAACAAGAGTAGGAAAGATTGTAAGGGTTTTTTTTTTTCTCATTTGACAGAGAAACAACAACCAAACTGGAGCTGTAAGCTTCTATATCTGAGAACTAATGGCCCAAATCACTTTATCCTACTAGCTCTCCTAAATAAAAAGGTGTGTTGCCTTCTCTCTTTACTGTGTCACTTAAAACACTTGAGTAAACAAGTATCTATTAAGAAGCAGCTACTTACTAGTAAGCTCAAGTCCATCAAGCAATAGGCACAAAGACTTATAACTTAATTTTGCAAGAACAAGGCTAAATGTAGAGGTATAGGCAATGGAAGGATTAGTGGGAGGGGGTTTGTGGGGGTTCCTTTAAAGAACATCTCCCATAAATGGACAAATAACACACAAAATGTGCATTTGCATGGTTTTGAGTTATTCTTAAAAATTCAAGTAGAACTCCTAACTGTCATAATCTTTGATGTGGCCAAGTGGCAGAGAATTAGATGCATGAAATAACATAAATGCCAAAAAACTAGTCAGTACAGCAGCTCAGCTCCAGGAGAATTCTACAATTGAAACTCTGAGATGCATAAGGGCAATCTGCAGTGCACAGGAATAATCAGGCTGCATGTATTTTCATCTTTCAAAGAGCACTTCAACACCACAGTCTGCAGATCATGCAAGCTACCAATGCTGTAGTGCTCCCGCTTCTAGAAGACTTTTCATGGAGAAGTAGAAAAGTAACCAGCATAAACACAACCAGATCTCTTGACAAAGAAATATAATGAAGTTACAAGGCAGTGGCTACTGCCTGGTTTAGGAGATGGGGAATGATTGTTTCTATAGCACTATTCAGCAAAACCTTGGACACCACAAATGAAATCTGAAGTAACTTGTATGCTAATAAATAGTACTTCCTTACTAGTCAGACTGAAAATGTTAGAAACATCTGTTCATCAGAAGTCCTAATTCTGTATGTAGCTTCAGCACCATATGAAAGCAGCACAAAGGTAACTCAATTCAGGTCCAGAAAAGTAGTGGTAAAAATAATTTTATTTACCATACATTTTTGCCTGAAAACAGGATATTCTGAATTGCTTTTGACCCTATAAGGAGTCAACATCAATAGCAATTACAAAGGTGCAGAGGTAATTAAAACAATACAGAAACACTGTATGAGAGTAACACTTTTAAAAGGAAAGTGGACTTCCTGGATTTTGAATCACACTTACATACTTACTCTTTTTGAACTAAAATAAGCTCCAGCAATTTTCATTATGAAAGATGGCAGATATCTTAGGGCTACTAGGTTTCTCTGCTTTGTTAACACTAGAAATCCATTAAAACTCTAATACTTTCTGTAAGGTATTGGATTGGGCAGATAGGGAGAAATTTATTTTTTTTTAATTTGTACCGTGTGCAATACTGTTTGGGTTTTGGTTTTTTGTGTTTTTTTTTTTCAAGTTAGTTTAACCAGTCATAAAATTCTGTTTTGAGACATGTACTTTGTTTACAACATGAAACTTGTTTTAGCAGGAATTGCATACCTACAGTAGGATTTATATTACAGTATTTTAGCAGCTAGATTGATGGAGTATGTCTGCAGGGAAAAGGAATATGGTTTTTTGCTTGGGATTGGTTTTTTTATTAATTGCTGTTTCTTGCCCCACTTGGTAGAAGCCAGTAGATGTTGGCTGTCTTACATGTAAGTAAATATGAGTCAAATTTCTCAAAATTGTATCAAACACATGAAAAATATATGAAGAATCATGCAAATATTTGGAATAAGATAAAAATTAATCTGACATAAACTTATAAATTATTAAAATTGATTAGAATTATCAATTAAATCTATAAAAATAAGTCATGTCTATTTTCCTATTCATCTTCATTTTTATATTGCCACAGAACCACTAAATAAAACACATATAACAATTTCAAAAGTGCAACAGTAGGTGCAAATAAAGCACCAATCAAAATAAGTATGTTCAGTCCTCTTGAAAGAAATGGTGCTGTTAAATACACTTGTGAATATTATTTTCTGTCATAGCAACAATATAATTTCACTTTAATCCCTATAGATATTTTAAAACTTACAGAAAGTCCAGGGCTACATTGCTATACAAGTGGGAATATTCTTGATAGATTGGGTTACAAAGTGTAAAATTGAGTGCAGAGAAAATGCTGAAGATTTTTGCAGCGAGACCAGGTGTAGGGGTGTGGGGAAATCATGAAAGTGTTTCTAATATGGCACTTGCAGGTGCTGAAATGTTATTACAAAGCTACCAACTGCTTTGAGGAGTCAGATGTGAAAAATTCTTTTCTGGTATCAGAGGATCCACCACTGAAACAAGGTAAGAAAGAATTTGTATGTGAATGGCTTCAGTTTCTACAAAAATCTTTAGCACATCACAAAACCTGAAAAGATCCTCATTAGGATTCATTTGTAGACAAATGAACATGCTTTGCATGAAATCCAAATAGAAACTCAAGTGAAAACCTGTTTTAAAGAGCCTGGAAGCAATTTCACAGACATTACAATGCAGCAGCTTCCAAATAATTTATTTAAATCTCTTACTGTAGTTCCCATTTTTTTTTTCTAATTATGAATTGAAAGCACTAGCTTTCAGCATGTCCTGGTAATATTGTGCTGAACCTTTAAACTATGCAACATGAAATTATCATGAAACAATAAAATACTGAATAAAATTCCAGTTCAGTGGGAACAGAATAACCTCAGATGTCACAAAAGGACTCCTTTTCTTTCTCAAGAGGCTGCCTGCATTCAGCCAGGCTGGCAGCAAGACATTCTAGCATCCAGCTAAGGTTTGACCAGGGAACAAACTATCAGTCTGTAAGTGTAGAAGAAACCACGTTGGTGAGAAGCATAGCAACCCTCCCACCACTCTCTGCCATAATGTGGTATTGAGCAACAAGTGAAAAAATGAAGGTCCCTGGAAAAATAAACATATTTTAACATTAAATATTCAACCAGTCTCAATGAAAATAAGGAATTACACAAGAATAAACAATATGAATAAACTTATCTGTATGTTTACCCATCTGACATAGGGCCATTGAGGAACTGGGAATTTGTCATTTCTGTGTCAGTGGGATGCACTCTCATTCCTGCCCATGAAGGATACTCTTACCAGTGTTAGCACCTCAGCCTAGAGCACAGGCTTCTGACAGCCTGGGTGAACTCAGTTGTATTTGCCCAGTGCCAGTGTCAAGGCACTGGGAACAGGAGCTGTGAGATGGCCTCTGTGGGGGGGAGGCTGGAGCTGCCACATGCTGGAAGCTGTGCTCCAGTCAGCCCCAATGGACCCATCACAGGGCATGGCTGAGTCCCTCAGGCAAGACGGCAGCACTTCTAGGGACACTTATTTATGGAAGGGCAAAAATGCTGCATAACAGCTGTGAGAGAGAGGAGCAAGAAAAAACAGAAACAGCTCTGGAGACACCCAGGCAGAGTCCACAAAGAAGGAAGGGGAGAGAGTGCTTAAGGTACCAGAGCAGGGATTCCCCTGTAGCCCCTGGAGAAGACCATGGTGAAGCAAAGCAGATTGTCCCCTGCAGCCCATGGAGAACCACAGTGGAGCAGATATTCACCTGCAGCCCTAGAGGATCCGCTGCTGAAGCATATGGACAAAAGACCTATGCTGAAGTACTCTGTTCCTGAAGGACTGCACCCTATGGAAGGGACACACACTGGAGCGGTTTGGGAAGAACTGCAGCCGATGGAAAAGACTCACATTGGCAGAATTTGTGGATGACCACAGGCTGTGGGATGGACCCCACGCTGGAGCAGGGGAACAGCCTGAGGAAGAACGAGCAGCATAGAAAGTTTATTTTATTTTCTCAGCATGAAGCTGCACTTACCTTGCCATTTTCTGTTTTGTTTTGGTATTCTGCAGGTAAACACGACAGAGGAAAATAAACCTCTCCTTGCTTTTAATAAGGAAATCTCTAAAATCAGGTTAGCCCATTTTGAAATGCTGATTTAACTTTGTTTGAAATCATCATATTTTCTAGCAGTTTTGATGTAATATAAGAGAAGATCGTGATCAGAAATTAGTATGTGTTCAAGAGGATATTCTGTGTAAATGGGCTAATTGTCTTACACCTCTAATTGGAGGAAAAATTATGTATACTCTATCCATTCATCTGGTTGTTATATGACCCTTATTACTACTCTGGGTTTGTTTGTGTGTTTAAAATTTTATCAGTAGCATCATGTCTGTTGGTTACATCTTAAAGGATCTATCATCTATCATTTCTGATGTTTGGTACTTGGCAGATCTATTTGCAAGCACTCAGTGAATGAGATGGTGAATGTAGTAAAATATTTAGAAAAGCAGATGTAACTATAGCTTCGTTTAATTTCATTACTTTCAACAGAGTACAAAATCACACAGATGATGTTTTATGAATATTATTAACACAATTTTTATTGGACAAGCCAAAACCTCAAATTAAAAGGAGAATTCTCTTGAAAGCAATAAAGTTATTTTCTTCTAACTGAAAGCCAAGTTCAATTGTTCCAAGTAGAGCAAATTTTAGGAAAAAAACAAAGTGCTTTTTTAAACACCTAAAGACATACAAAAAGTTTCCATAGGAATTTTTATTGAACTCAATATATAATAACTCCTTTTTATAGCCTTGGCCCATATGATCAAGTTCATAGCAGTATTAGTTTAGAACAGGTAATTTTATACATAAATTTAAAAAAAAATCATTGACAAAAATAATCTTGACTTCAGCATGAACATTATGCTGAAAATTGTATGAATAATGCCATGAATGGCATGAAAATAATACTGATTCTTAAGGTTAAGCTATCTAATTCAAGACAAAAGAAAATATATGACCCACATAGCCCAACAAATCAAGCCAGAAGCTCTGGAATTTTGAATACTAGAAAAATACTAAAAAAAAAGTTACCTCATGAATTATGTGTAAACTTTATTAAAAGAATAATTTAAAATACAGGAGAAAATAATACACTACTTATCAAATTACAAAACATAATTTTTTGTCAATTTATTTTATTATGCATCTATTTTTGCTTCTGTTCTATACTTAAAGCTAAATCTTTCCTTTGGCAATTCCCTTTCTTTACTTTGTTCTTTTACAGTGTTAAAAAAAATAAGGAAATGAGCCAAAAGTCCAGGTAAATAGCACATGCTATGCTTCCTTGTGTATCTGACCACCACTGAAGTCCTTCCTTCATCTTTAGACCATGGCATATATTAGCACCATTATGCCCATACATCGCTGTGAGACACTGAAATGGTTTATGGCTTAAACATTGCTAAAATCACTGAAGGACTTCTTTCCACTGTAGCAAAATGCAAAAAATCAGCTACTCCCCTAAGCCCTCCCCTCCCTGAATATACCTACTAATTTGGACTGTGAGGAGAACCTGAGATAAGATAAAGGTGCTACTATTGCCCAGTTATCCCAAGAGAAGAATGTATCCACAAGGGTGAGTGACTGGAATGTTAATAGCTCAGATAATCATGGTGCAAGTTGACAACCTGCAAGGTAACCACTCAGGTGCTGAGGACATGCACACTCATCATCTCAGGCTACCAATTGGGTAAAGTAAGGAAAGAGGCAAATCCTGTTGGGTGAAGTAGTATTCCTTCATTCTTACAGAAATGACTTAGATGTCATAACTCCCCTCAAGGGAACTACCAAAAGATAGCCTGAAGATATTCATCTGTGCTGATGGGCCCTAATTGACTCAACTGTGCTGATGTAACAGACAGCTGTAAGGTCTTAGAAGGTGTCAAAGACTTCTGAAATGTCCCATGATCCAGTATTACATCATCCAGTGTAAAACTCCCCACTCACCCAAGGGAGGCACTGGGGGCATTCCCACTTAGCCTAAGCCTGGTAAAAGCCACAAGGAACTTCACTGAAGCACATGGGCTCTTACCTCACCAGCCTGGACTTTGCTTGCCAGTGGACTCCTTCCCTCACCATGTGGGACTTCCTTCAAAGGATCCAGACTGCAACCATCAGTTCAGTTAAGACTGGGACTCATCACTGAGAAGACCAGAAGAAAAGGATCAACAGGATGCTGTTGGAACCCACCAAGTGGTAATACTTCTGATACTTAATCCGTCTTTCTGTCACTGTCTTTATCTACCCCTTTGTCTCTTTTCCCTTTTTATGTCTTTTTGCCTCAAATATACCATTAAATAAAAATCCATACTATTGAGTTTGGCATATGGTCTCAGTTGCACCTGAACTCAGGCAGAAGCATCTCTTAAAGAACCTGAACTTAATGATAGCACCAGAATACAGCTGGAAATATAATCTATTGCTTCTCCAATGCAGGATCAACCTCAGCTATTTAATTCCTGACAGACCATGATAAATGTATACTCAGAGACTCCATAACCTCCATAGGCAACATGTTGTGCCTCATGTGTCTGTTAAATTTTTTAGTTTCCTGACATTTGAACTGAATAATAGATACTTCAATTTAGTCCCAGCTTTTCTTGTTGGGTCATAAATGAAAATAACAGGGGGGAGAGGGGCTATTACTTTTCAGTAGTTGTGTTGGCATTTTGAAACAGTTAATGTCCTACTCAGTCTTCACATGAAGCTAAACAGTGCCGGTATTTTTAAATCTTTCTCACTAAAGTGGGAAATGATTAGCCAAAGAAACATCTTATAGAAAAGGATGGGCAAGTTGCATTGGATTATAAGCATAGTATGTCAGTGTCACACTGTGACAATATAATGGTCTGTAGAAGAGGGAAACACCATGTTGAGACCTGTAGTCCTACTATTCACATCACCCACTTGCAAGAATAATATTTAATTTCTTTCCCCTTAGCTTCTTGGCCAATGCAATATGCATTTTTATCTCTTAAGGCAAATGTGCATGCTCAAAACAACTGTCTTGCTTTCAAAAAGCTGAAGATTAAAAGAATACAGATTTCCTTCAGATTAAGGCCACCTGCTTAAACATGTGTTTATGACTATATAAGCATTTTAACTTTCAGATCTTTCATGATGAGTTCTACCAGCAATCATAACTTAACCCTGTGCTTTGTTGTATATAAGTGGCTTTGGCACCATAAAGGCTTGGATTTTCTTATACATTTGTTTTGTTTGTTTGTTTATTTTGAGGGAGGGGGGTTTCTTTGTTTTGTTGGGTTTTTGTTGAGTATTTTTGGGGGGTATGTGTATACATGTATGCATGTGTATATGCATATAATAAGTCATTGAAAATGCACAATTGTACTAATGAACTTTAAGTTCGATTA
>JAWWLZ010000139.1:51466962-51506589 GCA_035041345.1 Poliocrania exsul | reverse complement strand
GAGCCTTCAGCAGAGCAAGTCAATATAAATAAAATGTACATTTATAAAACAACAACTACAAAAAAACTTCCATGCCCATGACAGGAGGTGATTCAACTATCTGGCTGGCAGTAATGGTTGTTTACCAGGTTCTGGATTCCTAATTGGGTGCCTAGCTTGCTAAGTAGCAGCTGGTCTTTAATTAGTTGAAAAATTATTATCACTAAAAGTTGCCATAAAAAGAAAGAGAACAATATAATTAAAGCATTAGAATCCATATGGTGGGATATGTATCTTCACTTGTCAATAGCTGTTTTTCCTCTTTTCCACTCAGCATTAATAACGAAAAAACATTCATTTCACAAAATGTTCTCCCTTTTTTAATTTGTATTGAAAGTAATAATAAATTGGAAGTGTGCTGAAAGACTGTACATAGTGAAATGTTTCTTTTTGACTGTGAAGTTATCCAAGATGCTATTTTTCACAGAGGTCAATTAGGATTGATGAGTCACCCTTGCTAGCACACCTAAGCACGATACGACATCATTATCTCACCTTCATTCATTATTTATAAAGTAAAACTAGATGAAAACTGCTTTGTATATAAGACTTAGCAAAACATGAATTTTATGCCTGTGATGCATTAAATATGACCATAGAATGAATGCACATTACAACCTTTAACTGGAAATTTGCACTATAATTATCTGAACTACTGCACTTAGGAATACTTGCCCAGTGCATGTGGAATGATGACATTACATATGAAGCAATAACTGTGTTTATCTCAAGGATAAATCTAGATATATTTTTCCTAAATTATTTTAAATATCTATTCTACCAATTTTAATACTATAATGTATTACTGTGCTTTTATACTTACTGTGCTTACTCATTTTGTCAAGGGAGGAAGGGAGTAGGATAATATTACTTAGTTTTGTCCAGTTCAAAACCTGACAGAATCATCTCAAACTTTAACCATCCATTTTGTGGCAGTGAAAATCAGTAGTTAGTAAAAGTATTTACTTAGAACAGTGGTGCAGTATTAAATAAAGAAACAAACAAACAAACAAAAACAAACAAAAAACAGAGAAAGAAAATATTAATTCTGTTTAGTATCCAGATTAGCTACAGAAAATGGATAAAGTCTACATTGCTCATATTAGCACTGATCAACCTATACTTATTTTTAATTATAGTTATTGTTTATATTATATCAAAGAAGTTTAGGAAATAAAATTATCTTCGGCTCTACAGGCATAGATTGCCCATACTAGAAAATCTTTCTTAGATGAAGGTAAAACCAAAACAATCAGCATAAAAGAAAGGAACTGTTTGAAAACCTAAATTTTCAAGTGACTCAATTATCCTGAACTCTACCTCTGCAGCACAAAGTTGAGAAAATAAATTTAAAAATAGTCCATCACCATAAAATCAAATTATTTTTGTCAGTAACTACATATAGTGGAAAGAAACTTTCATAACTTTTCATAAGCCTTCTTTTAAGGTTATGAATTTGCAGATGAAGAAGAAAAAGTATATCAGATAAGCAGCATACAGCAACCTGCATCAGCTTCAGTCCTTCACTGTAATGCCTTCCAAAGGCTAAGTCATTATTTTTTTCCCCACTGAAGGGGCATTTTCTGTCTAGACTGTTCACATTCAGACCTGACTTGTATTAGGTCACTGTAAGGCACTACACGAAATTACTGTGTCCTAGGGCAACTATAAAACAGTAAAAAAACTGTATCAACATCCCTGTCTAAAATACATTGTCACCAGGTCTGCAAATTACATTGGTGGGATGAAGTGAAAGAGGTTTATCTAGGAATTCCATTTAATTTTTCTCTTTACCTGATTTTAATAATATACTAGTGTAATTTTCTGTAATTTAAGATCCAAAGGATTTTTTGATTAACATTAAATTATGTAACATCTCTATGTCTATAACAAAGATGTGATTTTAACTATTTGTTTCATTAAAATTTAAATATTAAATAATAATTCAGAGACTATTGAAATAATTCTGTGTTCAAATACTGATAAATGGTTCTGTAAAACTTTAACACAGGACTTAATACTCATTGAGAAGAGACACACTTTTTTTTTTGTATTTCACAGTCACTGCTTTTTACAGGCAAGGGAACTTGGACGGGGGGTGGTGGTGGCAGTGCTTGAGTTAATATATTTAGTTCTTTTCCTGTTCTTAAGAACAAAATAATGCAGTAACGATGGTTAATATTTTTTCCTATCTCACTGTCACCTGTAAATCAACAAAAATCTCTACAGCACTTAAAAATGAATTATATTCTTGATTCACTGCATGGTGAAGAACTTCAAGACACTATGAAAAAAATAGTGAAGATATATCCCTGCATTGCTCATTTAAAATATCACTGTTAATTGTGTTCCCCATAGTTCCCACCCATGTTTTGGTAACCAAGCTGTGTGACCACTTCCCAGATTGAGAAGAATAGAGAGGTCCTAATTTACTTTGACACTAGAAATGGTTCACAAGGAATGGAGGGACCTCTCTCCCCATTATTCTAGGAAGCATGGGAAGGTGGAGCCTGGAAAAAGGGGGAAATGGAGACAGTACTGAAAATCAAGTTGGTATTCCAGGAGCATGCAATCCACTTGGCTTCAACAGGGAATCTGCTATCAAGTTAAGCACAAGGTAATTACAGCAGCTTTGAGATATATTTTAATATACACATACATACCAACTAACAGCAGGAGAAGAGGCTTAAGCATTAGAGAGATATTTGACGGATTGCAAAGAGAAAGTGCAATGACTAAATATTTTCACTCAGAAATGTACAAGCACAAACATGTGTGCGTCACCAGTCTGCTAAGACAACCATTTCCTTCAATTTTATAATATACATGTAATAGCAGACTGCCATTTATTTACACTTACAGACAGCTTTGCTGTAGGCAGGACTCCATAACTTTTCTTTGAGTTTTTCTTTATTTAAAAGTAATTTTTATTTGAATCTGTGTGGAAATATGAATCAAAATAAGACATCCTAGCTGCCAGATTGCTGCATGGACCTAGATTCAACCTTCATGCAATTTCCTGTGGCAAGTGATAGATGAAGACAGAAAAAAACTGGCACAGAATTCTGATGAGCAAGCCCATTCTAACTTCAATGAGAAAAAATGAAGATTCTATTTGATTTCCATGAAACAGACTGTATATTACAAGCAGCAGCTGGAAAAGAGCTTATTAAAAACCTAACTTTTAAAAGATGACACTTTTATGGTATCTATTTTCTTTGAAGGCTGAACCTCCCTCACCTGTCTCACAGAAAGTTCTTTAAACTCACTAAAGCTTACAAAGAGAGGAGGATTAAATTCTAAACAATAGCAGCAAAATCAAAAGGTAAGAAAATATTTTTTTCTTCAATCACAGTTATCAAATACAATAATATTAAGCCAGCATTCTGCACTGCAGAGTAAAGACTCATAGAAAACATAAAACCAGGAAATCTATGATTCTCTAAGGTACAAAAAATACCTGGTTAATGACCTGATATTTCATTTTCTGGAAACTCAGCCCATACTTAAAAGAGAAAAGATTGTTTCCTCATGGCAGAGTCCCTCAATATAATTTCAACAAGTTAGAAAACTTTTTTTAAAAAATCTTATATCCTATACGTAATAATTTCATTAGATATTACAAGTTTTGCCTTGATAAGTGGCTATGAAGACCACATGCATGATATTTAGGTATTAAAAACATAATCAGTTTAGAGAGGTAAAACAGTCTAATACATATTAGTTGAAAATTCTGTAATCTGTTATTCACTGAACTGTTTAGGTATGGGAAAAAAAACCAACAAAAAGAAATAACTTGATCTTTCAGCTGTGTAGATTTTTTTCATTGTTTCTGGGTTATATGCTTCAACGAGGTAAGCTGCCTGGTACATTTCTCCCTCACAGCTCCAAGTTAATGCAAAGTTCTGGGATCTGGAGACCACAAGGGGCAAACAAAAGCAGCCTGTAATAGCTTGCTTACATTATTCAGCATGTGGTATATGAGCACAAAATATTTACAAGGTTCATTTTACATGCACATTAATTACGAAAAATTAAAGACACCAAGAGAGTGCCATTAAGTGTTGATTAGACAATAAGAACAAGAATGCTGGCAGTGCTAGGAATAAGAACCCTAGAGTTTAGTAGGTTCATTAATAGGCAGTTCATTAATCTTTCGCTTCTCAACAGTTCAACTATAACATGCCTAATGTACTGGACATTAACATTTGGGAGCCTGAATCAAGCTGTAAATCAGAGTAAAATGACCTTACTCTTTTCATGAAGACACAGATGTGACTTCCTGGGGAAATTTTACTGCTGTCAAACCAGTGGATCACCTTATTCTGAAATATCTTTCAACAGACACATCTCCTTCATGTGTAAACATTTAGGGTCACACTCAATAAATTGATGAGAATTTTTTCTTTTCCACTGGAGTCTGGAGCTCCAGATCTGAAAATAAACTGTACACAAATATCAAAGAACACAAGAACAATCATTTGGCCTTAAAAAGGAATGTAAAAAGTGGCAACATAATTCTTTTCTCAATAGCACAAAATGTACAGCATGCTGTGCTGAATGTGTTAGGTGTCTTAAACAGCCTGCATGGTCAAGCTTTCTCACGGTTCAGTTCATTGTCAATTAACTTAACTGATTGCAAAGGAAATTAACAATTACTTTTAAATATGAATCTAGTTTGTTTCAAGAATTCTATAGCAGAATGTTCTGATTCTGGGCAAGAAGAAATTTTCTGGTGTACATAATTCAGAAGTTGCTATTAAAAGCAGATAGTGATGTGGATTCTAGCCTCTTAAAGTTATTATCTAAAAATGAAATATATAAATAGGCATGCTCATGAGACATTTTTTCTCAGAGTAAAGTCTATATAATTTTCCTTGCATTTAGAATTTTTCTTCCTGTTGGCCTACTAGATATTTTATCTCAATAATAAAAACATCATAGGAGAAAGTAAGCAATTTTTGCATATAAACTGTCCTTCTGTTTAAGAACTGATCATAAATACAGCTGCATAAGTAGTATCCTTTTACTGTGTAATTTCTTTTCACAGTTCATTAATCGCAAGGAGATAAGTTAAATGATGGAAAAAAAAAAAGTTTGTCATTTTATGATAGGGTCATGTATGGCCATGAGAAGGATACACTTTTATGTGTTTTTCTCACTATTGATACATCAGGGAATAGGAAGGTGAATATCAATAGCTAAGAAGCTGACAAATGGGCAGCATACAGCATACTGTACTTTTGGAGGCAACAGACCCGTCTTTAATTTTCACTACTTATTTTTCAGCTCTGAAGAGCTGACAATAGGCAAGGCTAAGAAGATTCTCATCATAGGTGTTCAATAATAACAAGGGAGAATCAGAGCAATAGAAAACAACCTGACCACTCTTTATTAACAAAAATATACATTTAAAGGTGGTGAGGAAGACAGTGTTGGAAGGGATAAAACAAGGCATATATAACAATGATAGTTCATATCTATCCACTGATTTGCTTAGTGTAATCAGAAAAAAAAAACAAACAACAAAACCTGAGTGCTGTACTTGTCTATTAAATGGCTCTTTAAAAAGCCCAAACAAAAACTTCAGAGTAAAACTTGAATGAAATAACATTAGTTTATTTGTAAAATATCTTTGAATTACTTTTTTATATTTGTAATGAAAGCTTTACTACGAAAACCAAGGTGATGTAAGAGCATTATCTTAAAAGGTTAGCAGTGGGTAATAAATGTGGGATACTACTGACCACATGCTTTAACACTTTTCATCTTGTTAACACACCTTCAAACATACCAGGTTATATCTACCAGAGATCCTGTACTTGGCTGCATTACTTGCTTGATTAGCTGAAAAAAAAACAACAAATCACATGAAACCTCCAGTACCTGTGATCAGGTTCTATTTAATATAAAAATCCAAAAAGAGTATTCACCTTAACACTGTTACAGTTAACTGAAATCTGACAAAAACCATTGTCCATTTAAAGCATGGCTGCTAATTTCAGAATATATGAAGAAATCAGGTTAGTTCCACAAAAAAATTATTTTGCTATAGATTTTATAAGTCTTCACCATAGAATCCAGAGTGACCATAAACTCTAAAAAAGGTCACTAATTAGTGAGAGACACTTTTGATATCTCTCAGGAGAGGAGCAAGCCTCAGGTACAGGTCAGAGCACACGCTCAAAGGTGGAAAACCACTGTGCTCTTTACAGAACTACAGTGTCCACAAGCTGGAAGAGAATTAGCCCAACTCCTGAATTCTGCCTCTTGAACTACACTGAGGCCTTTCTATAACAATTGAAATTAAAAAATTGGTGAAACCATGGAGATAACATTATCCTTTGAAGTCCTCAGCAAGACATGAGTGTAATTCCCTGCCAATGACTTCTGATCTTGCGTCAAATAGTTTGAAACATTTGCTGCATCACCCTAACCCCTCTGATGGCATTCACCTATTGCAAAATTAATTTGAATTTCCATATAGATATCCTTTGTTTTGCTAAATGCCTCTTAAAAATAATTTAAGAAAGGAAACTTTTGCCAACACATTAAGGAGAAAAGTTAAATTTTTTTAGGTTGTTTGGGGTTTTTGTTGTAATAGAATTTTCAAGATGAATTTCTGGCTGCACATTTGGAATTCTATAGGGTCTTTTCTTGAAATGCAAGTAGTCTGGAAAAAGAGAAGAGAGTTGCAAGAGATTCAACTGGAGATAAATTATCTAACTGCAAAAAAGTAAGATTCTCTGTAACTAATTTCTCAACACTGGCCGTAACAAATCAAAGTTTTATTATTCAAGTAAGAACATATTCAGTGCAGTTGAATCTCAATCACAATATTTTGCCTAATGCTGTCAGATTGTTTTTACAAATTCCAATAGTAAATCATAAATAACCTAAATGTGCATTTTTTTATTAATTCAGTCAGAGATGGAAAACTTACAATTTTTTTTTCATAACCAACATTAAAAAGATGACTAATCATCACAGGATATGCATTCATCCCAGAATTACTATTCAGAGTGAACTAAAGTTAATGATGTTATGACGTAGCTATTTTTTAGGAAAGTGAGTCTTTACAAAAAGTCTTCTAAAAAAATTTGCATTTACTTCCTTCTCTATATCAAGATTTATGCTCTGGAAAATAAGCTTTCTAAATGAAACTCAATTATTAATATTGAAAATTCATACAGTTCAAGGTCATGAAAACTTTAAAAGCTGGAAGGAAAAAACAGTAAAGCTGAATCTGTTATTTAATGAGTTTAAAATAGAAACTTTTTTAAACTAATGGTTGGATGTATTGCCATTTTACAGATAGTTCACATGCATTTTTCTGTATACTCATTCTTAGAAAAATCTGATGTTTAACATTTTCAAACCTCATTTACCTGGCTAAGCTGTGCTATATAAGAACAAAAAGTGACAGAAAGGAACTAAACCAACAATCTCTAGGTTATGGATGAATTTTACTGCGGTTTTCCCCAGCAATTTATTTAACCAAGGCTCCAAGACATAGTCTCCTACATGAAAGTTCTATAATCTCTCGTGAAAGCTGGTTTCCCCTGGAAGGAAAACCTGTAAGGATCCTCATTTGAAAAATATTCTGCCTGTAACAGCCTGGGAAGACTTTAGGATTGTTATATGCAATTTATGATATTTATCATCCACTGAGCTTTAACAGTTCCAATATGTAAGATAAATGAGTAAACAGTGGAGAAAAATGACACTCAAAACGTTAAGTGCTGAACACAAGTGTGATCAATTAAGACACAATAAACTAAGGGCTAATGGCTACAGTCTATTTGAAAAAAATTGTATTTCAGTTGTGCTGTAATTTAAACAGATATATAAAGCAAAACTAGTCAAATACAAACACATTATTAGCTTTTAAATGAAAAATATTGGAAATGTAGAAGGAAAGAAAATTATGTCATAAAACTCATACATAGATGAAACCTCAACTTATTCAGACCAATTAGTTTTTAAGCAGTCTGCAGCAGTGGACAAACCAATGCTAATCAAATTTTGAAAGAAAGGGCTTTACTGTTTATGCAACCAAAGGTATAATTTGCAAGAAATTGCTTGCTTATTAACAGGCACAACATATATTGTAGTATCATTAAGGCACTGACCCAAAATGATTAAAAAAGATAAAGAAAGTACATTTGCTTTAGCTTACCTTCTTATTTGCTGAGGACTACAAATAAAAATATGTAGAAAACCTCCAGAGGCATTTATATAAATGGGTTATGGAACTTTGGAACATTAACTTGTCGACATCTAAGCCTCTCTCTCTCTCGGTCACATCAGCAAAATCCCTTTCTTTATGGTGACACTGAGAAAATCTCTACAAGTATTTAAAAGAAAGGCAAAGGCAACCCTGATATAATGACCTTGACCATAATGTACATACCATCTGCAAAACAAAGTTAAGTCAATGCTCAGAGATGTCCTGGGACCTAAACAGGAAGCATGGCTAAAGTTTGAGATATAAATCAGGAATGCTGGAAAGCAGTGCCACATAAAGGGATCTGAGGGTCCCGGTCAACAGCAAGTTGAATCTAAGTCAGCAGTGCCCTGGCAGCCAGGAGGGCCAACCATATCCTGGGGGGCATCAGGCAAAGCATCACCAGCTGGAGGAGGAGGGGATTGTCCTGCCCTGCTCTGCACTGGGGTGGTCTCACTTTGAATATTTTGTGCAGTTTTGAGTGCCACAATATAAGAAAGACATAAAGATATTAGAGAGTGTTCAAAGGAGGGCAACAGAGATGGTGAAGAGCCTTGAGGGGAAACTGTATGAGGAACAGCTGAATCACTTGGTCTGTTCAGCCTGGAGGAGACTGAGAGGAGACCTCATTGCAGTCTACAATTTCCTTGTGAGGGGAAAAGGAGGGACAGGCACTGATCTCCTCTCTTTGGTAACCAGTGACAAAATCTGAGGGAATGGCCTGAAGTTATGGAGGGGAGGTTTAGGCTCGGTATTAGAAAAAGGTTCCTCACCCAGAGAGTGGCTGGGCACTGGAACAGGCTCCTCAGGGAAGTGGTCACAGGACCAACCCTGACAGAGCTCAAGAAGTGTTTGAATGATACTTTCAGACACATGGTGTGACATCTTGAGGATAGGCCTGTCCAGGGCTAAGGGTTGGACTCTATGCTTGTGGCTCCCTTCCAACTTGGCATGTGATGCATTTATGTGAAATGCAGAGCAAAAACATATCAAGGCAATGAGCAGAGTGGGCCTGTGCATAGAAGATAACCTAAAGATTAGGATGTTTCAGACTCTAAGACACAGAATAGGGTCTAGGGCAAAAGGCAGGAAGGGCTTAAGTAAGGTGAGGTAGGCTAAGCAAGTATTAAAGCACACCAAAAATCTGAACTGCAGTGAAAGAGTACAGGTACATAGGAAGATACAATTGCCTACTGCAGTTGTGGCATTGATATCCACATCCTCCTCCTTCTTCAATATCACACATCGTCATGAATCTCTAGTAAACGATGAGTGGCAAAGCATAACGGGCATATTCACAAAGAAATTTCAGCAAAGACAGTAACTAGCCAGCTAAGCTTCAGCAGTGGTAAGAACTGAAATAGCAGGACGGGTTTTTCCCACATAACTGAGCAGCAGATGGATCCCATTTGCAGTGGAGTTGCAAGTAAAGCAGGACAATCTCCAAATCTAGTGCAAGCCATTGAAGAACCTTTGCAAAGCTTTCTGCCTTTTTTACAATCTAGTCTCAAAAAACCACTGAGTTTGACATATACTTCTTTTCTGACAGTTCAGAGAATCTAGTGGTCCAGAAGCAGGAATACCATGTCCAAGAATTTTGAATCTTTCCAGTCAATTGTGCTGCAATAGGCTCAGTTTTGCAAATTAGTACATATTTTTGCAAAGAATTTAACTTGGAATACATCCATCAAGGTAGTCTGTTTCTATCCCACATGTACAGAATTGAGGTTTCTCAATGTAACTTACTGAAACCACAGATTTGCCGTAAGTAGCCCAAATCAAAAGTATTTTTTAGAGCATGCTATGCTTACAACAGGGACTTGAGTTCATTGGGGTTTTTTTCAATTTTTTATTCAATTTCTATTTGGACTTAAGCACAACTGAAGTTGTTCTAATTCGAACACAAGCAAAGTCTGATGACTGTATAAACAGTATTTAAAAATCAGAAAGGGGATATGACAGGGTAGGCTCATAACAAAGTGTCTCAGCCACTGAGAGATGCACTCCTTACTTCTTAACTCCTGCAGCCACCACCACTATCCCCAGCAGAGCATGTAAATATTTTCCTAGACTCCATAAATCTGGAACTTGAGCTGTGCAGCTTGTGGTAACCTGGTACTACTCATAGGAACACAAACTGTGCCAGCACTGTATCAGGGGAGAGAAGAATCACAGCACTGAGACAAAATTCCTGTAACTTTCACTCTCTGATAAACCCGTATCTCCAGGGAAGTCTAAAACTACCCCAACACATGACAGTGGAAGGCACCCCAGGGGTGCCTCTGGCAGACAGAGCTGGAGGCATTCTAACAACTTGCCTTAGGCAGAACAGCCCAGAGCTGTTCCCAAGGAAGAAACAAAAATCAGTGATATGGCCAATCCTTCCCCATTAACTGAAGAAATCTTTGGGGATATCCTTTCCCCACTGGACAGATTCTTGGGGAACATTTGCAAAGCCTTTTAATGCAAAAATTGCATCTCAAACCAAGTCACACATTAAAGGGAAGGTCTGCATGAACACACTCTGTAGGATCTCACCTGGTGAAACTGACCCCACGCTAAAGCAGTCTCTGCTGAGGCACAAAACCTATTAGTCATAGTGCGCTTTTGCACTGCCAGCCCAAAATAGTACCTCAGAAAGAGTTCTGATTCAAAGGAAAATTCTAAAATACTAGTCAATATCCAGCTCAACTATAGGAAAAAATAAAACAAAGAATCCAGCTCAAATTATTGAGGGAGTTTTTACTTGCGTCTCCATCCTAGTAAGTGTGAAAAAACACACAAACAGAAAACAGGTACTACATTAAAACAATATAAATAATGCTTACATGTCAGCTTCATATATATCATGGTTGTAGAAATCTAACAAGGTAATGATGAACCTGAGATTTACTAAGATTTTAGTCCTAGTCTTCCCACTGTTATAAGCACATACATAAAGTACCTGGGTCTCATTTAACTCCATTTTTCAGATCAGAAAGTAAGCACTTACATGGGAAGACAAGCAGAAGTATTTTTTTCACCATTTTTATTGATTTTTCCTGAAAAAAAAAAATCCATCACCTAGTTTTGAGGAATAGCATTTATTCAAATAATTACAACTCTCTGAAAATTACACTTCCTTTACTAATTCACAATATGGTACAGGAACAAGAAGAGATCAGCAGCCATTAAGATATTGCAACAAACCACATTTATTCTGCAGGTCTTAAATCAGTCTGAAATGTGTAGTGCAACAAAAATGTGTCAGATGATTGGTCCAAAACTTTGATACCTATTCGAAATAATTAATTGTAAACTTAATTTCTACTTCCCCAAATAAATTTTCCTTGGGTTAACACTGTCACCATTCAGTGTGCCTCTGTGGATGTGCACATAAATGTATGCACATATAAACACATATATTTGTGTATGTATACATGCAAACCCAAATTTAAATGTATTTTATTCAAGTTGTTTTCTTCTTGATTTTTGGGGCCTGTTAACAGCAGTTATACAGATATTTTATCTGTGATATGCTTTTGAAATAGAACAAGTGTTTCTGTAGCCCTTAGATCCAATAAAAATACACAAAACACTTTCTTCATGGACATATTCACTTCAGTGCACAAACCCCTTCCATTGCTCCATTTATTCCATTAGTGTAGTGGCTTAAATGATGCATGAGGCTTTCAGCAGTGAGGTGAATGTCATTTTTAAGGACCCAGTAAAAACATAAACAATACAGCAACCATAACTCAATACTGAAAAATATTTACAAGTAAAGTACAACTGTAAGCAGTACATTCAGGTCTAGCCTTAGACAGGAAATAAAGTAATTTCTCCTGATAGCATTAGGCCCTAATTCAAATCAGCACTTAAGGATCTGTTTATTAACTTTAAGCACCAGATTTAATCAATACAATTTAAGTTCAGGCTGGTATGCTTTCTTGAGCCAGGGCCTCAATGATTAGAAGAGGCTCCATTACAAATTAAAGGTAGCAAAACAGTCAATAGCGCACTGGGAAAATTAAAATCTACAAACTCTTTTCAGATTTAACAACTGGTCAAATAAGCTAAGTGCAAAGTCTGAAAGACTAAACTTGCTTTGTCAGTGCTACATTCCAGAACAATAAATAAAACTATAAAATATTTGAGTTTGATTTAATTTTCTCTGCGCTTCCTAGCAGAGTTGCCAAATATATTATTTGAGTCACTTGTCTAATTTCTTCAATCAAACAAATTATTTTTCCAATTAAGCTGCTCAATGCAATCAAGAATAGAAGTAAATGATGTGAGAAATGTTGCAGCACCTGTGACTACCAAAAATAGAGGAGGGAATAAGTGAGCATACTGCTTCTGTGTGGGAAGAAATTCAGCAGCAACATAAAACATCCTCAAAACTATCCATTAATAAAACTCAAATGTCATTGATATTGATAAATTCAAATTTTTTCCTCTGAAATTTTAAGTAATTAGGAGACTATTTAAAAGTATTTCCAATAAACATCAAATCACTTTAAACACTCTCTTCTATCCTAAGTGATCTGACCAATTCCAATCAAACACTAAAGACATCAGTAAATTTTTAAGACTGGTGAAAATCTGTGGCAGCAAAGCCAGTCAGACCACAAAAGGGACAGCAGCAAAATCAAGCAGGTGCTGTTATTAACGCCTCCCCTGAAGCAAACATGCCATGTGAGCTCATTAGCGCTCTGACCTGTTGGTCCTGCTGGTTAACCAGACAGCATCTGCAACACCTGGAAACAGCACAGCAGTGCCTTTTGCCCATCCACCTGCTATGGGACAAAGTAAAAATGGATATGCCATGGGATAGGAAGCAGGCAATCCCAAGGGATAAATGAAGATAAATTCATAAAACAACTGAAGAAAACAAAATCATTTCACTGCTTGAATAGGCTTTGTTTTGAAGAGAGATGCTCATTTTCAAATATAAGGAACTCTGGTCTTAAAACCCAAAGTTAGCTGCAGTGTGCTACAATCATGTATCTTAAAGAACTGCCACCTACACAGGCACAACACAGCAAAGGAGGATTTTATCTCAACCTTGGGACCTGCTCTCACACTCAGAAGAGCTGTGATATGGTTTCAGCACAAGCATTTCCTAGTCCCCACAAATGGCATACTCTTCACCTTTGTCGTCATGGTAAAAAAAGGCATTAATTTCCTGCTCCATTAGTATCTGTCACTTCTTAATTGACTGTGTTAATACTCTTTTGATAGATTTGTTTGTGTGGAGACCAATTCTTGCAAAGGAAATTGATTTATCCTGTTAATACTAAATATTCAGGAGATGCCAGCAACTGTCCACACCAAGTAAGCATTATCCAGACAGAAAAAGTCTGCCTTTGTCACCCTGAGCTAACCAAGGCCTTGTTATAAAATTACTTCAGCCCACTGAGCAAAAAGAGATCATGCTACAATTCCATTTCACATAAATTAGATGTTGCTTCGAAGACTTTTTTTCATCTCAATATTCTCTCTAATTGCTTATATGTTATCATCAGATGTACACCACCGAGACACAGGTCTGAGATACAAGAATTAATACATTGTCTCGTCTACTACATTCCTCTCCCTTTTGATTCTATCACATGCCGCTCTGTCAGATGACAAACATATGGAAGCAAATATCAATTTTATTCTTGAATACACACACCTAAAAAAAAAATCCATTTCAAAGCAAATGTTAGTAATTTTTATAGTGTTAGACAAAAGTATGAATCTCAGCATGTATTTTGTGTTCCTTCCAAAAATATATCTCCAGTACTTATAAGGTGTACAAACAGAGCAAAAGCTTTTGACAGTGCTTAAAACTAGTATATAAAACAAACAAAAAATAGACTAAATCTTGGTGTCCTTGCACTGCACAGGAAAACTTCCAGATGTCACTTTTACTTAATCAGTTCTGTCAGTTCAATCTTAAATTATAACATGTGGCATACACATATACAAAATCAACAGCAGCATATAAACAAATTATATTTCCTCTGACTGTACAAGCTACACATATCAAAACAAACTACTTTTGCACAGAAAACACACACAAATGCATATATATACACACATACATATATATATGTCTATGTATTAAACTTCTGACTCAGGAAATCAGCTGGATGTTTCCTCATGAAATGCTCTGTTCTTCTGCAGCACTGTATTTAGCTCCTGAATCACATTTGATGGCAATTTATTATCTAATTCCAAAGTAGTTTTGTTTGTTTTGTTTTTATTTTTCTTCAGTGCCTTATGTGATCTGTGGTGTAGGTCAGTCATCCCTGAACCTACATCCCCAGAAATCAAGCTTGGATGTGTTTTTCCATGATTACGCACTTTCTCCTCCCTTCTTTCCAAACACTGTGCCACCACAGATGCTTTTTCTTTCAAGTTTTTTCTCTCTTCCAGAAATTCATTTTCATGATGTTCACCAAATCTTGATTTTCCAGTTTGTAGTACTATATTCTTAACAAACAAGCAAAGGGAAATAAGATCATTCATGTTCACACACTATTCAAAAATATTTAGATTGCAATTTTTGCTCATTGGTTTCACAAGTTTTAAAGGAAAAAAAATCAAATTTACTGAAGAGCTGAAACAGTAGCCAGTTTTAAATTACCACTATTTGTGCTGTTATCATTTAGTAAGCATTTTTAGTGAGTAATTTCTCAGTTGGCAATACTTCTGAAAATCATATAACTCTTTTAATGAAGTATATTATGACAATGAAGACATTTATTTTCATATTATCACAATTTGATTTTTCATTCTACCACAATAGACTAAATTTTAATGTTTTACAAAGATCCAAATACTCCTAAGAACTCAGAATTATTAGATAAAATTATTACAACTGTGCATGTTGTAATTGTGATAATTTAATGACTGTACTGACTTTAATGAATGTATGATATATAATTTTAAATAACCACATAAACATTTTCAGCAGCTGTTAAGTGCTAACTGATAAACTATAAAGACTGCCTGCTTTTTGGAATTCCATATTGGTGGGCTGTTTTCAGGTTCTTAAGCTCTAGAAAATTAAAGGGAAATCAGACACTGCGCTGGAATTTGCGTTTATTGTATTCTGGCTGCTCACTTGGTACGGCAGTAAGTAGAACATTCCTTTTGCGGAAAAGCCTAATAGTTCTCAAAGAAAATTATGTCTTGGAATTTTTCTTTTGCATGTGGCATCTTTGTTGGTTACTAGAAGACACTCAAAGCTGAGGGAGACTTTGGTTCTTTTAGTGTTTCCTGAGTGAAACTTGTTCAGTTTGGCTGATTTTTTTTTTATGCAGTTATTCATCCACAACACATGAGCAAATTGTTTTGTGGAATCTTGATATCTCGTATATGTTAAAACAAGCATTAGCCTTGAACACTTCCAAGGATGGGGCACTCAACTTCTCTGGGCATTCTGTTCCAGTGTCTCACTACATTCACAGAAAATAATTTCTTCCTAATGCCTAATCTAAATCTCTCCTCTTTCAGTTTTAAGCCATTCCCCCTTGCACTACCACTGCATGCACTTGTAAAAAGTACCTCTCAAGCGTTCTTGTAGGCCTTTCTTGTAGGACCTATTATAATTCAGTATGGTATTTGATCATGGCTTGGAAGATTGATTTTCTTCATTCCTCAATCTTCTTGCATTTTAAAATAAAAGCAAGTACATGCTGCAGATACACAACAATGTACTTCTATTTCAATTATTTGATTCTACTAAAAAAAAAATCAAATTTTAAATGCACTATGAATATATGCAACAAGTGGTGCAGAAACAATGTTGTTTGATTCTATTTATTTTTAGAAGGATTCTTAATTATAGAGTATTTCCATCTTTTGGTATTACACAAAAATAGTAATAAAAACATAATTACAGTACTATAAGGTATTAAGGATTTTTAATGATGAAGCTCATAATCCAATATAACTATTATCCTAGAATATCTGAATTTGCAGCCATCTCAATGCATTACAGGTCTCAACCATCCATGCATAAAGAACAAGTAAGAGATATACTTAAGGGTTATGAAGTTGTTTGACTAATGAGACCTGATTGACTTTCACCAAAGAAGTTTGAAAATTCAATACAGAAGTAACTTACTAAAGAATTTCAAAAATACTTTCTGAGACACAGTCAAAAAGAAAGAACAAAATAAACAAAATAGAAAACCTATACTTGCATTCACACTGTATTTTACTCTTGCGGTAAGGCAGAGAAGAAATGTCAAAAGAAAGTGTAACGCAAGAAAGATAGAGTTGTCTTTTTCATAAAGCACTACTCCTGTCTTTGCTTTTGGTTTGCTAAGAGACTGAGTCGACTTCACCACACTGTACCTGAACCGCAGTCTCTGTTAGTGGTGATAACAGATAACATACTAATTACTCCCTTCAAAATCTTCTAAAGCATGCGAGAAATAATACTGCTACAGTCAAAGGACCAAGTTGTTGTTTTAGCAGTTATTCACTGCTCCACTCAGGTTAGTTAGCACTATTTTTTCCAAGCAAAAAGTGCTTCATCTCAGCCGGAAGTAATGCAAGCCCTGCCCACAGACATCAGTATCTTTATGTGAATACCAGAAAGCAACCTCAAGCTAATATAAAGTCCAAATGTATCAATAGTGCACTGTAATGTAGTAATACAGATCAGTCTCTGCAAAGAGTTGTAACTAAAGCCTCTTATTTCATTGAGGCTAATAAAATAACAGGTACTAACTTAAACGTATCACAGTTAGTTCCACCTGAGCTCTTTCATTATATTTACAGAATGGCTAACTAAAACAGTGCTATTATTTTAGACAGAAGAAACGATATGGTAGAATATGTATGCAGGACAGTTTTCAAGGATCTTATTAAAATATAACTATAACAAAGTACACTGTAACAAAGTGCATTATATTTCCAAGTAAAGGTCTTACTTCTAATGAACAACTTTTGCTCAAAAAAACCCCCAAACAACAAAACAAGCACAAAAAAACCCACTATTGATTTACTGAACAGCCAAAGAGGTGACACAAGTTTAGATTACACAGCTTTTTTACATTAAATTGTCCTAAATATTCCTTTAATGACGAAACATTGAAAGAGACATTGACAATAAGAGCAACTACATTTTATATTTATGTAGCTCTAGGGAGTTCATTATTACTGGATTATTCAAAATTATAGCATTGTAGTTAGAAGTTCTTCACCAAGTTTAAACTTACTTCTGTAGTTCCTCTGATTTTACAAGTGTTGTTCTCCTGATGAATAGGAATGAGTGGTAAGCCTCCAATCTTTGGACTTTTAGTTATGGACTGTTTTCTTGCCTTCCCAGCAGGTGGCCATATATCTGCATGCTGAAAATCAAAATGATTCCTTATTTTTTGTATGGAATTTCATAAATACACAACATTCTTTGGTGTGCAGAACTCTCTTGGAAAAAGCTATCTACTGCACAACACCACACCCTCCTCTTGTGGGAGAAAGAGAAAATTACTACAATGCTTAAAATAATCTTAATATTTCATAAGTGCTGCTCAATGTTGAGTGAACAGAACCAAAATGTCTCTAAGGTATTAAACACCTTCCCTTCCTAATATTATTCCAATTATCTTCTAAAAAATAACCATCAAACACAACATATATGTTGACTTGATTCACACTTTCAGGAGTTCCAACAAGTTTCTGAAATAAGGTAAAATGACTGCAGTTTCCAAATAAGTGTTTCAAAATGTGCAAGATGAAGTGTCAAGTCGTACACCTTGGCCACAAAAACCCCATGCAATGCCACAGGCTGGGGTCAGAGTGGCCGAAAAGTGGCCCAGTGGAAAAGGAGCTGAGGGTGTTGGTTGACATCTAGCTGAACACGAGACAGCAGTGTGCCCAGGTGGCCAAGAAGACCAAAGGCATCCTGAACTGTATCAGAAATAGGGCAGCCAGTAGGAATAGGGAAGTGATCCTTCCCCTGTACTTAGCACTGGTGAGGCTGCACTTTGAGTGCTGTGTCAAGTTCTGGGCCACTCATTGCAAGAAAGACACTGAGGTGCTGGAGCATGTCCACAGAAGGGCAATGAAGCTGGTGAAAGGTCTGGAGCACAAGTATTATGAGGAGAAGCTGAGGTAGCTGGGCTTGTTTAGCCCTGGAGAAGAAAAGGCTCAGGGGTGACCTCATACCTCTCTACAAGTACCTGAAAGGAGGCTGTAGCCTGGTGGGAGGGTCAGCCTCTTCTAGGCCTCTTCAGGAAACTTGCAACAGGACATGTCTTAAGCAGCACCAGGGGAGGTTTAGGCTGAACATTAGGAGTAATTTCTTCATAGAACAGGGGATTAGACATTAGAATGGGCTGCCCAGGGAGGTGGTGGGTCACTGTCCCTGGAGGTGTTTAAGACTGAACATAGTACCACTGCCATGGTCTAGTTGACATGGTGGTGTTCAGTCATAAGTTGGACTTGATCTGAGGGGTCTTTTCCAACTGAATTGATTCTATGATTCTGTAAAAGTTTATATTAGCAGTTTAGGAGAAAATAATTGCTTAATCCACATTAACAACACGTGTTATCAAAAAGGAAATGGCTTGATATTCTGAATACTTCAAAAACATAATCTTCAAATACACAGACCTGGCTTCAATAACAGTCTTTGCTTCAGCTGTATTGAAACAGATCAGTTTTAGAAACATATTTCACTCTGAATTAAAAACAAGACTAGGAAGAGAAGGGAAATAAAAAAGCATAAATCGCTACCTAAATATTTCAAATTTGAGCACATATGCTGGATGCTCACAGTCCTCTGGTGATGTTAATGGTAACCAGAAAAGTAGGTCTGAGGACAAGGTACCATGAGAGCATTTTACTGAAAAATCTTCAACATGAGATTCTGTCAATCAAAGAGAATGTCCAAGGGTACAGCTAAATCAGCATAACTCCAAAGGAAACTGGCAAGCCAGAACTGAGAATCCATGAAGTAAATCTCTTCAAGACTGTATTTAAAAACAGTTACGGACCTATGATCATACTTGCAGGTGGTTTGCAAGTGAAAAGAGCATTACCATTAAACAGTCACCAGTATAAGTGACTATTGACTTACAATCACAGTCTAGAAATCTGAAGCCCCAATTCCAAATTCAGAAAAAGTATTTTCTAGATTCACATCTTTATGGAATAGAAAACTTATATATGGTGCTGACCAGGGTGAGGTAAAAGTCTGTATTAGAGTTCTCCCCAGTGAGCATTAAGAACATTTTTTTCCAATGAAGCAAGAAGGTATTACCTGAAAGAGCTGCTCTTGCCAACTAAAATCAGTTTATTATGGATCAAGATACAAGAAACAAATACAATCCAGAAAGTGACTGAGAAACTTTAATCAGCCTCCGAAGAAAACTATCTCCCTTAATTCCTAGGAAGCTTAAGGAAACTATCCCCCTCAGTTAAGCAGCCTGATTTCTATTTTGTGCCTGCAACATTTCTTAAAGTAGATCTCTGGGAAAGTACTTCAGAAATACTAGCAAAATATTAGGTCACATAAAAATGTTTTGATCCATCTGTTCAACAGCACCTCATGGTAGTATAATGTGCCTCTAGTTGATCAAAGCCAACAGAACTATAAATTATGTCCAACTGTATGCTATGTATGCTCTTAAGGGATTTTGTACAGAACTATTATAAAATTCGAGAATCAAGTTTCAACCATGCTTTTCAGGGTGATTTTGCACAGAACTGAAAGACACGTTGGTCCTCCTTCAAACACTCTCAGTATTTACCAGCTTGAAATAGATTAATGACCTCTGGGTTAACTTGATCATCTGTATCAAAAGTACTCTTGTCACTAGATTACAGTGGAGCAGGTACTTACACTTTGCTGTTTATATCCTCTGCACTATTTATACTACAGGAATAAACACTATCAGAAAACAAGGAGAAAAAGATAACAATTGTACTACTAGCTTACTGATATTAATTACCAATAAAGTCTTTGTTCAAGCAGTGAGGAGCACAGTAACACTGGTTTATGTCCTTCCTAATTACACAGGATCATTAAATGCCAATGTCTTAACACTTCAAAACCTACTTTACAGTACTTTTCAATTTGGAATCTAAGTTCTTCCACTGACCAAAAAAAATGTTGCCTTCAGTCTCTCTACCAGAAGTGTGTTCAAATACCGATAACATATAAGGTAAAAAATAAGTTATTTTCCTTAAAGATGGTCTCAACTTGAAAATTCTAAATAGAAATAACTTCAGTTTACATTTACAGTTTTTCTGGTTTAGAAATAGAATAAGGTTATAATAATTGTCTGCTGCTGTCTGATATAAAACTTTTTAGAGATCTTATAGCAAGCTTTACTAATATGAATCATTGCATTCTCAAAGAGATTTTCTCAGTTAATTAAAGAAGTAGATTGCAAAAAGAATAATACACAACACCAGCATCATTAGCATGCCATTTCTCATGTAGTTTATAGACTGACTTTACTGACATCCAGAATGCCAATAAAAAAAAATCAGCAAATTCCACAAAAAAGATCAAAGCAAACTAAAAAACCCTCTCAATGTAAGGTCATTAGTACTGCTAATTCATTGCACTGTTCATTCATTGGAACAAAGTTTTTAAAAAGTAGTATGAACTCATAGAAATATTTTTAATGCACATGACATTACGAATTTATTTTTTGTGAGAAAAATTATCCTGAACATTGAGCAGTGTCCTGGGTTTAAGCAGGTGTAGGCCTAAATTTAGACTTTAGTTTCAGAGTAGACCTTAGATTATCAGCTGACTCGAGCTGGGTCAGGCCAGTTGACAGGTGATTTCTCTCGGCCAATAGTATTCCATACCATATTCTGATGTCATCTCAAATATAAAAATGGGTGTAGGAGGGGCTTAGTTCAGTTTCTTCATGGCTGTAGTGCTAAGTAGACATGCTCTGTGCTGCTCAAGCCCAGACAGCACCACCTCAGTGCTATGTTATCTGCAGGAAAGTAAGATGCTCATTCTTAGTCTTCTCTCTGCTTGGGTCTGTCCCTTGGGGGATTGAGTTTTATTGGGTGATTTGTAGCTAGAATGGTGGGATTTGTGTTTGATGGGGAGTAGGGAGTTATTGTTTGTTATTTCTAACTTTTGTGGGTGTGTGTTACATTGTAGTCTACTTTTAATTTTCCCTTTTTTGTGTAAATATATAACTAGTTAAGTTTAAGTTGAAGTGTCCAGTTTGGGTTTAGACTATTACAGTATTCAAACCAAAACAAGCAGTGACTCTAAGTTTTTTATCTATATTGTCAAAGGAACATTCTACATTGCACAGCACCTGAGAAGAATCCTAACAGACTGCCCTTCTTGCGCTTTTACATCAAAAGGATTTCAACAGTTACCACACTTGCATGAGTTATTTCTAAGTATCCAATATCAATAACCTCTGAGCCTATTTGTTGTTGACACTGGTCATAGATTATGCCCATGAGATGTATGCCAGGACTGGTGGCTGTTTCCATGGAAACTACAATAGTTATTTCAGTTATGGGAGCTGAATAAGACAAGAACTTGGAAGTCTTACTTTCAAGGCATGCATTACACTTCTAGTTCTACTATCTATGAAAGTCAGAATGTGTTTTAGAAAGTCTGTAAGAAGTAAATATTTAAACAGTCTTGTGCCCAGTCCACTTTATACAACACATAAAGCTCACAGGTAATCCTAAATCTAGCAATATTTATTCACAGTGATATTCCGCAATGCTCCTTGAACATCATGGGAAAGACAAGAAAAATCTGACACAAATACAAAATCCTGTTAAAACCTTAAATTATGTTCCAGTATCCTGTTGGCTTGAATTCTTCCCAGCTCTCTTATTCCACTTATCCTATGCACATATTAGGCTCCTTTTCCAAGAATGTGTAATATGGCACTCAAACATACATCCTCCTTACAATCTAATAGCAAGCAGAAGAGAACTTTAGGATAATGCCTACCCAACACAATGATTTGTCACGGCTAACTAAACTAACCTGGATATCAGAGAAACAGAGACATATTGGTACAGCTCTTCAACAGGGTTACGTCACACCACGATATTTTTAAACAAGACGTCCTTCTTTCATGGTTACTTTAGCAGCCCCCGAACTAGCGAGAAGAGAAATAGGGTTGCGGCACACAGACACATCCTTTAGGTCAGTGGCCAGAATTTCACCCACATAAAGTTTACCCAAAGGAAATCAGTTTGCCTTCCCTACACAACACAGCGAGGTAGGGTGGGGAAATGATGCCAGAATCTAATATTCTTCTCACTCTCAAAACATTCATAGTCTTCGTAGACTAAGACTCATCTTTTGGCAGCTTTATTACATTAAGTTTTCCAGAAACGCTGGCATTGAACATAATATCTAACATGTACATATTGTTTAATGGGATTTTCATAACAGCAGTTACATTTCTTTGATCACATTAATACCTGTGCAATAAAAATGCTGATCATCCAATCCATCTGCACATCTTGCCCATCACAACATATATACCTAGAACACAATACATAATTAACAAGGAAAATAACAAAAACTCCTGTTGCAGTTAAACATTAAAGAATAGACTTCTAAACAACTTCAAACAGTTCTTACCTTCATTCATGCTGTCTATATTTATTATTAGCACTCCCAGACAAAATACGTATATATAAATAATTCAAATTATCACTTTACCCTACTTTCAAGATGATGTCTGTGATTCACCTCAAACTCGTGCATAAAATTAAAGTCCATCATTCTAGCTTTATGACTATTGTTTGCTTTCTGGCAAGGAAGCCAGACACCCAATCCCAAAGGATGAACAAAACATATTAATTCTTTACTTAAAAAAAAACATAGCAAAAAGTCAACATGCAAGCAAAATAACACCCATTGCAAACGCTCTTATTTTGCAATCGAACATTTCAACAAATATTAGACAGTGAAGTTAAACCAATCATGTGTTTCATGTTTACCTACCACTGGTGCTTTTCAGAAAATACTGCAAGTCCCCAGCTGAAAGAAAGAAAATTTTCAAAAATTAGTTGCATAAACTCAAGACAGGGACATATTCCTCAAACTGCAGAGATTAATTACCTTGATAGAGTGCTTTTAAGTGGAAAAAAAACAATTAAATTGAAAAGTTTAAATGTGTACTGCATATCTAGAATGAGTGGTGGGTTTGAGGATGGATTTTTCTCATTTTCTCGCAGTTGATTCACAAGTAATGAACATTCTGTTCTAGGCAAAGGCTTATAGCCAAGCCCTGCAGATGGTGGACAACTACTTGCCTCCTTTTGGCTATGGCTGTATTTTCTGAAAGGTGCTGGAAGTAAAACTGCCTCAGTAGAGAGCACACTATAGTGTGGAAATCACAGAGGGAGGAGAGGCATGCTTGCACCATAAACAAAAGGAATCAAAGGAGTTTACAGGAATTTAATAATTGCTGGGAAAACAAAAAAAAAAATGGGTGCACAACGAAGCCTCTTAGGTGAAACAGACACTTCTAGTGATCCAGAAGAGACTTGGCAAGCTCTGCTTTTGAAAGTAGAATAACAAGAAAACTGAAGGAAAAAACCCACCTGCAATGACCCATTTACATAATCTTTTCTACTCCTGTTTTGGACTAATCTACTCATTCTGTACTTATTTAAAAAACAAACAATTAAAAAAAAAACCAACAAAACCAAAACAAAAAAAAAACACATCCAAAAAACTAAATCCCCCCGAAAACATAAAAAAGACTCACAAACTTCTTCTTTAAAACAGCTAAGCTTTGAAATTTACAGACATTTCTGGGGTGTTTTAATTTGTCAACTATAAAGGAAAAGTTCAAGCAGATCTGTTTAAAGGCTACAGCCAACCTGGACTCCCCCTGGGATAAGATCCTATGTGCATTGTCTCAGTGTCTCAAAGCTTTGACCGAACAAGAACTGGAAATTTCTGAGAAAAACAGGTGTCATTTTTCACTGCTCTTTTCCAGAGGCATAGTCACTGATGTTCGTAAAGGGCACTGAAGCCTTCAGCTAGAAGAAACATAAAAATAACAAAAATCTGGAAAAAGGAAAATACTCTACTGAACAACAGGAGCTGCCACTAAAAGCCATGACTAGCTGGTTTTCTCTTCTCTCTCTTTTTACTTGGGGCAAAGAAAGTGTGTCCACCAATGAGATGCAGGACACATACTACAAAACTAAGTGAGCGAGGAGCTAACACATCCACAAGAGATAATACGTGCATTTTAGATTACAAAAAGACAATCAATAAAGTAATTTCCTAGCACAGAAGAGTTAACATGTAACTTGAAAACAGAGATAGAACAGAACAAATAATATTATAGAGGATAATTTAATTCCGCATACTGCTATTGGCTTCCTTATTTTCCTTGTTACACAATGCTTTATGCTCTCCTTTCTTGTCGATACAAGTACCTTGCTACAATGTTTAAGTTATTTTCTTTTCTATTCTTACTTTGTTGGTGGTTTCATTTTCTTTTTCACTCCGAGATAAAGCTTCAGGGAACTGACAGGCAACACTTTTTCAGGTTTGCTAGCCTGCAAATAAAATAAGATTCTAATTATTTTATCAGAAATGCGTAAAAGAAAATGCTAAATTACTGACTTCACTGTTAGGCTTCTTTCATGGACTATACTCCTCTTTTCTAGTAGATCATTATATTTTTAATCTCTTTCTTTTCTCAATTAAAAAAGTATACTAATCACTATTACCGGAAGCAGACTGATTAAGAACTTAAAGTTGACATGAAATCACAAAACTGTAACACAATTGGAGCAATGAAGATGTGGTGCTATTTCAAAAAGCTAGAGTGCTCTGAAGACAAACTCTTTGGGAGAGACAGGGAAAAAGAGGGGGGATTGCACTCTGTTAAAGGAGCTCTTCTATGGACAATACGACAGTGAGACTTTGCTTCAGATTACAGAATCACAGAATGGTTTGGGTTTGAAGGGACCTTAAAGATCATCTAGTTCCAACTTCCCTGTCATGGACAGGAACATTTTTCACTAGACCAGGTTGCTCAGAGCCCTATCCAACACAGCCTTGAACATTTACAGAGATGGGGCATCCACAACTTCTCTGGGCAACCTGTTCCAGTGGCTCACCACTCTCAAAGTAAAGAATTTTTTCTGAATGTCTAATCTAAACCTACTCTTTTTCAGTTTTAAGTCATTCCTCCTTGTCCTGTCACTATATGCTCTTGTAAAATGTCTCTCTCCATCTTTCTTGTGGGCTTCCTTCAAATACTGAAAGGCCACAATTAGGTCATCCCTAAACTGTCTCTTTTCCAGGCTGAAAAAAATCCAATGCTTTCAGTCTTTCCTTGTAGGAGAAGCACTCCACCCTCTGATCAATTTGGTGACCTTCCTTTGAACTCACTCCAACAGGTCCATGTCCTTCCTGTTCTGGGGACCCCAGAGTTGGATGCAGTACTCCAGGTGGGGTCTCACCAGAGAAGAGTGGAGTAGGGAGTCAGAATCATCTCCCTCAACTTGCTGGTCACAATGCTTTTGATGCAGTCCAGGATACGATTGGCTTTCTGAGCTGCACGTGCACATTTCTGCTCATGTCCAGCCTTTCATCCACCAACGCCCTCAAGTCCTTCTCGGCAGGGCTCGTCCTGGCAGTGCATGATATGCTCATCCCCCAGCCTATACTGATACCGGGGGTTGCCCCAATGCAGGTGCAGCACCTCACTCTTGATCTTCATTCTCAGAGTTTTTCAAGACTTAACTGAATCCACCCCATATTCTGACCTCAGTTACTATCCCTGCTGCACACAGGGAGGTGGACTAGAGATCTTCTGAGGTTCCTTCCTCCCTTGTTCCTTTTTGAACAATGTTTAGCCAACATACAACAGACTTGTACCCACAATGGGTATGAGAACTGAACATGCGTGGAAGATGAAGTGCTGAAAGCAAAGTTCTCAGACACACTATTCTACTACAGAGCACAACTAACATCTAACACAACACAATAACATCCCTTTAGTACTTTCAGTCAAGTGTTTTAGCTTTCAATTCAGGAAAAAAAAACCATCAAGCAACTTAACAAATCTTATACATAAAGCTACTTCATCGTATTTCCTGTCCCTGGATTCTCAATTTCTCCCTCTGCAACTTTCAATCTCTAACACTCCAGTGCAGGGAAATAGAGACAAATCTGAGATGGCATAAACACTTAAGAAAACAAAACAAAACACACAATAGTTTTATGGTTGGTATTGTATAACTTCCCACTCAAAAGAAGAGGGCTGCCAAAAATGAAAAACAGTCCCGCAAAACACACTATTTAGTTAAACTGAATACTTCTCATAAAAACATACCGCATGAAGCCATTTGTCTGTCTTAATAACAGAATGTTAGAGGTGTAAATTAATTCAGTCAATTAGCACAATATAGTATTTTAACACAATGTTCATGGAAACTTTTCACTTTTTTGATAATTGCTCTTGAACAAGAGAAACACTTAACAGAATGTATCTCCACCTGCATATACAAACTTAATTTGCTGTTAATGAGAATTTATAAATTAGTTAGTACACCTAGTCCTATAAAATACAATTTTCCACCTGCAACGTCAAGCTTTCCTACTATTCATTTCTAAATATGAATAAAATTAAACCAAAATTATTAGTCATAGATGAGAATATCTCTCAAAAGAAAATAGAACAAGCTGATATATACTACTTGATCAGAATGGTATTTCCATTTGCTTTTTTAAAAAAACCAAACATAAAGCCATTTATAAGTAACACTGTTCAAAACTCCATCTGAGTTGGGGAATTCAATGTTTTATAAATCAGAATGGCTTTAAAAAGGAGATTATAAAGGAGTACAATAATCCTATCATAAACTCTTTCCAGGATACTAATTAAGATGTTGTGGGCATATTAATTTACTCTCACATATGTGCCAGTTTGAATTTTAGCACTAAATTATGAGACAAATTTTTTTACATTCTTGGGTCATTCTAATTAAGATTGTATCCACAGCATTACAAGAAGACATAGGGCATTAGCTTATCTTGGCAAAGGATAAGTCTTAAGAAAAGTACTTTATGAAGGTCAGCAAGTAAGTATACATGTATATTTGCTGAATGGAAAAAATACCAGTCAGCAAAAATACTTGAAACTTTTAAGCGGTTTTTTTTAAAAAACCCAAAACCAAACAAAAACCCAAACCAGAAATTATAAAAAATGAAAATTTAGTTCACCATAAATATTATTTACTTTAATACCAGAAGCAAAAGAATTCTTTTATGAAAACTCCCATAAAATTTTTAAAAGTAAACCCACAATGCTATTAAGTATGACAAAGTTTGCTTCTGCAGAATTTTGAGGTATATCTAATTATCAATTCTAGGTTTTAGAGGACTGAGAAAATATCTGAAAATTATTTTTGGGAAGCAGGGAAAGATTTTGCTAGTGTATTCAGAGTCTTTGTTTCCTATAATTTCTTCTGTCATGAGACCTGTAGGTATAAGAACTCTGTTGCTTGTAATTTTTAAAGGCTTTATGTGAAATACCAAGAAAAAAAATGGCATGCAACTCGCTTAGGTTCCATATTACTTCTACTACTGCTCTCACCAGTAGGTTTTCAAAAAACTTAGTGACAGCACAAGCTACAGGTGTTCCTAAACATTGTTTTTAGTTTTTAAAGCTTATAGTAACACATAACTACAATAGCAAAATGACAAACTCACAAACTCATTTTACTAATGCACCTGTGAAAGAGCAAGACAAAAATCTTAAACTTCAACCCCAAATGCAAGAAGTTGCCATTTAGTATGAGAAATGTTGATCATATGAAAAAGAAAGCTTAAGTGAGTACTACAGAGTTTGGTTGAGAGTTTGTCTGCTGTACCTTCATATCCTTATAAAGAAGCAAATTTCCTTCCCGTAACACAAAATAACGGTCTTGAAATTTGTTTCCAGACAGCAGTTTTGATGGTTCTTCTTTGTACTTCAGATTGCCTGCTTTCACACTACCTTTCTCATTTTTCTCTACCAAGAAAAAAAAAGGCATTTTGTTAGAAAATGTTATAACAGGGGAAGCTGTACCATTGCATGGCACTGTTTACAGCTACCTGTATTTCATTATTTATATTTTTGCTCTTTTAAAGAACTTGTTGACAGTTATTCCACGTATATTTATTGAGGAAGAGTCAAGATTTTAATAGTGAAAACACAGCAATGCAGTAGGCGTACGGTTGTGCATGCACAAAAAGCACAAGAGTGATACTCAGTCTCAAACATTCAGTTATGCAATACACTTTAATGTGTATCTAAAAAGATAGTTATAGTTCAAAACTCACAGTCAGATTCTACTATCATTTTTACAGTGCAGAGAGACTTTGAGACTACCCTGAAAAGTTTTTCTCAATCTCATCTTTTATACTGCCTAAAAACCAGCTGTTTAAAAAGACAGAATTAAAATATTCCTCCTAATTGTTGGAAAAAAAAAGAAAAGACAATTAAAAGTTGTCACTCTGATTTTACTCTTGCTTTATATCATAGGAACATCTGGCATTATGAAAAATTTTTAAATATATAATGGAAATTAAAAAGGTAGTGAACTTCTATGATTTCACCAAATAAAATCAACTACATTCTCATTAGCATGCTTGCTATGAAAGGAAAAATCTCAAAAGAAAATTTGCAAGTATTTTCATTAGAACTTAAGATCAAATCTAAAGCCAGAATCAATACATTTCAACAATTAAAATCAGGAGTTACTTAGGTTTCCTCATTTATAAGTGCAATTACACACAGAGAGTTAAAAAAATGCACTATTGTATTCTCTTTTTGCCAATATTTATTTCATGTTCAGTATAGAATATAAATCCTTATCCACCAAATCACAAGATTTTTACTGTTTTGGTTTGGTTGTTTGTTTTTTTTAAACCATACCAGATGAGAGTAGCAGGGTACTTAATTAGAGTAGCAGGATACTTTCATGGCTGTACCAAATTGGAAGATTTTAAATTTCTGAACATAGCTCTCAACATGACAAAAACTCATTTTAAACTTCATAGAACTCCTACCATAGCAAAACTATCAAACATTTGATACTTACAAATATCTTAGAAAACCCTGAAGAAGGAAAAATAATTGTCCAAACTGATGATAATCTATACTGTCTAGACGCCAGTAATTTATAAAATAAATCTAAAATAATCAGGATGTATCGTAATCAGAATATATTTTTCAGATACAAACTTTATGAAACATGCTAAACTTGCTAGAACTTTGCAACTGCTGGAAACGAGATGCACTTAATCTATCCAGGATTGATCCATCTACGGTTTAGAAGCTTGCATTTCAAAGAATATGTCTGAATAATAGCCCTTGTTCTCAGAAATCAATACTTCCCACTCAAATTATACAATTCTCTATTGGTAAAACTTCAAGGACCTTCTTTATAGTGAATCTATTGTCTCATATTTTTCTAACAAATAAAACTTTAATGTGAGAAATTTTCAGGCAAGGAGAAGAAAAAGGGCCTTGAAATAGAATTAAGCTGTACTGAGGATCTCTTGTACCAAAATATAATGTATACTTTGCCCTTCTGAACAGCACTTGAAGAAATGTTCCTTCAACAATACATTGTCAGGAAAGAGAAACTAAAGATCTAGAAGAAAGTGGAAAACTCACCACAAATTTATTGAACATATCAATACAAATAAACTAACACTTTTTTCCTAGAAAAGGAAAATTGATTTCTAGTCAAGAGAAAATATACATCTAGACCTCAATACAATGTTTGACATTGCACAACAGGAGATATTAGTTTAAAATGGATGAGATGAGAATACGTATAAAAATTATGAAAAAGGGGAATGTACAATGTATAAGGAACATGGGAAAGGTTGCACTGACAGGGAAGACAATGATAAGTTGCCAAGATGAAATGAGGCTAATAGAGTTGTTCCTTTAGGCTTACTATTGAACTAACATTATTTCAAACACCATTCAAGGCTCTGGAAGAAAAAGGAGAAAAATGCTGATGACACAAAGCTCTGAGGTAACATTAACAGAAAAAAAAGGTCAAGACTATCATAATTTAGTCTATAAGATTATAAGATAAATCAGGTAACAAAGGGAAATTCATGGCATTAATTATAAACATAATATGATCACAGCCCTATTAATTTTACTTCAAAAGAAGACATCCATCCATCCATCCAGTCGTCCATTTTGCATGCACTGAATCCACTGTTAAAAAACATACTTCAGATAGTAGTGGGTGGACATGTGGCCTCAGCACTATTACTCAGTGAAGAGGAATTATCCACATACAGAATGTAAAAGACAGAAAAGATTACGGTCCCCCATTCTTCCTTCAAGCCAGCAGTTACTTCTTATACAGTTTGAAATGGAGAGCCCCAGCACAACTGTAAGCACCTCCTACTCTCAACACTGGGAACATCCCTTTCCCAATGATCTCATTCTGTATATTTTCTCACTCTGCCCCTATCTAGTGATGGAAGCATAACATTTATCTTGAAAAAGCTCTTATATTTTTGTCCTGAAATAGCTGCTTTATTGTATTATCAGTGTGTATATATGCAAAATTAGAAACAGAAACAATAAACGCATTGATTCCTACAAATAAAAAATGTGGATGAATGGTGCACACTTTCTCTTCACCTTCACCTACACAGCATATATATGCTGTTTTACTGAAGCTAGTGAACTTGCTTCTAAGTCTTGTTAATTTTTCAGAGTAACTTTACAAGCTAAATGTGTACCCAAAACCCCTACACAGAACTGAGTTTATTTGTAACACTATTATAACAAGACCCAGTCAGAAAAAAGTAATATGTCAGAAATTAAGCAACTTCACCTTGTAAAAGTTCTCTAAAACAGCAATTCCACTCTCAAGAAAATATTTTGTAACACGCGAGATTATTCTACCATGTGGAGTTCACAGGTATCAACATCAAAAATCTGTAATATGGCAGAGATTTTCCTTTTCAAACCACTAGGAAAACCAATATAATTTATTTAATAAAGTTTTAATTATTTAAAAAAAAGAGTAGAAGAATCAATAAATGTAAACAGTCAAAAGACAGTGTGTCTAGACCAAGATCAAACTGAATTGAACTGATGCAAACAACTACTGTGATGCGTTGGGATAAAAAATGGAAGCAAAAATTAGGAGACAGGAAGGAGTGCAAACAGCAGATCTTTCCTTTATGTAGTACTATGTTTTGTAAATTGACCCTAGCCTAAACCCTGTGTGTTTCTCAGAGCAGTGATTCACACAGTCCCTCTCTGAACCCTTTTCTGAGTATACCTCAACACATACTGAGGTGATGGCAGTTCATATATCAAGCTTCTAATGAACTAGGCCATTTCTCTCCACTCATGATCTGCTACTACATGTTTAGAGACAGTGAAAGTGGAACAAAAAAAGTCATGAATAGAACACTTGTTTGTTCGTATTTGTGAAATATGCTTTTATAGGAATAAAGCATGATGAGCGAAGGCTATTACTTTCATAAGAATAATAGTATAACTTTTACTTCTTGAAATCAGAACAAGAGATACATAGATGGAAAGATTAATACATTTGTGTATGAGTAGGAGAGGAAAAGATTACATATTTGAATAAGCCATCAGATAAAATAAGCTGGATATTAAACCAGGCATCGTGTCACCATCACACATTTTAGTGACAGCATAGAGAATTTCAACTGCTTGAAAACAGGATAGCAATTTTTGGACATCTAAACTTTCACTTCCCTCAAAGCAGATACTACATAATTCAGAGGAGATTTAGATGCAGGTATTATGTGGAAAAAAATAAGACTGGAGAAGCTTGTAAATCATATTTTTCCACAATATATATTAGACATACATTTCCTTTCAAGTGTAAGATTCTTTTTAAAGGCCACATACTCTCCAAGCCATTCAGTTGATTATGTCATACAAATGAGTATGTCACCTGGTACACGGAAACCTTAGATGCATGCACAGAGTGGGGAATGTGATGCTGGAAAGCAGTGCCAAGGAAAGAGAATTGGGGGTTCTGGTCAATGGCAAGTTGAATACAAGTGCCCTGGCAGCTAGGAGGGCCAACCATGTCCTGGGGGCAGCAGGCACAGCATTGCCAGCTGGTCGAAGGAGGGGATTCTCCTGCTCTGCTCTGCACTGGGGCAGCCTCACCTTGAATATTGTGTGCAGTTTCGGGTGTCACAATGTAAGATATTAAGCTATTAGAGAGTGTCCAAATGAGGGCAATGAAGATGGTGAAGGGCCTTGAGGGGAAGCCATATGAGGAGCAGCTGAGGTCACTTGGTCTGTTCAGCCTGGAGAAGAGGAGACTGAGGGGAGACCTCATTGCAGTCTACAACTTCCTTGCAAGAGGAAGAGGAACAACAGGCACTGATCTCTTCTCTGTAATGACCAGTGACAGAATCCAAGTGAATGGCCGTAAGCTGTGTCAGGGAAGGTTTAGGTTGGATATTAGAAAAAGGTTCTTCACCCAGAGCGTGGCTGGACACTGGAACAGGTTCCCCAGGGAAGTGGTCACAGCACCAACTCTGACAGAGTTCAAGAAGTGTTTGAATAATGCTTTCAGGCACATGATGTGATTCCTGGGGCTGTCTTGTGCAAGGCCAGAGTTGAACTTTGAGGATCCTTGTGGATTTTCCAACTCAGAATACTCTGTGATTCTGTGAAATTAACTTTCTAGTCTGGAGGCATCAAATTAGGTAATAGAAATTAGGTGACAGAAATTAGATAATAGAAACATTAGTAATGTAATGTAATTATATAACTATATATAAATCACATGTTTTAGCTATAATGCAATTGTTACATACAAGATATATGTATATATAGTCCAAAAAGAGTTTCTATAGCATAGTTCACAGCAGAAGTTCACAAACTGTGAACTGATTGCAGGATTTCTGTACGCTTTTATCTTCCAGAAGGAGAGCTTACTGTTTCTAGAAACAAAACCATCCATAATTTATATGTTTTAGGAGGTAGTCAGCACAACCCTCAGTTAATCTCTAACTTTTATGAAGTAGCAGTGATTTAAATGTTCTGAGAAACTTTGCTCCAATGAAACATCTATAAAACAATTGCTTCCTCATGTCTCCATGTGAAGAAACTAAGTTAAAAAAAAAAATTACGTACCACGGTAGAGGTTCATCATGTCTGCGGTTAGAAATCTCTTTATTATTAGATATGCAGTGCCAGGCTCTGCTAATGAACTCCAGTGAAGAACTTGTTCTAGTACATTCTCTGTATAATGCAGAGGACGTTCTGAAAAATGCCAGAGAAACAAAACACACAATTCAAAAATTAAAGACAAAGCCCATCAAGACTGGAGGCACTTACACGTTAAATATGCCTGGTACACACCACCTTCTCATTGACTTTGAGCTACAGAAGAACAATGCTTTCAAAATAAGAGGACGGACTTCACTGACATTCTGAAGCAATGCCATTGTGGTCAGAGTATGCACCAGTAATAAATATAAAATTAAACAAGCAGTAGTAATATATAATCCAAATGTCTAAATATTTAAATGTTCAGAGACTCTTGTATCTAGTCATATCTTTTAATGTAAATACACTAAAGCACTGCTTTCAAATAAATAAAAAAGTTAGGAACTATCACAGGGCATACCTAAATATGATCACACAGAACTGAGCCCTGCAGCTGTACTGTGCCTCATTGGCCTAAGCTCAATACAAAAATGATATCATAGCTACTAACTCTCTGCAATCAATGAACCAAAGAATTTGGACCAACCACAGTGAAACAAAACACTCCAACTGCTATGGATTATATTGTCCATTAATGACCAAAGCACACTGAAACAGACTCCTTGTTTCGTTACATTCCTTTAACTAAAAGAGAGAAGCACGTGGTCTTACGAGGTCTTCTCCCTGTTGCTCTGGTCAGAGAATTTCCAAACTTGCGCCTCTATATTTCAGCCTTGTACAAAAAGTACAGCAAGATTAAAATACCCATAGATGAAGGCATGACTAGACCGTATATGTACACTTCAAGACTTCAGATGTTCAAACATACATTTGTTGATAGGTATCATCGATCCTAAAAGAGAAACTCTGAGACCCTAGCACATAACTGAAAAACTTCAGTGGCATGAAAGTCCAGCCAGTATTCCATACAAATCCCATGTCATATACCGAGTGAAAGTACAGAAGATCTTGCAATAGTCCCTTAATCTGCATTACTAGATCCAGCAGAAATCTGGTGAGTGTGACATGTTCTGCAATACCACTTAAGGCAACACTGATGTGGGTGGTAGAGGACTACACTTCATTCCTCTAATAATCTTTCCTATGCATAATCACACCCCTCAAGGCTTTCACCTGCCCAGCAGCAAGCATCCACTATAAATTAAAAAATCACAAAAGCCTTAACAATGGCTTTGTGGGCTACAACTTAGAGCTATGGATCCAAATGCAATTTTACCTCCACAGAAAGATTTTTTCCAAAATATCTGAGTTCCCATTTGCATATCAATTTATGTGGGTCAGGCCTTGAAAAGCGCTGGGTACAGCTCCTGAAAAGTCAGACCCTGTGTGACACTCATGTTGGGTCATGCAGTCTAGCCCAACGACCCTTGAGTACTGAAAGGAAAAGTATGCTGCCATCATCTCATTTTTCATTTCTGCTATGGCTGATGAATATGAAATGTCAACAGCTGCTTTGGGACTGTCCAGCACTACACTCTAGCAGAATATATTTTCTGAACACCTGAACACTAGCACTCCAGAAAGCTGCAGCCACAAATAACACACTTAAGTGACAGAAAAAAAACAACAAACTACTGCCATTCTGGGATGCAAAAATATCTACCCTACCTGTAGACTTGTGATACCACCTATATAAAGATTTTATTATTCTGACATGACACCAAAGCTGCCTAACAAAAAAATCATTCCGAAGACAGCAGTTCAACTCCCATTTCATAATACCATTTCTTCAGGCTCTTTTGCTTTACATGATCAAACTTCTAAAATTTCTTTTGGAGTTTTGGGAAATGGTAAACTCTGATGTGATAAAGCTAAAATAATCTGATGCTTTCCTTTGTACAAGAGAGAAAATTCACTTTAAGGAGCAGAACTTTACAAATCAAATGCAGGAGATTGGCAAATCACCACACCTTCCTAGAACACCGGCACTCCCACAGTAAACACCTACTGTTTTATTTATAGCTATATTTAAGATCATCTGTCATTATGGATTACATGGTACATAAATCATCATGCTGAAAACCATTAGCTATTTTACTGGTAACACACTTCATTTACAAATCATCCATCAATCATTTATTATTTAAAAAAATATGCACCCTATTTTGAAGAAGCATATGGAATTGAATGTTCTGCATTAGGCTAGATAAAATCATCAATTATTGTAACTTTTCTATAAGCAAATAAATCAGTTCATTTTTAATATTGCTGTTATAGTATTTTGAACAGTAGGCAGTCAATACATACATCCAATTACCCTTTCTTTCACTTAGATCATCATATGCTGGTAAATATCCAAAACCAGCAATTGCCACCTTAAACAACATTAACTATCAGTAGAAAATTGCTTTCTAGCAAATATGATTCTAATTTTCTTGCCTTCTCAGGCTTTGTTTTCAGGGCAGTATATCTTAAAAAGTAAAATAAGTCTTACAAAATTTCAGGATTGAGTGTAACAAATGGAATGCCACCATGCACTGGACAGGTACCAAACCATGGCAGGAACAAAAGCAGGAAAACATTTTTTGTCAGAAAGACACTGTGATTAGTCATGTACGTTTGAAACAAATATGCAAACTTTTTCATTACATGTCAGAATATCAACTCATTTGTAAATGCCTCAGATTACCTAATATTCAGTGGTGTTTGTTAAATGACACTAGTAGAATCAAAATGCAGCAGTAAAGACTCAAACAGTCTTTTAGTTCTCTAGTGTCCCATTTGGACCTAAGACTGCACAGAACTACTTTTTCCCTTTGAAAGACTGCTGGATTCAGCCATAGCACTACAGGAGAGTTCCTGAATAAATATCTCTTACTACATGCATTATTTTTATTTTTAAACAAGAATTTACTTGTTCTGATGCATAGATTCTTCCAGAAAGGGATCCATTAAGAAGACATTTCATGAAAACAGTCTCTACTGACTGATAGCTGATGAATTAGGACTTAATTTAGTTTGGTTTTGCTTGATTGTTTTGGGTTTAAAACACTCCAGGCCATTTCTAATTTGTGTTGGAAACTCTTGTTTCAATAGAAAATACTCTAATCCCTTGCCAGTATTTATTGTCCTATGTAGGGCCTGTAGTGTCTCACTCTAAGCTTAATTTTGCCGGCCTTCCATAGTCATTAACTCAAGACAGCATTTCTATCCCATGCTAAAATATTAGTTGTTGCACTGAAATACCTCAAGAAGCTGTTATGGGGTCTGTCTTTTTACTTACTTTTATGTTCTCTTGGCCATATCTAGTTTAGTTTTCATTCGCCTGTAAGTGTTATATATCAAGTTTAAGGAAATAAAATTCCCTCTTCAATTTTTTCCACTACTCAATCAAAAGAAATAGAATTTCCAGAACACTTGTAGGAATTATCAAGACTTTTCCAAAGATAACAGATGTTAGTTGTCACCCACATCCATGAATCTGGAAATGAACTATATTTACAGCTCTATACAGCATCACCAACAGACTGCAAGATGCGAAGGGCTCAGGATCATTTATTTTAAGTTAAAAGGGAGAATACACCTCTATTCTAGTTATTGATACTGCCAAGGTCAAGACTGAGTAAGTAATGTTAGTAAAACTGAAGATATTATTGTAAGTGCATCTGAAAATCAAGTACAACAAAACCATTCAAGCAATACTGGAACATTTAGCAATCTTACTTTTTTCCATTTTCTTATACTCTTTTTTTCCTTTACTTGAAAATAAGTATCTTCACTACAGAAATAAACTAGTCCACAGTCCCCTCTTGTATCATGAGAATAGTAAGAACAGCAACTTACTATGAAGTGTAAATAAAGATTCAGTATTTGTGCCCCCATATATTCCAAACATCAGATGACACTAGTGAATATTCATTGAAGAAAATGTTTTAATTTTAAAAATTACTACTACTTTACATTATTTTGCATACTTCTAATAAAATGCTCCAGTATTTTATACATGCTTCAGCTAATTTAAAGCACTCCCAATATTAAAACCTCTTTACAGTTAATTAATATTGTGACATTAGCTTTTGTTGGCAGCAGAAAAATATTTCAAACAATTTTTTCAAGATTCTGATAGATACATCATAATGCCACTTGTCATAAACACAGGATTACACACTTTATGGCCTCTTTTTTCATCTATACACAGAAAATAATTGACTAAATAAAGTAAAAAAGATCCTTTCTCCTACGTATTACACATGTTCTCATTTCATTTTTTGAAAAGCATTATTCCTTATAAAATCAAGTGCTGACATTCTAATGAAAATAAGTTTCTTCTGTAAGACTTATTGATGAGACCTACTTTTCAATAGCTGATGATTAATGAACTCCGAAGCACTGTACTATAAAGAACATGTTTTCAATCCCCAATTCATAACCCATTTACAATAATTCATCTCATTACTTCTGGGAAAGTGTAGAAAGAAATCATGCAGATGCCACAGCAACCAAATGTAAAACATTGGTATGAAGACTAATTTTTTGTTTTGTTTTCATGAAGTCTTTAACTAAGCTTTTGATGATGTTAAGTATTGAAAAACTAAAATAACACAAGTTGATTAACATGCATATATTTTAATGTCACTAACCTAGTTCTCCATTTTCAAGTACTTCAAAAGCAGCCCAGATATCATCTTTGTTGGGAATAATGTTTTTGATTCCTAAAACATCATTAGTTAATTCCTCTGCTTCCATCAAAGGTGATACCTGTAATACAAAATGAGTCTGTTTATTACTGTTTTCTTTTTTCAAAGTCTTCCTCCCTGCCATTGCCTTAAAAAAACAAAACAAAACAAAAACCTTAAGAAACAGCAGTAGATTCATAAGTTGGAAAATCATAAATTACTATTCAGGCTCCAGTATGTTTTTTTATTTTGTACCATGAGACTGAAGTTGGTATCTTGAAATTCCTTTTCCCTTGAAAAATTTGGAAAAAAATAAAGCCTTGGTATGGTTTCTTGGGTGTGGGAAGGTAAATATTACAGGAGCACCATTTTTTTTTTACCTTAGCAATGTATATTCCCATTTTTAATCCTAAAGCAGTCTTAAGTGCATATGTGTATATATGTATATCACATATATGTACAAACTCAAGTGTTTGAGAGTCCCATGCTGAACAAAACAAAAGAGAAACAAAACCAGAGAGGTATAACAAAAGAATTACAGAGCACTACTACATGGAGATGAATGTATTTAAAATACAATATCCAATAGAAGGCTGAAAAATGTCAATTATAGTTAGTAACAAGCTTTGGGTTTTAAACTCAAGGAAAGAAGAAAGCTGCAAGCTAAAAGGAAAATCAGGAGGAACATCCTTTAAATGGCCTGTAATATTAAATAAAACCAACATTCATTGTATACTTGTTAATGCACTTGTGTGTTGCACCCATAGAGTTGAAAGAATTTATACCACTGTATACTACAGTAAATAAAACAATGCATAATAATCAGTCTTCACATAATTTAGGTAATACAGCAAGTTCTAAAGGAATATTTAAAAGAATAGTGATAAACATAAATTCATACTTTTATTGTATAGGCATACAAAAAGATGTATTAAATAAACTGGTACACTTCATGAGAAATTGCTTCCTAAAATCACTGTATCATTTTCATACACTAACCCTGATTATAATACTACAGTCTGGCTCCTTTCTTTCCACGTAAACTTCAATAAGCAAATCTCCAGCCTGGGAAACCTAAAACAAAACAATTAAAAAGAAAATTAGACTATCTTAAACGAATATAAATAAACTTTTAAATAGGGAAAGTACAGTTTTTACCTAGGAGATGTGCTAGAACCAAATGAAGTCAAACTTTCTTCCCCACCCACTTATCTACAACAATCTGAAAACCTGCACTATATTCACTTTTATTTGACTAGTGTAAAGAAAAAAGAACTCTTCACAGATTCAGGAGAAAAATCCAAACCCTGACTAAATCAAACAGAACCACATCAAACAAAATGAGCACACTTTACAAGTATATATTGAAAAAAGCAGGAAAACTAGGGGAGAAATGAAGTAAGTGGAAATTTTAAATTTTTATTTAAGACTTCAAAGTATAAGACATGAGGATACCTTAGTATCTTAAACTGCCAGAACCATAACTCTGATTTAGAGGTTAGTCAAGCTCACTTCA
>JAWWLZ010000139.1:51355153-51466862 GCA_035041345.1 Poliocrania exsul | reverse complement strand
TAAGACATGAGGATACCTTAGTATCTTAAACTGCCAGAACCATAACTCTGATTTAGAGGTTAGTCAAGCTCACTTCAGAACTAAAACAGATGAATAGAACTTAAAAGCACAAAAAAAGACTGTACTCCCACGCAGCTAAAAATGAGAGGCAAAATTACAAATAACAGAATATTTCAGCCATAAAACCATGTGTACATATCCAGAAAATTAAAATTAATTACTACAAATACTACATTTATGATCTGTAATCACTATGAAACCTTGTCAATAAGTAATTAAAGAAGGAATCAAAATAAGTGGTTTTGATATAAACCTCTGTTAAATATAGGTCTTCAAATTCGTTGGAGAGATATCTAAACTTTATGTACAATGCTAATGTGGAATAATTAGATAAAGGAAATGTATGAAAGAATATATAATAGTTTCATATACTCAATACCAACAAATGTTATTTAGTTATGTCTAATAACATAAATCTTAGAATTTGGAAAGTCAGTAAATCCAACATTTTATGATCAAGGGGAAAAGTATGATTCATGAGAAGGAATGTAGTATTTTCCATTTTAACTAGGTTTGTTCATCTGTGGCAATAAAATTATCTTCATGAATGAGAAATTACTTTATTTTCTACAGTTAAAAAAAGTCTCACATTTTGCCTGCTCTAATTCCCTTGCAGTATGGTCATAAGCATCTTCAAAAGATTGCAGTTCACCCAGTGTAGTACTTTCTAAGATACTTTCTAAAACTAAGTGCATGGTGATGATCAGAATATAGAAAGAAAAAATAAGGCAGAAACTTGGGTCTATCAGGAGATGTACCCCTTAATTAATAAGACAATATAAAGAATTACTAACCTAATTAACATTAAAAATAAAAATTTGTGTCTTAATTTTTAGAAAAGTAGTAATAGTGATGCTAAGTATTTATATATTATCACAAACAGAGGAAGAGGTTAAGTACAGAGAAACATATTTATATAAACATGTCAAGCTTTGGGATACACTTTGACTAATTTACAGAAGCCAAAGCTATATTTTTATAGAAAAATAAATGGCAGTACTGAAGTTTAAAGAACATTAACATTGCAAAAAACAGTAACTTTTAAGTAAGTTTAGCCTGTGAGAATAGAAAACTAATGGAAACATGTGAGAGGAAAAGCATTACAAAGCTACTTTGAAGAGAGATGCTTAATTTTAGTGGCATGGACTCAAAAAAAAGCTCATTTATTTGTAAAATTTGCTTTTCAGTTTATATTACAGAAAAACGTTGGAAATCAGAACGAAGCTGACACATGATTTCCACTGGCCTCACATAAACAACCATATTGAGAGAAAATGTGATGTAAATTACAGCAACAGCTGGCATAACTATATGGTAGACAGAGAATGAAGAGTGGTTAATGAAGTGACACCTGGAACAGAACTTCAGTGACATTTCAGACATGTGAACTTCCAGTCCTTCGGCAGAAATTCTTTTCAGTTTTTCTTCTCTGAACACTCTGCATCACCACAGATAATGATACTGTGGAAACCTATATATTCCAATGTATTAAATATACACATCACTGATTTTCCCACAAATATGTGTGCAGTTTTGACACAATGATGTCAGACTACCAGTTATTAAATGTAAAGAATTCTTACAGTTCTTAATTGTAGCTGGTTGAGGCCTAAGTCGCCAGTTAGCCATGATGCTTACATGATTACAATAATGCTGTTGCATCCCTTCATTGCACCATGTCATCAGTTTTAAGAGGAACTGGAAACCCGCAGAAAACTGCTGTGGAGAACTGATGAGACTGGTTGAGCAAGAACATTTGCCGAAACACTTTATAGTGCTCCTGGCTTGAGCAAAGCTTAACAACTACACAGTGTCTGGGGTGAAGCAGAGGCCTCAGTGTTGTCTCAGTGAAGCACAGAAGAGCACCCACACTTCTGTGTGAAGATGTTAGCTTCCCTGCCCTTTATCCATGCTTCACTGGATAAATTTGGTCCTTTGAGAAGGAAATTATGTATGGTTGTATAATGTTGCAGGCAAAGGTCAGATGGCCTTTACTGCTTCCTCAGGTGTAGGGAGGAAGAAGTGATGCTGAAATGTCATGGTTCTGTTCTGCCTCTGATTCAACCACACAGCCTGATCAAAGGAAACCAAAACCCTCATTATTTCTCAGCTACATATGAAAATATACACCTAACAATATGAAAATAAGGAAGTGACTACCCCACCATCTATGATGGCCGCAACAGGTAACCAGTTATATTTAACTACAGTCCCACCTCCACTTCTCCTAACAGTAGAAAGTTGATATCTGGAATCCTCCATTTGGAGGACAAGAATATGACCCCTCTTTAGGGACAAGCCAATGGGCTTGCTCCTCTCTCCTCCCCAAAGCACAGATGTACCTCTTTGGAAATATTTGCACCTCCATCAACATTGGAGCATTACCTGGGTGGCTCTAAGCTTAATTAACAGCAAAGTTAAGCTTATTGCAAAGCTGAATTTGTAAATTTACCTTGATTTGCTAACTTAGTTAATCACTGGCTAGCCATAGCACTGATGCAGTAAGTGCATTTATCAACAACAATTTCAAACCTGTATTACTGTTCCTTCAATAAACCATACAATTCATGAATCTGTGATTGTGAAAGTTCCAAGGCTGGTAAAATATGAAGTGTAGTCATCCATAAAATCTAGTCTTCTGAAATTATGAGTAATGTGCACTGTATACTTCTGACAGAAGTTATAATTGTAAAATATAACAATTACAAAGGTCAATTGTTTCCAAAAGCACTTAGTGTTAGTCCAGCTCTGGCTTCAATGTATTCCCTCAGAAAAACCTACTGACAACATCATGCATAGTTAGAGAAATGTAGAATTCTTCTACAGAAATAGTTATACATAAAATTGCTAAACAACCTTTTACCCAACTAAAAGAATCAGTGGGCTTCAGGTAGTAAACACTTTGAAATCATATTAAGCACTTCCCTCTGCACTGAAGTGGCACCAGGCACTGGACATCGATGCATTTCCCATGTTATGTGCATATTGAGTTCCCGGAAAATGTGCTTTTAAATTGAAACATTAGTTACATTAATCGTGTATGCTACAAAAAACCCCAATCCAAATGAAACAAACAAAACCCCCCAACTGGCAAAAAAATGTTCCATAGCTTAATTCAATGGGGGAAAATGTGGATAGTCACAATCAAATTGCCCCAACTGACAGTCAGGCTCTTGAGGACTCCATTCCTTAGTTGTTATTTCAAGGGTAATAGGTTGCCATGACAGAGAAAATGCAGTCCTAGTCCTTAAAAGCAGTTCAAACTTCAATTTATTAACCAATAGAAGGCAGATGTTTTTTCTAATGTCCATCACTTGTTTAGAAATCTAAAAAGAAAAAAGCCATTCTCTCTGGGGCAAGTGCTCCCAAACAACTTATAGTCTCCTCAGGTCATATTTGCTATCTGGTAGCACTTTTCCCAGGAAATGCCATACAGTAGAGATATCAATGACTTGATAAGATCAAAAAACATTTTCTAACTCAAATTCAGCATTTTATGATTTCTTCAACTACAGTATTAATTGAAAGCAATTAATCAAATCCAGCAGCTTAATTACTATTTTTCTCATAACAGGTTGTGAAAACATGTATTGAATATTATGAATTCATACTTTCCAAGCAGAAATCCAGAATCAGTACAGATACACAATTTTAAAATACCCCAGAGACAAAATTTGTTCTAGGAATTAAGCATTATTTATTTATAGGGAGAAGAACCTCAATGACAGCTTTAAGTTGAGCATATGTCCTGTCTGGGAAACAAGAAAGTTGATAATTCTGTATACTATTTTCCATTTTATGCCATTCAAGTCTATATTAAAGAAGAAAGCCATAAAATAATGTTAACATTTTATAATGCAAATCCATTTTGAACACATAATACAAATAATATAGCATAAAATATGTAATTAGGTCTTAATGGTAAAATATTTCTAGAAGAGAATGAAAAGGTGGTAATTTACTACAGTAACTTTTCATTAATAATCAATTTTTCTGTCTCCTTTTCAAGTTGGGATTTTTTAGCATACAGATTAGATGTATTTTTTCTTTATGTAATAATTCATATAAAAATCCAAAGTGATTGACCACATCAGGTGTTGAGCAAAGCAAAAATAGACTAAAAAGATATTTCTGTGTTAATTTCACAATGGCAACCCTCAAAATAATCACCTATGTACATGGGCATAAATGAATTAGCTTTCCTATTAAAATATACTTGGTACCTGAAGTTTCTTTTCTTACTTAGGATTGGTGCCATCTTTGTAAAGTCAAGGGGCTCCATCCACTGAACTACTAAACTCATCCAGGATACACTTGCAATAAGCCCACTGAAAAACTCAAGGATGTGAATTCACATTTCTAAGACAGTGCCATAACAGATAGGCTCAGTTCCAGGTGGGAGGATTGTGAAAGGGGGGGATCAGATAGAAAGGAAATAATACAATCCATTGCAGCTAACAAAGCTGTACCACACTAACCAATACTCAAGCAAAGGAAAAGTGCAAAAGGAAGTATTTAGCCTCCTCCTTCCTAATCTGCTTATTAAAATGGAAGAAAATGCTTAAAATTCTTCCTCAGAAAGTATCTCACCTTAATATAATGCTTTGCGTCTGTGAATCAGCATATGACACACACATGTTCAGGCATGCAAGAAAAGGAGAATTTAAGAGGCTACTTCCTTTAGCATCCCAGCTAATGACTAAGCCAGAATGCTTCCTATGCACCATGCTGACTGTACAACTCCAAGCCTCCTTTCCCTATGCATTTCACAAGCAAATTAAGTGTTTAATGCATGACAGAAAAGTACATTTGGGATCCAGAAGCCTTGCAGTAAGTTCTTAAAATAGAAATACTGCTTATTATATGGCACAATGCCTGAGTTTGTGTCACAAGAAGCCTAATGGCATGGTCACACTCTGGTCAGGTCTCTGCCCTGAGCTACTGAGGTCTCAAGGTCAGACAGAGAAAGTCAGGGAGTGCTTATGCACCTCAGGTCAGGTTAGCTCTTGTTCACCTAAGCCCTCTGGATATTCACAACTCTGTGTGATACGCAAACACAAGACCTCTTGCCAGGGAAAAAGAAAAGCAGAAAAAAATTAATGCTGTGGTGGAAATCATAGCTATAACAACTAACTTTAGAAATTATCTGAGAAAGCACCTAATGGATACAGAGAGAATTTACAAACAAACCCAGGCAGTAACATGCTTCAGTAAAATTCAGTATCAGTGACAAGTTTATATCTAGGAGATTCGGTAAGCCGATTCCACAGTCCAGTTGAGACTCTCTCATTCATCGTATCTAAGTATTTAGCTTTATTACTATGGCTTGAAAAAAAATGCTTTTGAAATGTGTACATTTAAATACAACTCTTTAATGCATTTCTTTCTAGCGCTTTCTCTTCCTTTAAACTAAAGTAGGAAGCGCCATTTACTCCAACTGTGTAAGTTCTACTTGTACAAGTATTCTCTTTCATACTAAAAGTAGCCATTTCTAGCAATGTGTTGAGAATGAATGAGAAGAAATTTGACAGTTGCCTACCACCTAACAAAATAAGAAGTCCTTCTAGTACTGCCTTCCAAAGTCTAACTCCTATAAAGCAGTGCCACTTATCCCTTTCAGATTATGAGGCCAGGTTGGATAAGGAAAGAGCTCACTACTAAACTCATCAAATGAGGCACAGAAGAGATGGAAGCAGGGGCAGGTGACCCAAGAAAAGAATAGAGCTACTATACACTGTGCAGAGATGAGGTTAGAAAAACCAAGGTCAACCCCAGATTGAAGACTGCAAGGGATGCAAAGAACAATAGGAAAGGATTCTACAAGTACATAAACAGCAAAAGGGAGACTAGGGAAAACATAGGCCACTGCTGAAAAGGGCTAGGCACCAGGTGAAATATCACGCAGAAGAGGCCAAAGGTCTCAATGACATCTTTGTCTTGGCGTTTACTCATAAAACTGACCTTTAGGAACCCCAAGCACCTTAAACCAGAGAGAAGGTCTGGAGCAAGGCCGATTACCCACAGTGGAAGAGAAACAGGATAAGGCGCACTTAAAAAAAATTAGGTGTACATAATTCCATAGGGTCAGAAAAGTAGGCCTCTCAAATGCTGAGGTATCTCACTGATGTCACCGTAAAGTCACTTTCAACTGTCTTTGAAGAGTCATAATAAATGGGAGAGGTTCCCAAAGACTAAAGGAGCACAAATATCAATCCAGTGTTGAAGAAGGGCAAGGAGGAAGACTTGGGAAGGTACAGCCTGGCCAACTTTACCTCAGTCCCTCGGAAGGTGATGAAGAAAATCCCCATAGAATGTGTTTCCAAATACTTGAATGAGAACAAGGTCATTGGGATTAGTCAGAATGGACTAGTGAAGGGCAAATCCTGTTTCATTAAACTGATAGTCCTCTACAGTGGATGAAAGAACAGTAAGATGTTGTTTACCTCAGTTTCAGTAACATCTTTGACAGTGGCTTCCATAGCATTGCCATTGACAAGCTGGCAGAGCAAATGTTAGATAAGTAGACAATGATGTGGACTGAAAACTGGCTGAACAGCAAGAAGAGCATTAGTCTTCATCAATTACATGGAAAATGGGACAGAACACATCCTCAAGAAGTTTATAGATGGTACTAAACTAGAAGGAGAGGCTGATACATTCAGAAGGTCCTTGATAGGCCACAGAGCTGGGCAGTCAGGAACCTCATGATGCTAAGTAAGTGGAAATTAAAGTCATGCACCTGGGGAGGAGTAATTCCTGGTATCAGTACACACTGGGGGAAAACCAGCTAGAAAGCAGATTTGCTGAGAACGACCTTGATATCTTAGTATACAACAACGCCAACAATACAGCCTCACAGAAAGGAATGCTAATGGCCTCTAAGTCTACATTAGACAAAGCACTCCCAGCAAGCTGAAAATGGGATTCTTCTATGCAGCACTGGTAAGGCCATACATGCAGTACTGTGTCCAGTGCTGGGCTCCTCAGTGTAAGAGAGATACGGAACTACAGAATCCAGTGAAGAATCACAATGATGATGAAGAGACTGTAGCATGTTTCATATAAGAGCCTAAAAGAGCTGAGACTGTTCAGCCTAGAAGAGAGATGGCTTGGAGGGAATATAACCAACATGTACAATACCTGGTGGGAGGGAATGAAGAAAACTGAGATACTCTTCCTAGTGCCATGACAAGAGGCAACGAGCACAAATTAAAAGCATACAAAATTCAACCAAAACACAAGGAAATAATTATAGTGCAAGGGTGGGCAACTGGATGAAGTTCTCCAGAGAGAATCCAACCTTCAAGATATTAAAAATCTGACAGGACACAGTCCTACACAACCTACTTTAAGAGACCATGCTTGAACAGCAATGTAGTTAGATTAATGATCTCAACCGGCTCCTTACAACCTAGACAATTTGAATGCAGCTGCATCAGGGAAAGTTCAGATCAGACACCAGGAAAAGGATTCTTCACTAAGAGAGTGATCGGTCACTGAAACAGGCTCATCAGGGAAATGATCACAGCACCAAGCCTGTCACAAGAAGCATCTGGAGGCTGTTGTATGATTTAGCTTTCTGTAGTCATGTGAGGTTCAGGGAGTTGGAACTCAGTGGTAAACAGCAGTTCAGAAAGGTGATTATTAATGCTAGAGACTTTGCTGAGAGCTAAGGAACAATATTTAAAATTCCAGCTTAATTTTTCTGTAACTCCTCCTCCCAACAACCAAGAGAATCCCAGGGAAACCTGTCCAAACAGGCCCAATTATTCATGAATGTTCCAATTTGATTATAAAGTTTAAAATATGAAAGACTAGCTTTTTAAGTGTCGAAAGCTTTTTAATAAAAGCCTTACTAGTTTTAGAAAGCATAGATTTAATTAAAAAAGCCCAAACAAACCAAAAGCAAGTCTCACTTTCTTCAATAGGCAACCTTCTAAATATAATATGCCTCATAAAGGTTATTTCACAGTGGTATTTGGGGCGGCAAACACAAAACAAACCTATATTGTTTTTTCTCCATATTCCTCACAGCTTCAGTTTCAGAAAAACCTATCTAGTCAGCAGGTGCTACTATATTATTTAATTCAGCTACAGCCTTTCATTTTCCTTTCTATTTTTTCCCCTATCTAATGAAAATGTCTCCAACTATCTCTTTCCCGCCTCATGAAACTGCTCTCATATCTCCTTAATTTTTCCATAAGGTATTACAAGCATTTAACCATTACAGATGCTCAGACTTGCTTGGAAAATGTTGATAGTGTAATAACGTTTAAAAAACATTCTTTTTTCTAATTTAGCTCCAAAATCACAGAAAAAAATTAATTTAAAAGTATATGCATTTTCACTATTTTAGGCTTGAAACTTTTATTCTCTAATGTCAATGAGGTCCTTTTCATGGACCCTGGAATCAATAAATTCCATTAAAGTTACTTCAATTCCTGCCTTGCAGAATGCTCTTAGAAGCATTGGCTACACTTTGGCTAAAAAGTGCATCTGAAATGTTTCTATGCTAATACACACAGTGTGAGGAACAGATAACATGAGTTCTAAGCCTTGGCCTGTTCCCAGAGATTCAACATCACTGGCTAAGTGAATCCTTGCTCTTTAGGAGGGATAGGCAGGGCAGAAGAGATGGGGTGGAGGGAGAAGCAGGTGGCATTGTATGTAATGGAAGGGTTAGAATGTATGAAGCTCATATCTGGCACTGGAACAGTTGAGAGTATCTGGGTAAGAATTAAGGGGCAAATAAACAATGCTGATGTCATCATGGGAGTTTATTACAGATCCCCTGGCCCGAATTATTCCTTGAGGAAGTAATGGGCACTTCCAAGTCAACTGCCCTTGTCCTTATGGGTGGGGACTTCAACTCAGCAGAAATTAACTGGGAGCATCACACAACTGGTACAACACAGGCCAGAAGATTTAAAAAACTCCTAGATGACAATTTTATGGAACAGGTCCTGAGGGAGCCAACTTGTAAGGATGCCCTCCTTGACCTGCTGCTTGTAAACAGAGCAGATCTTGTGAGTGAAGTGGAGATTTTGGTGGCCATCTTGGCCACAGTGACCACAAAGTGATTGAGTTTAAAATTTCTGTTGATAAAGTGCCAGCAAAACCTCAACTCTGGACATAAGGAGAGCAACTTAAGGCTGTTGAGGGAATTAGTAAGGAAGGTCCCCTAGAAAAATGTTTTTGCAGGTGCTGGGGTCCATCAGTGCTGATCACTTTTCAAACATCACCTCCTAAGGGCACAGGAGCAGGCAATTCCCAAATGTTAGAACTCAAGAACGTGAGGCAGAAGGCTGGCTTGGCTGAGCAGAGACATTCTCTTGGAAATCAGGCAAGAAAGGAAGGGGTATGTCCAATGGAAGGAAGGTCAAGTAACATGGGAAGAATTCAGAGATGCTGCTTGCCTCTGTAGGGAGAATATTTGTGCAGCCAAGGCTCAACTGCAGACAAAGCTGGCCAGAAATGTGGGGGACAATAAAAAGAGTTTTTTCCAATATAATAATGGAAAAAAAGGCAGTGTAGAAATAACATTGGCCCATTATAGGAGGAGGTTGGCCATCTCACAAAAAGGGACAGAGATAAGGCAGAGGTCTTTAACATTTTCTTTGCCTCCATCTTCAACATGGATGAAGTCCCCGGAGCTGGAGGACTGTGACAGAGAATGATCAACTCCCAGTTGACCCTGAAATTGTTCAGGATCTGCCGCTCCAGCTGGATCCCTACAAGTCTATGGGGCCTGATGGGATTCATCCCAGATTCCTCCAAGAGCTAGCTAATGTCACAACAAAGCCTCTCTTGATGATTTTTGAGCAGCCTGGGGAATCCAGAGATGAATCCCAAGCTGACTGGAAGCAGGCAAACTTTGTCCCAATTTTCAAGAAGGGCAAGAAGGAGGATCCTGGAAACTACAGGCTTGTCACTCTCACTTCACTGCCTGGTAAAATCATGGAAAAGATTATTCTGAGAAGTACTGAAAAACACCTGAAAGAGAACACAGTCATCAGTCATAACCAGCATGGCTTCATGAGAGGACAGTCCTGCTTGTTGAACCTGATTTCTGTGACAAGGTAACCCACCTAGCTGATCTAGGAAAGCCAGGAGATGCAATCATTTTGGACTTCAGCAAAGCTTTCGATACTGTCTCTCACAGCATCCTTCTGGACAAAATGTCCAACATACAGATCAAGAACCTTGTTACACAGTGGGTGAGCAACTAACTAACAGGTCAGGCACAGAGTTACAGGGAATGAGATAACATCAGGCTGTGGCCCGCTCAGTAGTGGGGTTCTGCAGGGCTCCATCCTCAGTCCAGTTCTCTTTAACATATTCATTTATGACTGGGACACAGGACTAAAAGGAATACTAAGTAAGTTTGCCAATGACACTAAATTGGGAGGAGCTGTCGACACTCTCAAGGGCAGAGAGGCCCTGCAGAGAGCTTGACAAATTAGAGATAGGCAATCACCAACCATACATACAATGCTCAACAAGGGCAAGTGCAAGATTCTGCACCTGGGATGCGTCAATCCTGCTTGTGTCTATAGATTAGGGAACAAGAGGCTGGAGAACAGCACTGCCAAAAGGGACCTTTGGGGTCTTGGCTAATGGCAAGTTGAATACAAGTCAGAAGTGCCCTGGCAGCCAGGAGGGACAATCGTGACCGGGGAGGCATCAGGCAAAGCATTGTCAGTCAGTCAAGGAAGGTGGTTGTCTCATTCTGCTCTGCCCTGGTGCAGCCTCACCTTGAATATTGTGTGCAGTTTTGGGCACTGCAATATAAAAAAGACATTAAGCTCTTAGAGAGAGTTCAAAGAAGGTCCACAATGATGGTGAAGAGCATTGAGCGGAAGCTGAACGAAGAGCAGCTCAGGGTACTTGGTGGTTTGTTCAGCCCAAAGAAAAGGAGGCTGAGGGGAAGCCTCACTGCTGTCTTCTACATCCTCATGGAGGGAAGTGGCAGGACAGGTAGCAATCTCTTCACTCTCATGACCAGTGACAGCACTTGAGGAAATAGCATGAAGCTGAGTTGGGGGGCTTTACCTTGGATATTAGGAAAATCTTTTTCACCCATGGGCTGTCTGGGTGCTGGAACAGGCTCTCCCCATAAGTGTCACAGCACCAACCCTTACAGAGTTCAAGAAGTGTTTGGACCACATGGTGTGACTCTTGGGGATGGTCCTGTGCAGGGCCAGGAGCTGGACTCGATGATCCATGCAGGTCCATTCTAACTCAGCATATTCTATGACTCTACAATTCTATCATATAAATTTTGGGGGACTTTTTGGCTATTTTTTTAATGTGGCTATTTATTGGCAGATGTTTTCATTCTGCAAGACAGACACTAGAAATAAACTTGAAGTTATTTCCCAGTAACTTGGTCACTTCCCACCAGACAAAGGAGGTAACAGACACTCTATCTTCTATAGACACATGGACATAGGTCATTGCGGTAAGAGGGCTTCAGGTCCCTGTGACCCAGACAATAAGGGAATATGAGATTAAAAAAAGACTCCAGACAGCAATTCACAGAACATGCAATTTCAGTATGTATTTGCAAGACCGTGTCTTCTTAATTATGGCTTACAAGGTACCACGAAACTGTTGCTGGAATTAGGAAGACAGCTAAAAGATAAGGCATTATAGATTTTCTTTGCTAGATTTCTATCCTTTTCTAAAGCCTTATAAGCTCCAAAATCACTCAAAGCTTCTCCTCCACTACTTTAGATTTCTGAAAAACCTTTTAAGCTTCCTACATCGCATTTTACCTCTCTTGGTTCACCCACCTTGGTGATGTTATGAAGCATAGTGATTTTTGCTATGATTAGGATGGGATAGAAATATCATTCAGACAGAGAAACATGCTGTCATCTTGATTTTTCTTACAACTCTGAAATTACTCAAAAGTTATTACAGGTAAAACTGGAACTTAAGATGACAATAAGTGGCATAAGACCTCCTATGTTCTTATATTGTGTCCCGAAGTTCACTGTTTGACTGTTAGTATGTGTCTGAAGCTTCCCCAAATAGTATTTGTGCTTCGGGGTACAAGAAATGGTCACAAAACAGGATGCTGATAAAGATTCAGATGCTTTAAACTCAAAGAGATGGTAAAACTCTAATGAAAGGAGACCACATATACCCAAAGCTCATGAAATAATAAAAGCTAATACACACTTGAAAGTATTTAATATGCATGTTCTAAATTTAAAAAAAGAGAGATGATGTTATTCTTGCACTTGCAAATGTTGATTATTTCCTTTTAATACAATTTATGAAGCTGAGTAAAAGCATGTAACAACCTGTAAGTTAGTGCTGTGCTTGGGCCAAAATGTAATTCTACAGGATGCTTTGCACAGAACTGTTTTACTTTATCAGCTTATGCCTCCTCTCTCATTTCATTCCATTTCACTCATGTCTTTGTTTAACAACACCGATCCCTACACAAACTTACAAATTTACTTTTAGGAATCTAGGTATAAAAAAACCCTGTAAAAAACAAAATAGTCTTTGTTTAAAATTATTCTCACATCAACTGATATTTTCCACTTACCTGAGTGTCTTTCCACTTGGTAATAAAGCTGTTCTCTATATCCATTTGTTTGACCTGGTCTTCATTTATCTGTTTAAAATGAATAATTCTTGGTCAATAAATAATAAATATTGTAACAATTACCAATACTGTCAATACTGTTCTTATAGAAGCAGCTATGCAAAATATTCTCAGTAAGAAACAGCTTTTCATTGATGAGACTCATTACTATAAACTTTATGAAATAAATATTAAAACAGAGAGGAATCCATGAAAAACTGCCAAACAATGTTATAGTGGTACACTAAACTCTAAATCAAAATGGCTAATACAAATTACTGCTAGTAGTATCTTTTCTATACAGTTGGATTTAACATTGTTTCTAGACCAAAGGAAAAAACACATTGCAAACACAGCTAAGAACACAAAAATCCTTCCATTCTTCCGTTCTGTTCAGGTCCATAAAATTTTAATAGACGTATGATTTTTAATAGTCATAATCATAAATATTTCTTAAATTTATTAATCTGTTGAAGGCAAGAACAATGAGCATCATTTTGGTGCTCACGGCATCCCATAAATATAGTCTTTTCTACACAGGTTAAACTAGCTGGGAAATAAAATTTAAAGCAGGCCAAGAACAACATCCACCGAATTAGAGTTCAAAAATCCTGTAAATCCTCAGATCATTTAACAAATAGCAAGACCATTTAAACAAAAATTTTTCTATTTTAGCATCTAGAATAGCTGAGCAATAAAGATAGTTTTATATAAAGATACCTACATGGAAAAGTTGCACATAATTTTTAATTAGATCTTCAATTACATTGACTTCTTCACTAGTTTGCCCTTTAGTTTGAAAGAAGCATGAGGAAAACACCATGGCTAAATTGTGAGGGTTCATATGATTAATTTCAGAACACTTCTGCACCCTGTTGAAGGAAAAATAAACACATTTAAACAGTTTCATTGTTCTTTTAATTTTCTGAGGCTGAATTCAATTCAGAAAGAGTAACTACATTAAATGCAATGAAACACGTACATTTATTTATTTTTTATTTATTTATATTCTTTATATTTCATTACAGAAATGAAAACTCTAACTGCATTTCAAGTGATATCAAAATTACTTAGCGTAAAAAAGACTAAAACTGGAACAGAATAGCTGAGTTGGAAGGGACCTACGATAATCATCTAGTCCAACTTCTTGATCACTTAAGTACTGCCCTAAAATTAAAGCATGTTGCTAGGGCCACTGTCCAAATGCCTCTTAAACAGTGAGAGGCTTGGGGCATGGACCGTATTTCTAGGAAGTCTATTACATTGTTTGGCCACCCTCTCGGTAAAGAAACACCTCCTAGTGACAAGTCTGAACCTCTCTGGATGCAGCTTTAAACCATTTCCATGCATACTATGACAGGATATGAGGCAGAAGAGATCAGCACCTCCTCCACTTCCCCTCCTCAGGAAGATGTACAGAGAAATGAAGTTGCTCCTCAGCCTCCTTTTTTCCCAAACTAAACAAGCCCAAAGTTAGCTCTTATTCTTATGGTAAAATGTCCATACCAGTTCTATTGCTCATATTACATGTCCTTTTTTAGAGGGGAACACTATAGAGTAGAATTTTGGCTGTTATACAAATGAATTCAAACTACTTTCAGAACAGATGCAACAGCATATTAATATCTCCAAACTGGATAGGCTTAGAAACATCCTCAAACACAAAACAAACTATAATCTTTTTCCCAATAATGGCACCAATCAATTTCATAGTAATATAATCGGTTTTTAAAAAACTTCTGCTATGTACATAATTTTTGAACACAATATCCAGAGAATTTTCTACATATTCTCTAACCATGAAAATTTACCAGAAATATAATTTGACTTGTTCAATAAATGATATAAATGATATAATACAATATAGATCAGTACTATTAACCATGACACCATAGAACCATCCAGTCACATAATTCTTATGTATCTTTTGCCCCTTATTTAATCTAGGAATAAGACATGACCTTTGGTGCTTAAAAACGTTTGTATTTTAGATATTTTCTACCACTATGCTGTAAAATGAAGCACTGATAAAAACCAGAAAGGGTAGGCAATTCTCAAAGTTATTATGTGCAAAAAAGTTTCTGGAGAAGGACATTTTCACCAAAAAAATCTTTTAATGTCAAGAACCATTAGCAACAATTTTCTGGAAGACTAGATGACTGGAGTAAAATGAGATTGTATAAAGAAGCTACATCAAAAATTACCCTACTTGGACACATACACTGGCAGCCCTCTCTGTAAGGCTGTTATAATCCATTGATTTTTATAGATACCTACTGCTAAAATTACAACCAAAGAACATGTTATCAATTAAAGAGATTCAAATGTAATTAATTATTGCACCCAGATAAGCTTTTGTGATTACTAGTTAATGAAACAAGCAACGTTTCATATAAGGTAGTTATACTGAGAACACATTACAAGAATTTCTCTACTACAATGTATCATCTGCAATGACCTGTAAAGATGTTCAATTAAAGCTGCCAAAGTTGCTCTATTGACTGGTGGAAGTGTACGAATAAAAGCTCCATACTTCCTCACACGTTCCTTTTCATTCTGTGTATCTGCCAGAAAACAATAATCATTGAGAATTAGTAACAATGTACACTAAAACCTAACAGCAGTTCTCATTGCCTATATAAGCATGACCTAGTCCTTTAAAATTACTATTTACCCCAACAACCACTTCTTCATAAAGGCAATGCTGACAATCCACTATTAAAAAAACAGTTCAGGGAAATAGAAATAGAGACAGTTCTAACTTTAAACTGCCACAGATTTTTCTGATTTCTGATGAGATGAATCTTGTAGTAAGTGAATAAATTCTTAATAATCTTTCTTCTAGTTTGTTCAAACTGAGATTAAAGGTCAAAATGTGCAATATTTACAATAATTGAATTTCCTGAATTTCTAGTGTCTCAGAGCAATCTCCATATGTTTGAACCTAAATTCAGAGAGGAATATGCTTCTATTATCTTCTTTTAAAGACAAAACTTACCACTCAGTAAATTTGTCTATATGTTTCCTATGCATTAACATAGAAATTAATGTGCTATCTTAGCTTTTCTGATACATCTCTTATTGCTATGCTTCAACAGCAATTTTATAGCACAGTTTGGCAGGGAAAACATTTGCTTCTTACAGTTTACAAGTACTACAATAGAGAAATAGAAATACATCTATTTTGAAAGAATACTATAAAAATCATTACAATTTATGTAATGAGCAACCAAGTAATTTATTAGTAATCTCACAGTCCTGCTTCCAATTATTCAGAGACACACATTGTCATGTTTTGAATACATCACAATCTCCAGTACCAGGAAGTTACATACCTTTTCTTTCAAATTAAGTGCAACACACCAGATCAGTGATTATTGGGTCAGAATCACCTTGTGGGGGTGCATCTCAGTGTGTGTGCACGGGAGGGAACCAGCCCTCCAGCACAGCATCCATATCGTCAGCCAGGATGGCCGCTGAGGTCTGTAGCCACATGGCATGAAGGGTGCATGGGTGGGCTGTCAATCCATAAGGTCCACCTGGTAACCCACCCACACCACCCCCCAGAGCCTATGATTTGGTGTGGTACCCTCACTGTGGCTGGGGGCAGTGAGTGGTCAGTGCCTGGAGGGGGTGGCCACAGTGACCAGAACAGACAAGGAGAGAGCATGAGCCATCAACTTTTTCTCTCTTTATTCTTTCTTCTGTTAATCTCTCTTACTTTATTCTTTTCTTCCTCTTGTGGGTATCTTAAACATTTATACCTCGCTTTAAGTGGCATGCAGTTTGTGTCTGCTGAGTGTAACAAAGGTTCTCTACAGCAATGTTTGCTAATCCTGGTAACCTGTTGTAATGCTTTTGTGAAGTTGCATGTTATCTTTGTAAAACGCTTTTTGCCAAAATGCCTATATTCTCACAAGTTAAAAGAAATTTCTTAGAGAAAACCATGTAGTTATTCTTTGGATGTAAACTCAGGGTACCGAAGAACCAATGACTTTACAAGGGTTAATGTGAACAAAATCTCTTGGAGCCTAAAACTAAGATGCATACCCAGTAAAGTTGGGAGTGGGGTGTAACATTAAGTTAACATTTCTAGGGAGAAAAACCTCAAGTAACAGTTGTTATCAAGTGTACATCCTTCATAAATGTAAGTTTGTTTGAATGTTCATAAAAATAGTATGAAAAATTTAGGCAGCAGACTGTCATTTAACTATTATGGAGATTATAGCATTGATATTTTGCCAGTTTTCAACTACATATGCTCAAAAGAGTGCATGCATTTTTTTCCTCCTCTAACATGTCTCTTTCTTCAATTCTACCTTAAATGCTTCTACAAAATGTAAACTTTGGCTGATCCAACTATCACACAGGACAGTATCGGTCTACTGTTTACAATTTTGTTATCAGGGAAGCAGTGCTATTTGTTATTATTATTCTGTTTCCCTTACAGGCAATAAAGTTATCTCTGATTGGCATATGTCTATTGCAGCCAAGCTCTAAATATTTTATTTTCCTCACTACAATTGTTGGGCCAATTACCAAATAACATATATTGACACAGGGCAAGTAACTACAACCCGCTCACACTCGATACTGAAATGTACGTACAACGTTTTTTGTACTGGGTGTTATTGAATACATTACCTAATGCAGAGATCCAGAACGGGTAAAGTTCTTTAATGAGAAGTGCATCATCTATTTGAGAAAGAAAACTTTTCAGTACATCAGTCACATCTTCAAGCTGATGTCTTCCTGCCCTTAGCTTTACGCTTCTTGCATCTTTTTTGAAGCTTTCCAGCAGATCAGCCACATTGGCAGAGTCACCACTCTTAAGGTAGATTTGCTTACTACCTAAACCTAAGGTAAAACAATACAGGACAGAAAAATAAGTGAATATAAAATAAAGTATTCTTTTAAAAATTCAAAATATCATTATATGCAAAGCATATGCGGCTGCCAAACATGTTATTTCCTACCAAAATCTCTCTGACCATTTGCACATACTCTCTTTGCTAGTAAAATCACTGTCCAGTCTGCTTACACCCAACTAAACCTCTTTCCAAAAATACACATCATAATATTAAGCAAGCCTGGAATCACAATTTTGGGAGTACTTTACAGGAAATTCAAATTCACAAATCTCTTCAGGACTTCCTAAAACAGTATTTTCAATAGGCACAGTAAAGAAAAGTTTTGATGATCAGTATTGTATTACACATAAAACATAGCTGCTCTCATGAGCAAAACCCACATTATTTTAGTACCCTACTGATGAACTCAGCTTAGGACTCAAAGCATTATTGCATTCATCCAACCTGAAACATTTTATTTTTAAAAGCCTCAGGATCACAGAAAGTATTCTTTTTTCTGATTTTTCTCACATTCTGGAAAATACCAGGCAGCCACTATTCTTGTATTTAACAACTAAAACCATCAGAGTAAATAAAAAAAAAATATGGTCTAATGCAAAGTCAAGACTACTTTCAATCACTGCATATGTGAGTAGTCAAAACATTTGATTTTTAAACCTTGTGTAAGTTTGGGATAGATGTGCAGCCCTGTTTCTCTTTGTAGAGGTGTTTTCTGCATTCACATTTCTTGAAAAAGAATTGTACTTCATATAAAACTCTGATTTTCTTACATAACTGTCAAATTAAGTGCTCTGTCAAAACATAGGAAATCTTATGCTCTTACTATTCATCTTTCCTGCAATGCCCATAAGCACTTCCATTTGATATTGTCTTTGTGTTGTTACTGTCAGGAACAGCCATGGAATCTGATAGCATCTGTGTGCTGTAGACCAGAACTAAAGATAGAACCTTTACAATGATGACACAAAAAGATGTATACTCATGCAAGAAATGCATACAATTCCTTCAGCTTGCAAATACACATTTTAGCACCCAGTAATGCTGATCCTTAAAAAACATATTTTTACTAAAGATCTAACTTATCTAAGACATTAGGAAATTGGATCTTAATTAAGAACATAAAAATTGTTCTAAGTGGCAGACATAATTGCACTGCTTATCACGTCAGTGCATGCAATGCTGTAAACTACACATGGAATAATTCCTACTACTAATAATTACAACATGATTTAGCAAAAACCTTTGTCTTAGTTTTGGGTAATACTTATAACGCCAATACAACTACTTACCATAATGCAGTGTTGCCATATTCAGAGGCTATTTAGTTAAATTTCAATCACTCAAGTATAAATTAGGCGCTCTCATACTGACAGAGGTTACAGACATATTTATCTCAAAGACAGATTTGTACAGGGTTGGTATGTATTTAGCATTACACAAGAAAACTGATGAATTTGCAGTAGTAAAAGGACACAAACATCATCTGCATATGACCTAATGCTATGGAAAGTTAAGATGGCAAAATTTATTTAAAGAAATGGTAACTGACTATACATCCTTAGGCTGAAAAAACACTGAAAAACCAGCAGTCTAAGACTGAATTCAACTTCACAGTTAATACCAGTTTCCCAGATGATGTGCTGATCAGTGCAGGCCATAGTTTGCCTGATTGACAGAACTTATTTTCAGGGCTGAGATGTTTGCATTTGACCCCAAGGCTTAGTTACATAAGGCAACCAAGGCAATATTTAAAATAAGAAGGTGTTAGTAAAGGCCATCTACCAAGCTGTATTTCCCCAACTGCCTGTTCTCCAGTGTGTACTTCACCCACTACAAGTGGCAAGGATAATGAGAGGCATAGTTTTACTTTAACATATAAACTCATTCAAAAAGATCTGATGCTGGGGGGGCTTAGGTATTATACAAATGATCTTAGGATGAATAAAATCCACTGTACTTACCATACTGTGTAACAAATGCTATACAGCTGTTCACTATAATAGGAACATCATTTTTGCTGAGCTGCTGATCTTGTAATGCATTACCATCTGTACCTGCTGCTTTTTCAATTGCAGTATACCAGACCATGAAATCCAGCTTTGTATGGCCACGGATGTATAGCGTTCTGAAAAGTATAAAAATATTTTGAATTTTGGAGAGAAATTAAAAAAATATGTTATTGTACTACAGCAACATAACAGAAGTCCAAGGAAAAAAAAAAGAAAAAGAAATACTTGGAGTAAGTCATCAAGGCATCTTCCAACACAAAGCTGTGATGATGGTCTATTGTTACAGCGCTTTTTTTCCCAACTACATTCACACTAGTAGTGCCACAATAAATAAAAGATCTACACTGTCACAAGCCTTTGAAAGAACCAGTCAACATTTTCATCACTCTTCTTCAGTCTTGTTCCTACACTCTACATTGGTATGTCCAAGCCACAGTTAAGCAGAAAACAGATTTAGAGACAACTTTCAATGCTGTAAAAGTTTTCCTTCTTTTCTATTCATACCACTACACATCATACACACACACCATCCCCCCTTTTCTGTAGAGTATCTGAGACATACTGAACTTCCCTCTTACACAAGTCTCAAAAGGATCACCCTCACAACATCACAGAGCTAAGGAACATGTACGAAAAACTTAAGAGCTGAGGAAGATTAAGTTAATGCAACACTTTGCCTGTTTATCTCAAACCACAGCCCTGTTCTGATTTAATTATTTAAATGTGCTACAGTAATCTCTCCTGTTCCACACCCTGACTAGCCAGCTTCTGTGAGAAAACACTAAAATTAAAAATTTTGGTGGTGTATGTCCATTCATATGCAAATATGCAATAAACTTCTGAAAGTGTTAAAATGGCAAGCAAACTTTTCTACATATAAGTTCTTTGTCTTCTACAAAAGAAATTTAAGGGATCAGTTTTCTCTAATGACAACTTATTTGATAATTAAAAAAGTTAATATGTCCTACGGCACTTCCATGAAAACACTTTTATCAAAACAGAAACAAACATTCATTTTGATTATTTAATTTAAAAAAAAAAAAACTTAAGTATTTTAAGTATTTTATATAATGAGGGGGTTTTTGTTTTTTTGTTTGTTTGTTTGTTTGTTAGTTTGTTTTTATTGCGTTTTGGTGGGTTTTTTAAATATCATCTTTCAATGTTGCCTTTATAAATGATACCATTATAGCATTACTATCTTGGTAAAAGTGAGGATGCAGCCAATGTAATCCAGGATCTGAACTATTGTCAAGATCCACTATTTAGACTGAGATGTTCAACAGCAGAGTAGATGACACTAAAAGATTTCATCTTACTGAACCCCTCTCTAAGAAGTCTTTACTTCATGACTTCAAAAGTCACGTTAACCACCACACATGCCTGGGCATTAGAAACACAGCCTTTCTCTTCCACCAAGAGAAAAACACTAATTTGCATAAAGCTGTCCTATTTTTGCAGCAAAATGAGTGTGCCAAATTCAATGCTTTCAAACTTTTTCTTAAGACCTGTCAGGTAGTTCTCAATCAACAACTTCCAAAGAACACATCACCCTGAAATTCTCTAGTATTGCTGTTGCCATATATATAAGGAAAGTAAACATTTTGAACCGAGTGGAAACAAGTTTGGCAGTCAACTCCTTTAGTATTATTATTCACAGATCAGAAGAGGCTAGGACTATGATTTATAAAAGATTTATGGTGTTCCCAATACAAGAGATACACAGATGTATGCATATTACTGTGTATTTATTTTCCCTGCAGAACAGCAGGATTCACATTACAATATTATGCAAAACGATAAATGAAAATCTCAACAAATTATTTTTTGTTATCTAAAGCATTATGATACATACAGGAAGCAGCATATGGTAAAGTGAAAATATTATTACTTCTGGAAGAAAAGGGCAACTCTGCTGCATATCAATGAATTGGTACCATAGAAAGACAGAGAAAATACAGTATTGAACTGCAAAGGTCATATAAACTTATCAGTATTTTTCAGAGATACAAAACTCTACATCATGTGCCTGTCAATCAACGGTTGTGATATATGAATTACCTAAACTATGTGGAAAAGATCACCTTGTATTTTATAGACCTTTCCATCTTCCTCTCAATGCATCATATTAGAAAAAACATATCAGAACTACCAAGACAATGTTCTGTTTTCTAAATTTTCAAAAATGCTAAAATCTGAGAAGCTGTTGAGTGAAATTCAAAGAAAAACGTTACTTAATAATTAACAATGAAAATACAGTAGTTGCTTAAGTATAGGACCAACAGTCATGAAATAGAAGTTGCTAGAAAGAAATAGAAGTGTGAAAAATCTTGCTGTTGTCATGGAACCTGTATTGTTGACAGAAGACAACTAATTATTTTTCAAAAAATTAACTTTGTCCAGTCAAAATTCTCCAGAGTGGTCACATTAAAAAACAAGATAAATCAGAGAAGCAATTTCACTACCATACTATAAGAACGAAGAAGGGAGAAAAGGAAATTCAACAAGTGCCAGATACAGTTCAGAACTCAGTCATATTTCCTGTGGAAGTGGCTTAGAAAGCTCATCACAAACCTAAATAATTTTTTTGTTGAGAGAGAACACAGCTAGGATAAATTTGAATCATAAACAGCAATTTACAAGTTAGAAGTTTAAATATTTCCTTCTTATTTTAATCCTTTCAGACAAACTTATCAATATTATTTTTTTTTTTCCAAATGGGAAATGAGTTGTTGATTTTCATGACCCTTGAAGGAATGAAAAGGAAAGGGGAAATAATTATCAGCAGAAGAGCAGAACTTTCCTCAAAGCACAGTAGAAGTCTTCTACAAAATTTCATGAAGCCATAGAGACATCTTTGCAGATCTAGCTTCTGTTTTTCATGTCAATTTATCATCTCTTTCACATAGTTTTCAGACAGCAGTAATAGCAAATACAAGCATTTTTCACTGAACTAATTGTTGCTATCAAACTATAAAGTTATATTAAATTCAAGGTTTAAGACTAAGCATAAACACTGGCTGAAATATAGTGATGTCCCATGTAGCACAAAACTGAGGAATTTAATAAGCTTATAGAAATAATCATGTTTGAAAGAATTTGTGATGTAATGTTTACAAAGATTATCAATCACACAGACTACCAACTTGTGCACAGACTCTGAACTGAAATCCATTCCTTCAATATAAGTTCAGTACCTTCTATAGTATATTATACACGTGCTACTTCTTCCAGTTCATAAAATTGATAAGGAACACACACTTCATAACTAATATTTAGGAATAGTGATTGCATGGTGAATAATGACAACGTTTTTGCTATGTTGTGCAAAGCACATACAGTCCATACCCAGGAAATTAATAATTTAAGTACTCAATCTAACAAGAAGGCTTGCCAATGCAGATTTCTGCCTTAATGAATTGAGATAATTGAATTGGTATCAGTAACTGCAGCAGTCCACAATCACCTGGTCTCAACATTAAGGAAGCTACTGTTACCTGTTCAACTTTATTGTTGACTACCAGCACATCATTCTGCACCAGTAGTCAAACAACATACATGATCAAACTTCATCCACAACTGTGCAAAGGCTTATCATCTTTAACCCATCTTGCAAAGTCCACTAGCTTAAGCTATGTCTGTATGCTTTGTTGCACAACTCTGCAATGGGAATGCAGTGGTACTAAGTGATTTTGGGTAAGGTTTGTGGGGAGGAGGAGCAAGAAACAGATATCAGCACAACTCAATGCCCTCTGGCAAATTTCAAGCAATTCTAATAACCCACCCATCTGAAAACAGATGTACTAAGAAGGAATACATCACTATGAAATTATATTGGAATATCAAATTGCAATTAAAGCATGGAAATTCCACTAATAATTACTTTTACGTGTAACAAAGGTCAGCAGTATTTCTTCAAAGAATACTGAGAGTCCTATATCCAGTACATCATACTGGAAGCACAAGTTCTTTCATCTGAGTCTTATATTTAGATTAATCCTGGATTCGACAAATTTGTGCCCATAGCTGCATTTCATGAGAAAACTTACTGCTATCAACAAAGGGTTAAGAAAGGATTGTAATTAATGAACCATCAGCACAAAGAAATTGTGCCAGTATATAGGGAAGGATTATTATCCACAATAAGAAAGAGCTAACTACAAAAGAACCCTAACAGGGGAAAAAAAAAAAAAGCACCATCTGGATTACAGTATGGTCTAAAAACATTCACTGACACCTAAGAGAGAACTTAAATTATTTTACAGAAAAAAATAAGAAATATTTGAAAGTGAACTGTCTGCACAACTATGTTTCCTTAGAGTGTCGCAGTAGAGATTTTGCATTAAATTCTATATATATAAGATATATTTCAAAACTATAGTGTACAGCTTTTCTCAGACAGCTTTCCTCTCTTCAGTGCACAAATCCCTCTGTTGAACTACACAGGAGTAGCTGGTTTCACTTATCTACTACGCAACTTCTACTTAGATGGCAACAGGAAATCAAGTATCACCAGTCACTTGATACATTTTAAAAATACAGAGGAGAGATTAAGGGGAAAAATTCCAAACTGACTATGGAGCAAATGAGATGACAACTCTATGTGTTCAAGGGAAGCATCAAACACAGAAATCTGGAAAATGGTTTGTTGCTTCTAGAAAGAAGTGAAGAAGCATTTCAACTATGAAAGCTGAACGCAAGAGGCAAACAATCATCTGATTATGGCATAAAACAGTATTGTGAGAAGTCAAGATTTCCAGCTGTATTGGAGACGGTTTGAACAGCCTGGACGATATGCTCTAATAGAGACCAGAGTGCAGTAAAATTCCAATAGCTGCTATAAAAGAGGGTGTGTTCCTCTGTAATTCACTTTAGCAAAGATATCCCAACACAAACATTAACATCTCTCTGATCTGAAAAAATAATAATGTAGAGTAAGAAGTTGTCTAGAATTATTTTGAAAATTTAGCAAGTACTCTGATCTTCAAAAAAGACAACAATCTTCAAAAGTGAAGCAGTCTTGTGGTTTTGGAAATGTTAGTGTGGTTCAGCCCCTCATGATACACATTTACTTGGTAATGTATAGTATGATTACCACCTCTTATTTCTGAGCTGGTAGACTTCACTAGCTGAACATGTCAGATAGAGAATAAATGAACAGCAGGGTCCCAGGTAGAAAAGAGGGTAAAGGAAGGGCGAGGCGGGGCGGAAGGGAAGGGAGGACGAAGCACAGGGAAGAGGATGAGTCTTCAGAAAAGTCTCACGTGCCATTTGGTAGTATTCTCCCTGAAATCTGTGTTTTATATAAGCTGGAAAGCACCATGTATACTACAAACCAAAAGCAACTGTAAATTCTTCTTCGAGTAGATATGGATCAGATTAATGGCAAATATATGTACCCCAAATTTATTATTTTTTTAAGAATCAGATTTCATAGATTTATTAGATTATAATTATTTCAGAAGTTTTTATAGTTCTGAAAATGTTTACTTGCGTACCAAATCACTCTTAAGTGACTTGTGACAACTTAAGCCATCTATTTGCCTATAGTATTTAACAGAAAAAGTGTGAAAGAAAAATATATATGATACATGTAGAAGTATGACTTTCCATAATTAATCAACCCAATGACTGAGACTTGAAAAAGAGGCATAAGCATTTGTAAATAATGGAAAGTCAGTGGGAAAATTCTCAAGGAATTTTCACAATTTATTCTAATGCAATTTCGCAAGATATGACATTGATCACATTTTTTTCTTTATGCAAAGGAAGATGAACTTTTTTTGGTTTTGGTTTGGTTTTTTGTTTAGTTTGGGGTGTTCATTTCTTATTCCTTTTTTTTAATTCTGGAAAACTCTTACTTGTTTTATTTAATTCTTCTGATACTAATCTTTTTTATTTTGTAATTTATCCTGCATTTAAGTGACTAACAAACTAACATGAAAGTCATCAGCTACAGAGAGTTTCTTCCAAGTGATCAATCTGTGCCAAAGTTGACATTAGAGAAGCACTGATAAATAGGGCTAGTACTGATAAAACAGACAAAACTGGAAAACCTAGAAACTGAGATGTTTCATTTAGTTGATACTGATGATGTCTCAGAGGTATTAATTAATTTACCTAGAGTTTGGGGGGGCACAAGGAGGGTTGCTGGCTTTATTCCCATCTACAGTAATTGAGTCTAAAGACAAAGGTTATTTTATACTTAATTTTACACACACACATTAAAATGCTTATCACACTAATGTAGCATCTCACACATCTCAATTGAACAGCTGCATACTTTTAGAGTAATATCCTAAGCAAGAATCACTATACCAAGCTTATATATGCATAAGGCTCTTAATGGTTAAGACAATGTGAACACTGCATTTAAATTATTTATGGCAGACTTCAGTGAAGAAAGATTAAACATATTCAGGTCCACTATTAATCAGCCAGTGCCCCTGGTGAAATTATTTTCAAATAGTTCAGAATTTCCATTAAACTATTGAAGTTGTTCAAGGAAAACCCACCTTTACTTAACAGAAATATTTAATGAAATAAATAACACACATTGACTTGTAGCTGTAAGTTTTGCTCAGCACTAATACTTACGAAATTAAATGTAACATTTATATCCATCTATTGAACTACATCTTGAATAGTACACCTCTGATTCACTGGTTGGTGTATGTAGCTTACCTAATGCTGAATTTTTCAATATGCTTCTTTGGGGGGGGAAAAAAAAAACCCCACACCCAAACCAAATAAACAAATACCAACCCTCTCCCCCGCCCCCTCCACCAAAAAAAATTAAAAAAAAAAAAAACAACCGAAAAAACCCCCAAAAAACTCTCAACAAAATAAGGGAAAAAAAACCAAACAAGAAAATGTGTTTCTTTCCAACCTGCATTGCCTTACTGGATTGGGAAACTTATACAGTATCCTGGGAAGAGTTAAACTACAGAATACACAAGTTATAATGCCTTTCTCTGACAAGTTACTCCAACTCTGATTATACATCAAAGGTATCTGTGGGGATTTTTTGTTCACTAGACAAAAACAATCTTTATTTATTAGCCTATAATAAATTTATTAGCCTGGTTATTCAAGAGTCTATGTAAAACACTCTACTACTTCTTATATAGACATTTGACCAATAATCTATCATTGAAATAAAAAAGCCCCAACCTATTATGAACTAAGAATTACTTTCCATAATTTTTACTTTCATCTTTGAATTTTTACCCATATATGAGGCAGAAATAACCTACCTCACTTCAAGTTTCAACCTCCCATATCACTATAAATATGACACAGTCATCACCACAGAGTATTACCTACCTGGAAGCAGATATGGATCATCTTTGTTTCATAAGCATGTTTTTTCCTAGCTAGTATGGTGTTAACTGAGATCAGACATTACAGTAAGATTAACCAGGGGATTCATTCATATCCTCTCAAACCTGACCTACACAGATTGAGACACAGAATTCTGAGACATAAGAATGATTAAAAACTCGAGAAGTAGGTAGTGAATCCTCCAAAGAGGTATTCCGTTTTTTAAATGGCAAAAGAAGTTAAGTCCTTTTGAAAAAACCATTGTTGGCAGACTAAACTGGGAATAATTTTCTCAGTGGGAAAACTGCTTTTAATTAAGTAGTGCTTGTTAGCATTTCCTGACACAGACATAAAACGTAATTAATACACAAAGATTTTCCCTCCTTTAGAAAGTCTGCAAATTTACTCTCTTGCTAACAACCCCAAGTAAAAAACTTCAGGACTTTCCAGCAAGAATTCTAAAATATCAATATAAAAACAGATCCAAGCTTCATTCAGAGGGAACCTTACCTTCCTTTTTCAACAAGCAGCAGGACATCTGTTTTCTCTCCATTATGCATCACACTACTGGTTGCTGAAAACAAAACACATACACATTCCTATGACCTACACAGACACATACAGACAAACACATCCATGCACATACATATAGCCATGATTTTTCGAAATGATCTTTAGTGGCAGAAGGAGCATGGAATTCTTAGACTTAACAAATAAACTCCACAAAAGAGCACAACACATTTACAAGAAAAATTAATACAGACCTATTAATAAGTACTTTTTAACGTGAAAACATGCTATATGTTTTATTATACTAAACTTGTAAATACAAGTTTTATAAGACAACGATTCAGAAGTAAGCTGGATTTTAGACTCTATTAATTTATTTGCACTCTAATGGCTGCACATATTTACAGTAACATCACACAAGTTCTGTGTTTTACTGTGAAGATGACTGCCACCCTTTTTTATGTTGCCTTATGCTATTCATGCTAAAAAAAACCCTGTAAAACATATACATTATACATAATACAGAAAATACATCTGGATAGTTTCCAGTAACAGTGCTTATAAAACTATACTGTGCACTATACCAAAAATGGTAAATTAAATGTAACCTTCTTACCAATTCAAAATTCTGAAAAGTTAATTTCTCAAAGTTTATGTTTTAAATATAATCCACATTTATTTCAACTAACTCCCAGAAACAGTAAAGTTCTGAATATGAACGAAGCTCAATAAACACATTGCATGTTAAATGATGTTTTTGTGCCGCACATACTCTTGGCGTTTACTGAGCCAATTATCAAGAAGTTAAGTGGCTATACTTCCACAAATGATTCCTTATTTGTCAAGTTTCAGTTATACAAATCAGTATTAATATTAATAGTATTAATAGTGGAGCAGATTAATTTTGGGGACAGTAAGAATTCAAGAAAAGATAGGACTATTCATATACAGTATTTTGAAGAAATACAACTAATAATAAAAAATGCAAGCAAAATAAATTCTCAACTGAAAGTTAAACATGTTTCATTTTTATACATGTGATACACACAGATTTTGGATGCTAATATGATTGCAGTAGAAGCAATTATAGATGCATCCTCAAAATAAGTATCAGAAGCAGTTCTCCCACTGCCTAATCTTTTAATTTTGAATCAAGATCAAAAAGCATTCACAAGTTAAAAGCCAGCTAGAGGCATAAAAACATTCCTGATTAAAAACCACCTTCACAGTGTTATTGATGGCAAATATAAGGTGGCAGTAAATAAACAGTAGAAAGCCCAGTGGCATTTAGGCAAGCTCCCACAAAACAGTGCACAATCTGACAGTCTTTATAAAGAGGATCATCAATAAAAAGCTAAATTATCTTCTCTGTGTTTCTTTAATATAAAACCTCAAATTGTATTTACTTTCCTACATAACCTATTGCCTTGTTCCATATGAAAACACGTAGGGCAGATATGCTTAAAGAGGATTCAAAGCATAATTACAATGATATAGAACTGGTCATAAAAGACCATTTGTACAAATATTCTTATCTTTCCACACCATGATATTGAGCAAAGAATATTTATTATTAGAAAACAAGAAAAGTATATTAATCTGTGATTTTTTTTCAGGAGAATTAATAGTTTTCCAGTACATTTGAGTATTTTAAAACTAGACCTGTCAATCATCTCAAAAACACATTCTCCATGAGGATTTCTGCCCTGTCAAAAATATGAAACAATAATCCCAAAAGTTTATGTACCATTATTCAATTCTGTACTCTTGTAAGAAAGATACTGCTGCAACTGGAACAAAAATTGTCTTCATTCAGTATAAAGCTGTGAAAAATTTCTCTAACGTGTGCCACAACGTAGGCAAAGAAAACCCCAAGACAAAACTTTGACAACTCAGTATTTTGCTAAGAGTTGGAAGAACATCTGACTCGTGTGAAGGAATAGTTACTGAACTTCCCAATGTTTACTATTTTGAAATGTAATAGAAGTGTCCTTAACAGTGAATTAATCCCACAGAACATTTCCTGAATACTGGATCTTAAACATTCTTACTTAGTTCTTGCAGCCTTCTTAGATATATGGAATCTTCTTCAGCATTCTCCATTTCAAGACAAAAATAAAGGCTCGACTTTTCTATAGCAAACCAGCCTTTTCTCCACTGATCCAGGTTATGACGATCTTTGTAGTACAGCTGGCCAATCAGGTCACAGTCTCTCTCTAATAAAGATTCGGCCACGGGGGAAACAAATTGCTACCAAAGAAAATGAGGTGAGTCAGATGAAGGAAAAAAAAAAAACTTTGCCCCTAAAAAACAAAATCAAGACACTCCAAATCTATAGGATTCAAGGATGAAGGTCACAGAAAAAAAAAAAAAAAAGACTCATATATACCATTCAAAACCCTGTATCTACACTACATTTAAAATACAAAATCACGCTTAATATTTTTCAGATTCATACTCTACAATTCAAATATTTTTGCTTTTTAAACTACAATTGATTGAATTAGCAATTTGACTACTAAAATTTGGTACAGTATAAAATACTTGCTTTTTGAATTCTGTTTCAGCAAATAAAATAATTGCAAACAAACAACTTAGCTGAAATAAATTCATGTAGTATATGTCTTTATACTAGAGCACCTTTAATATATTCTTAAGGTTGGCATTAAAATGGTGCTTCAATTCATTTTGCATTTTATTATCTTGTTTCAAACATTAAATCACAGAAGTTGTTTCTTCATGCTGCTCAAGAAACGTTTACACACAAGATAGATCAGAAGTCATCAAGAACAGCTTCTCAGAGGATTTTAAGCTAACACTGACACTGCAAAGGCTCCTGGCCTAACTGGAAAAGATAATTATCAGTATTACCTTAGCAATTGCCCAAGTCCATTTTCTTTGTGAATATGCAGTTTCAGCTCCAAATTGAAAAACACGTTCTGACATTAAGTAGATTTCAAATGTAAAAATGTCCCTAAAGCAAGCAAGAGAAAAAAGGCAGCTGTGTTTAGTCTTCATAACAATATACACACAAGAGTTTTATTTTTGTATTTTTTCATGATTTCATGCATATGGAATGGGAATCCGTGTCTGCATTTCTCCTCCAATCTTACAAGTATAGCCCAGCTAACAATAGAGTACTTTATAATATAACATGATCAAAGTACTTTTCAGGTCAATAATACATGTGTAGAGGTTACAGCATAATAGTTTTTTCAGTAATTCCAGAATTAATAATAATGTTTATATATAATCATTGAAAATGCACAGGGAATTTTTTGCTTTGCCAGCTCATGTGATCTGAGCAAGTATATTTTGGTGATGAAATAAAAATATTTTCTTTAATATAAGCAGACCAACTCATTGAATGGAAAGTTGTAAACAAGTTGAAATGTTGGTTCAAAGGGACTTTTAGATGTCATTTGGTCTAATCTGCTCAAAAAGGGATTATATAACTGTAATGAGAAGCCTTGAAAACCATCAGGGATAGAGAGTACTATTTCTCTCAGCAACCTGTTCCTGTCTTCCACTGCCCCTCTAATGAAGAGGCTTTTCCCTGTCATACATCCCAAATCTGCCAGGGCAAAATGTGTAGTCACTGCCACTTCTTGTACCACCTGCCATCACCAAGATGAGTATGACTATGCTTTGAAGTTGCTGTAGTTCAAGAAGTTCTTAAAAGCTTTTTTAAGGGAGGTTCTTGGTTGGTTTTTTTTCTCTTTTAAAAATTATAGCATTATTTAAAGAGTTGGACTCTGTTTCTCTATTTTTAATTGACAAATAAGGATAGTAAAAGAAAAACCAGTTCAAACTGGTGTGAAATTTGGAAAGTAAATATTATGTTGAACTTAGAGTCAGTCTTTAACTTACAAATTATGGTTCACCAATTTATAGTATGATTTCATCTGTGACCTGTCTCTAGATTCCAAATAGATGGAGTATGCTTTTTCGTTTCAATGCTAGAGACTGAGATTTGTCTAACTGTGGAGAACTGAACATGAGTATTTCTGTAATTTCCAATAACCACTTTGAAAATTATAAAAACACTTAATTCTGACTAATTCTGACTAATCGGTGTTTTAAGGACCTTTTTTTGTCACTCATGAAATATCAAATTTAAGGAAATTTCTCAAAATTCCACAATCACACATAAAGCACAACAGGAGGTTAGTTATTCGCTAAGAATCAGCCAACATGGTTTTAATGTATGTATTAGCCTCAAATGGTGCCATTTGGAGATGTAGCGAGCAATAGGTCAGATTTGAGGACAGAAAAGGAAGTGATTTTTTTTTCTTGGATACCATAAAGCTACTGCAGAATAGTGAAGGCCATTTCTACTATATTTTACAGCAGACTGAGGCATCATCATGTTTTAGGATTTTTTCCCTCTGCATAACCAAAATCCTTTATTCTCATTATCCTTTCCAGAGGCTTCCTGAATAGACTATGTTTTCTTTGCAGATAATTTTTTTTGTAACTAAAAGCATTATAGTATTATATTTCAGAAAGATATTTCTAGTTTTACATACACACACAGACATTAAAAAATGTAAAGGAAGCATTATGGAATTTTTTAAAACAAATTCAAAGTATAATTTAAACAAAATGTTGCCCTAAAGAAGTCAAGTATCACTGGAATGCAACTCCACATGATGCTTTTCATGTACAAATCGGATATGAGAGAATTATAAAAGAAAAACAAATCAAATTTTTTTAAAAAATATTATCTTCAAACTAATACAACATTCATCAGTTACACTGTTGTCCTCAGCTGCAGAACAAAGAATGGGTTTCAAAGACCAACATCTCTGTGACCAAATCCGAAAAAAAGCAATTGTGGAGAGATCTAATCTGCTGCACTATAATACAGAAAATCAAAGCAAGGGTTTTGGTTTGAGGCAGAGGTCAATCTCAGAAAGAAAAATGAGTATTAATTGTTCAATTTATCATCACATAACCTTTTAAGCACTGAAAATATGCATTACAGACTTAAAAAGAAAGAGACATATCTGATTTAAGCTGCCCTTTTAAATTACCCTAACATTTTCATTCTATCGCTATAAAAAAAATTAAAATAAAAATCCCCAAATATTAAATAACACTTATTTCTTGAAGTCAAATGAAACAATTCAGGATTTTTTTTCTAATCTGACCATTCAAAATTGAAGAAAAAATTAACAGATCTGAAAACCCAGAGTTAAATCTCTGAAATACCTGTAGGTTGTTTATTGAAATATGAATTTGGGAGCTTACCCTCTATTTAAAAAACAGTCTGTCTTGTGTACTACAAGACAGATAACTTCATTGATGTCAATCATACCATTAGGAGTGGTAGTTTTATCATTTTCATAGTAGCTCAGAAAGCCACTTTCCAAAGTGCACCATCTTTTGTTGCAATCTGTAATTAAAGAAATCATGGAAAAGTCAGGCTTTTTTAAAGTAAGTTTTTTAAAAAAATCAATAAATACAAGGTAGAGGAAAAAGTCTTCAGAGCAACTTCAATGTATTATTTGGAATATTTAATTATGACCAAATGTTTACTCCCTCTTATGACCCAAACTACAAACACAGCACACAACATAGCATGTTAACGACTACTTGCTATTGAAAACACTTGTGCATTCATTCTAGCTTATACTTAGTTCTTAGAACGTAATCTGAGGTGCATCTGTTACCACTACTATGGAGAAGCAGGTCCTATGAGAAAGTATTTTATTTTCTACAGTCATAAAATTCCTATATGGCTGGCAAAGTAGTTATGAGAATTTGGTAAAACAGATCTGGTAAAAAAAAAATCCCACAAAAATCAAATAAAAACCCCATTGTAGTTAGCAAATACTATCTGATATTTCATGCAATTCCTTTTTCTATTGTTTGCTACATGATTTATAGACATTTTATAAATACCTTGGTACTATTTTATTAGTATTTATTTGTATCATGCTATTTGCTATCTACTACTATCTAGATTCTACCTAAATACACATTTGAAGTACTATAACGTAAGAGAAATTGTTTGAAAATGTATAGGTTTTCAGGAGCTGAGCACAAAACTTGAAGGTTTTGATTGTTCAAGGTTTTTTGTCCTCCAGCTTTCCCCTTCCCACCCTTCAAAACCTATTCTATAAAATAGCTCACTGCTTCAATATTCATTAAACTGTTACAACTCTCAAGGACAATTCTGGAATATCAAGGCTTTTAAAAGGGTTTTACAAAACCTTTTATATTAGAAACAGAAGCAAAAATCAAACCTGAGCCACTAAACCACTAACCTTTACTTTTTGATCCACTACATCTGAATAGCACCAACATTTGGGCTCACTTCCTGCTGCTATCAACAGCTGTTAATTAACAACTTTCCTCAAAAGTTACGTATCCCTGCTGAAACCACTGATGCTGCTATAATGAGAAGAACATGCAGAGTTGGTTTGCTTATTCCTGCATTGAGACACACATAATAAAAAACTGGACCAAATTTCCAGGTGTTCCACCTGGTTGGTATAAAGCCTGTGTTCAGTTCATAGCACTGAATGCTTTCTTGGGTGTCCTTTTACCATTAGGGCCCAAAAATGCCTAAAAGTTTTCTGTTAAATTTTCAGCCCTTGGTGCTAAAGGCAAGGCTGACAACTGCCTCAGAGATTCCCAACACTGAAGAAGAAACAAGGTAACTCTAACGGTTAGAGAGCTTCACAGGATTCTGGCTTGGAGCACTACCCACAAAGAGCATTAAAAAAAATAAAAGATTATCAAATGCCCCAAAGTTAGACAAGTACTGTGCTCCTTCTGTCCTGGCGAGGACTCAATTAGTTTGTGGCAAGTTAGAACTGCTTCAATAGGACTTCTTTCCTCTAGACCTAAACAGCTAAGTCACTTTTCTTCAGGTAATGTGACCTTACTTGAATACTGACAGGTAGAGAAAGGAACTGAAACTGTATCTCCCACACACTAGTACTCTAAACCTCAAATTATTTCCTAATGAGGGTAAGAAGTAATAAAAATACTGCCTCTTATTCACAGTAATCTGCATATTATTTCATGTTAATGGGATTTAGAAAGAGTTCTTGAGGTAGAGAAGGAAAAGGAAAAATAAAAATTATGTATTTTATGTTTTAAATATAAAAAAAAAAATCTTGTCATATACTTCTTAAATATGGCTGAGATACATTAAGACCCTTAGGCAAGAGCAGTTTCTAAATCAGAATTCCAGGAGTTTTTGTTATTGTTGATAGGATGTTATTATCACATTTTCCTCCCTTGTCCCATTTGTCTCCTTGAACTGAAAATAGTCAGAGAAGCCTATCTTCCTATATATCTATAAAGAACCCACACTAGAAACATCAGTCCTGAGAAACATCTGGGTAATCCCACATTAATGCAAAGAAAACAAATACCCACCAAAAAAAGCAAACAGTAGAACATCTACCATCTTCAAGACACTATCACAATTTCAGAGGACAAAACCTGAGCTGCAAGAAATCTGGTTCCTTTCCATGTACTATATGTTCCTTCAAGTAGTAAGTGCAATGCTAAGCAACAAACTACAGGCTTTTGAAACAGCTCCATTTCTATCCACTAAAAACTTCAGACGGAAGACAGTCAAAATTCAATTCCTTGTCTGAGGGCCTTCTTCACAACTATTTTAAGACATCCTAATAACAATGCTCACTGACAGAGCATCTACACCAAAACTACTACAGAGGCCGTTCGGTGAGCAAAGTCTTCAATCTACATAGATACTGACAAACATACTGCATTTCTAACATGCCATTGTGTTACAAGAGACCGGTACCATGGCCTTGTCTCTGCTCACTACTTCTCTAAGTGCTGACCTTTGGGGGTTTTTTACAGGGGTTTTTTCATGACTATAGATACAGACATCCATAGCAGAGAGGACAGGACCTGCACTTGAAGCAAGTAGTAGAGAAGTTTGCAGTGATCACATTCTTTCCCAAATAAGCTCAGTGCAGTTTAAGAGCAATTCTCAATAGAATCCTGTCCAGCATCAGTCCGCTGTCACAAGAGGCATCTGTGTTAGCAACTGCAAAGTTGCTGGGAAATGTCTATGATCAGGCATTAGTTCTGTTGATCACTATTTGGAGCCACACTAACATACAGATTCTTCCAAAGCATATTTAAATAGGAGGTCTATGCTTTAACATGCTTTAATCTCCATTAAGGATCTTAAAGGCATACACCATGAGAACATGGACATAATCATACAAAAATATGTATATATCAGTACAAGATGCTATATAAGCATTTTAGGAGCAACAAATTCAATGATGAATCAGCACAGATTTTAAAAGTCCACATAATTTATTTGTTCAGATGGAAGAAAAATATAATAATACAAATGGAGAGGAAAAGGGGAAAAAATTATTTGATAACACTTCTCTCTCACAGAAAAGAAAAAAAAACAACAAAAAAACCCACAGAAGACTGATATACAGAGAAGACCAGGTACATCTACTGTGATATACAGACATTTTCACCCCACATAGCTCAATTTGTCATAGAGTTCTTGGAAGTAATCCTTTCTACTTGGAATATTTTGTCAATTTGCAACCTTGAGCAATATCTCATTTGTTATTCCTTTAAACTCTTACTAAAAAGTCAGTGATACTTCCAAATGATTTCTGTAATAGAATCATTTTAGATGAAAACTAATTTTTGGCAGTTATCTAAACATAATTAAAGTGAGAAGTGTTTCTAGTTGTTTTCTATTTATCAGTTCCTGTGTTAACTGAATCAATTTTTCAGTTCAGTCTTCCTCCTCAGACAACTACTGAATAGATCAAGACAATCAGTATTTCATCTGAAAGAGGTTTACTGAATCAAAAGATGAAATGTCATATCAAAGACATCTTATCTTTCAAAAGTAATGCAAGAAGTTAAAAAGAATAAAATTCATCCAAATCATACATATTTGTTATTCAAATATGTAAATTAAAAGTGAAATACCTTCTTTTAATTTCTTCTCTGTAAGAAGCTTAGCAGCATTAGAAGAAACTTTGTACAAGAATTCACAAAGAAACGTGGAATGTGAAGAATCTTCAGAGAAGCCACTTTCAAAACAAGTATCATAGCTCGGGAAATCTATTAAAAGACAAAGGAGTAAATAATATACAGATCTTCAGTTATATCAGTTATAACCATTTGAACACAGGTCTTTCTAATTCTGTATCTGAAAATACGTACTTGCTTTGCAGTATCTTTACTACAACAGTGATAAAACCTACTGGCTTTATTTTTATAATAAAGAATAAAATTCTTATATTCATAAAATAACAGTCCATATTTGTTACAACATTGCCATTGTCTACCACCGCTTGCCAAGGTAATATAAAATAGGGGTTTCTGATGTATTAAGCTTTCATTTTTATTCCTAGTGTAATACACTTCAATAGAAGGGAACTGCTTCTCTTGAGGGCTTATATAGAGTTTACCAGCAAGGCTGGCAGCAAACAGACCAGGATTCTGAGAACCATTACCAACATGCGTTGACCTCCCTTTCTCCGAAAATAGGAACAACAGCATGTGATGGCTGGAAGGCCAAAAGTAGAAAAGACAGAGTGAAGACAAGCAAGCTTCTCTCTCTGTACCCTTAGGACTACTTGAGACCATAGCTAGCAAAAAACCCCCACAGCTGCATGTTTGCTCCATGACTGAGCTCAGCATCCTATGATCCAGTGAATGGCAATGGCCTGAACAACGCTCAGAACTTAAGGCACTGTGCTTGCAGTAGGAGGCCTTAATTCATTCCCATGTTTCCCACTAAAACTTTTATTTTTCAACCTATGCAGTATTACTTTTCAGAGTGGCACAAGCCAATGGAAAGTAGTCCAAGGACTATGTCCACAGCTATTAGTTTCAGTGTAAATCTGCATGGGAACTTTCAGCCCCCGACTGCTTCAGATATGGTCCAGCCCTTTTAAAAGGTAAACTCAGTCACATCCCTACTCTGCAATTTATTTACTTATTGTTAAGAACAGCTTTCTGTTTTTAAGAGCCTTATAACAGTCACACACTGCAACCAGAACTGTTCACTTTCATGGCCAAAGTTTATCATATGCTCTAAGGTGCAACAGAAGCTCTGATGTGGAATAAAAAAGTTTTCAGGGATAGAACAATTGCAGGTTCAAGAGGTGAGTTTTATTTTGGGAGGAGAGTTTCTGAAAAAACAGGTAGGCCTACATGCAGCAGAGGTTTGTATCAATTTAAATAACCTTTAAACAACAACAACAAAAAAAACCAAAATGCCAAATAAACACTTTAGATATATGTTAAGTGTATATAGCCATTTTTTCTCGTAAGAGATAATAATAGCAGCGAAGATGATGTTTTTCTTCTCTGCTATAAATAAAGGTATGAGATCTATGCATAATTGCGTTGGTTTAGGGTTTTTTGAGTCCTAAACATGATGTCTGAGCAAAATAGTAATTTGTACACAACTGAAATTGGGCACTACTGAAATCCAGTTAACACCATCACAACTGCCCCTCCATTATAACACTGTTGTTCAAAGTAATGACAATTTTTCTTCTGAATTAATTCCTTCCCTTTTGCTCAATATAAAATTAGGTGATCAAAAAAAAAAGAAATACATCCTACCTGAGAACTTATTATGGTACAGGAATTCCATCTGCAGTCTTTGTCCAGCTTTCTTGGCTAGTAAGTATGGAGTACTGTAAACAGGGTCTCCAGTGGCACACATAGCATCAGCCCCACTGAAGAGCAACATCAGAGTTTCTAGCACATCTTGCTTGACTACAGCAGCACACAGCGCCTTATCATGGGGAGGGAAAATAAGAAGTCTGTTTAAATAAGAAAGTTACTGCCAACAAGTACATGTAAGGTAGATGCAAATCTTTTTACCTCCAATATAGTTCTCCTGCACTTTTAAAGACCATAAACATTTTTAAAACGTTGGAGTCATAAAGTAAGGTTTGAATCGAGAAAAAAGCAGCAAAAAGAAGAAAACTCCAAAACATCATCTCTTCAAGATGTTGCTGTCACGAATTTCCCTTGGGAAGGATAGCATGAAATAATACAACTGGAGGGGAAGCTTGCTGACTCTTTACAAAAAGTACTAAAGAAAAAAATAATATTATTTCAGATCTCAAACTCTAAGATTAGATCTTTAACTCTATTATGAGGAATTAGATTGAAATTCCTAGGTAGTTTTTAAAAACCATAGTCACAGTCAATAAGGTAACTATTCTTTAGGGCATTTTAATACTTATTACTTATTCACCTTCCTTGAAATTTAAAGATCTCACCAGATCCTTTTATTTTGTATACACAAAAACAGACAAACATAACCAGCTTTATATTTTTTTGCCTTTAACAAGGTTGATCCAAAACCTCAAAACCAGAAATAGCTACACAATTACAGCAACTTATTTCATTTAAATTTCTATTATTTCATATTTATTTAAATTATTTAGTTAATTAATTAGATTTTCCTTAAATTATTAAAGCATAAGAAGAGTATTACTATAAAATTTAGCTGCTCCAATAAACCTATAAGCATCCAGGAGACACAAGATGACAGGGAAGACAGTTCAGTAAAAGTTTTAGAATGAGTTGGCAATAAATGCCTTATTACATGGTAATTTCATATCTCTGTAGAGAATTTAACAATTTTTCCCAGTATTTAAATGATTATTTGATAGACACCCTCCCCAGCAAAATACAAATCCCACAGATTTAAGAAAAATCAAGCCTGTAATACAGTTAACTTCTGTGGTCTGGAGGTACAGTATTAAATAAAATCTCTTCCATGGCCACTATCAATAAATAGAAAGCAATCCAAATATCTCATTTTGCAAAGACAAAGTTATCCATGATGCCCCAAAATGTTTCCCAGATCCAATGAAATGCAGAAAATATAAATTCAAGCTATACAGTGAGATAGTTCTACACTTTGGCTAGTGATGTTTCAATGATAATTATTCTTATATGACCTTACTTTAACTAATTATGTAAGCAACTAACATAAAACTTATAAAATGTACAAAAAAATAACACTTTCTTTTTCAATACAATAACACTGAACAAATGAGACCATTCTGGTTCAAACTACACCTTTGAAATATTACTGCCTCCCCACAATCTCTGCATACTCTTTGAGAAAATTTGACTTATAATTGAATCCATTAATGTTGTGACATTTAAACTCTTTATATTCATAAACTCTAAACAATCATGATTCAAACCAAAAGATCACAGAATTCACTCAAATGGACATCACAATTTACACAGACAGAGAGAATTAGAATTTTTCATTTTATAACTGTAAAGAACTTATGTTATTTGTGTAAAAGGAAGAACTAAGAACACACATTTTTATTTATTTCAGCTCTTTCCAACAAGCTACAAGTAACTGTGGAAATGGGCATCAGCTACATTCACCATTGATAACAATGAATCATCTATCTAAGTATTAGATGCCAGACATACAACATATAAAAAAACACTTAAAGAAGGAATCAAAGAAGTAGAAGGGAAATCTATGTCCCTAGACTGTGCACTTTAAAGAAAAAATAAAGATTCATATTCACTGATGGCTCAGGAAAACATATTAAAAGTACTATGTAAGTACCATAACCTTCTGTAAACAAATGAATTGGAAAAAGAAGTTAGTTTTTCCAGTAGTCAAGAAATTATTCCTGTAAAGGCTGCAAAACAACCCTTATTCAACTGCATCTGAGTGTCACTCAGGTATCTACATTTATTTCTCACCAGTTTAATAAGATGACCAAACTGCACACCGACAAAATACAACACGAAAGTACTTTATGGGCTTAACCATGCTCATATTACCTTATTCAACTGTTCCTTGGTTTTGTAGAGAAAAGGTGCTTTCCTAAATTTTCCCTCTTTGTATTTTTGTGTAATGAATTCTATCCTTTTTTCTGCAGGGGCATCAATATGCAGCTCTTCATCTGGAGGAAGATTTCCTGCCCAAAAGCTGTTTGCCCTCTTATTTCCAATGACAATGAAGAGCTGAATGAGATGCAAGAAAAAAAAATGAGCAAAATAGTATGAAGGATATGAAGCCAGCCTCTAAATAGTTTCCAGTTACTAAAGTTGAAAAGGAAAGTTTTTAAAGAAAAGAAAATTCCCTGCAGGAGACAAAAGCCTCTCTCAGTCACTGCCTATGATCATTTATAAATAAAGTCTGCACTCATCATTTAGCATCAACAGCAGCTAAGCTTTACAAGGTTAATCAGTTACACTTCAGTACATATTAGAAAACACTAGTTAAAGTTCAGAGAACAGTAGCATGTGTTTTAATAAAAACACTGAAGGCTCAACTCTCTTCATCAACACCACTTTTTACCACTACATTTTAATAACCCAAGCAGTTAAACTGGTAGTGAGAAGTTTCCTTTTTTTCCCTTTCCAATACTGCCTCATCATGACCACTCTCCAAAAGCATTTTTTCCCCAAAAAAATTAAATACTTGGAGAAATACTAAGAGAAATTGTGCACACTGTTATCAAAACAAAGAAATATTTTGAATGACATAAAGATACATTATGCTCAGAAATATCAACTTTACTGTAACAGCACCACATTATTTAGCAGTTTAGCAGTTAGCTTTCTTCTGAATAAAGTAGTCAATTACTCCTTTACACACAGTAGGTTTCAAAATGTAACAAATAGTTAGAATATCACAACATACCTCAATAAGTTCATTGCTCCAAATACTGGCATCCATTTTTAGACTCCGGACCTTTGAATCTCTTGGTCCTAAAGATCTGTGTTGTCCTAAAAATCCAAGAGCATTTTTATTTAACCAAGGCACTTAAACTGGGTATCTCTTCTGCTGAGGCAGCAGAAAAATTAGATGAAGGCACATTTATTCTAATTGGTATTTTTATAGAGAGTTGGGTTTGACATTTGAAAAAATAAAAGCACAAAAAATACACCTCTTTTTTTCTTTTTTTTTTAAAAGTTAACTTTGCTTGATAGTAATGAATAAACAAAGTAGCCTGCCTGTCTGATGTAGAATACTTCTGGGATGGTTTGCTTTGAAAGAAAGCCTAGAATTATAAGCTATTACTTTGACTCTACTGTTTAAGCACATATTTAAATATAAAACATGATAAAACCAGATTTTTTAGTAGTGTCTGAAAATGCTATTCCTATTGGCACCAATATGGGCCCAGATGTAACAAAATTGATACCCAAAATTTATACACTGAAAATTTTTATCCTTTAGCATATAGCCTTGCAAAAGCCAGTTATTTCTCATGAAGTGCTAGGGTGTCTTAATTTCATCTAATTGTGAAGGGTTATTCATCTGAGAGAACTAAGTCACCACAGACCTGTCATTTATGCATGGAAGTGCTTTAGCATAAGAATGATCTTGGTATTTAAAAAAAAAAAAAGTTATGTTCACTTCTTGTTTCTCAAAACTTCCACAAGGATAACACTTCAAAAATGAAAAAAGCCAATTCAAGGACATACATAGATATGCAAATATGACATTTTGTAGAACCCACACAGCTTGTCATTAATTACTCTACCTGCGCATTTCTTGCATATGACAACACAGAGATTGATGGATGCCCAGTCAGGGTTGGGAGCTTTACAGTCAGCACAGCTCCTGTTGGATTCATTGAACCAAATCTTCTCAGCTACTTCATAATCAGATAGAGTTTCTGCTATCGATTGCTGGAGTGCTTCAATCCAGTCTTGTTTCTCTCTTTCTGACTCTGCTGTAAAGCTGCAACAATTGACTTTTCTGTGTTATTGATCTTTATTTTAAAGCCCAATTAAACATAGTCCATGGTCTCTCTTATTTATTACATTTAAACCTGAAATCACAGTCAAAAACTTTTTCCCTACACAGATATAAATACTAAAATGAAATGTATTATTTTGTATTTTTAGTCAACAAAACTCCCTCTGCTTTCATATTCAGTTTTCAACCAAACCACTAGTAGTATAAGCTACATAGCTTTTTTAGCATACACATAACAGTCCTGAGTTAATATCAATCTTTTTATGCAACCACATACCTAACTTAAAGACTGAACTTTAGCAAAAGCATAGAATGACCTAAGGAAACATGGAGACTTATTCAGAAGTAAAAATGGACTTGCTTTTCAATGAAATTTATTCTTTTTTAAAAATAAACAATAAACAAACATCAACATGGTGATGTCTTAGGGAAAGCAAAGAACTAGCTATCTACCAACTAGCCACAGATTCAAAATGCCGATCAAGATTAATATATGTGCTAATCGACTAAGAATGAAAGTATTTGCTAACATTTAGAAAACCCAGGAGAACAGTGTTTTCCTTATCTCCCTCATTACTGATATTTCATTTAAGAAACACTACAACATTAAACAAAATGCTTTTATTAGTATATACTTCCATTTTCTTAAAAATCATTACAAGTCACAGCATCAGCCAAAGTAAAACTTTCAGCTGCTTTCAACCAAGGATTTCTACAAGGGATAGCACATGACAGATTCTTTTCAAATAAAATTCTTAATACTAAATGTATGCATCACTATTTCACTACTGCAATTTATTATTCTTTAGGATGGAGTTGCTAAAGTTAAAGAGTTTCTTTGCTTTTTTTCCCTTTTGACTTTGCACAAAATGAACAAAGAAGGCTACATAAAAATATGAATCTGTGGGCATAATATGCCTAGTCAGGGAGCTAACAGATGAAGCACAGAGCTAAACAAAGGAAGAAAATCCTTCTATTTTTTAAAAAAATTGCTTACTATTCTTAATAAAAACATTATCACTTCATCCAAAATAGCTAAGGCAATGCAGTATGAAGCAAGTATTTCTTTAGTGTGTTATTTAATTGCATATTTTGTAATGTAAACATTAAATTTCTCACCTAAAGCTTTTATAAGGAGTAATTATTTCAAAAGATTGCTTTGCAGCACGATCCACTTGTTTTACGTTTGCCACATTCATAGGGATCAAAGTGATACCAAATCCTGTCTTAAAATCCTAGGGAAAAGGTAATTAAAGTTCAGGGGTTTATCATTCAAGCATCAAACATGTACAGAACAATTATTTTAGCATGGTCCAAAAAAACAAAGTCAGTAATATACATTCTTACCAGAACATACAAGCTACCTCTAAATCATTAAAGGCTAAATAAACTTACACTAAATTTTGTCCAAAGACTACATTTCTAATTGCTAGAATGACCTTACTTGATTGTTAGTAGGAGATAAAATGCCCATGCTAACTATTAAAAAAAAAAAAAAAACAAACCAAAAAAACACAACAGGTTAAAAAACAGATTGCATTAAAATGTGGATGGAAAATTACAGCAAAAATTATGCTTCAGTGTCTAAATGTCATTGGCATCAGTTTTTCTTGCTTTTAAACCTTTTAACAAAATAAAATATATATAAAATTCTTTCTTAAACCTTTGATTGCTCATTCTTATGATCTATTATACGAACAAAACATGTCTTTGAAAAGAAGTCCTATACAGCAGATAAAAATAGACAAAGGGTTAGGTGTGACTCAATTATTAAAAAGTATTTTTGCCTTAAACCAAGAGAAATTTTCTTTTTCTTCTGCATGGAACAATGTCCTTAAAATAAAAATAACTTTTGCATTAACACACATAATAAAATGTTCAGTGAGCTCTTGTGAAGGCCTCTCAAACATATGCATTTTGGAAAAACTGGTATGTTATTTCTGATCCATTTGCAATGCCATCAGTATTTCCTTCTTAAACTGATTTAGATGTTCATCTAAAGGTAGCCACTTCAACAAGTTTATTTTCTGGAAATACTACCATACTTCTTGGAAACAATAAACGCATCAGTAAAAAAACCACACACACACAAAGAAAAGAAAAACAAACACAAACACACCACCACAAAAAACTCAAAACAAAAAACCTGCATCATCCAAGGAAAAAGCCAAATTCACACATCTTACCACCTGCAAGTTGTTCACAAAGTTACCTCTCACATAACAAGTAGTTGGGTAGGGACTTATAAAAATGAAAGCACTGAAGGGTAAAAGCTTGAGTTGCCTGCTTGTGCAGAGGGGATTGTTTTTCTAGCTAATACATATTTAAACCTGCATCACTGACAAGCTTCTCTTTGTAAGATTCTCAAATTCTTAAGCATTAAAGCTCACATGGAGAAAATACTTCACAAAGCTCTTTTAATTTTATTGCCCTATTTCAGGTATGAGCAAATAAAAGGAACATTTTAGCCATGATTATTAAGGCTAAATGTGACATAAGACACACGTGTGTGTGTCTACGCACCAAGCAGAAATATCAATTATAACACATGAGGCACTGAAGTGAATAACACCCCAAAAAGCCTAATAGTGTCCATTGCAGTATGATATTTTTAAAATGCCAAAATTTCCACTAATTAAACATACTGTGGAATAAGTCAGCTAATATTTCCTCAACAAACTTCTTATTAAGAATGTTTGAATTTTTTTACATTCCATTACCTTTAACAGTAACTGAGGAATCCAGACATGGATTTCAGGAAAATCCTCCACAAAAAGTAATAACTTTACAATATGCAACCTGGCTCAACTTCTCCTCATATAATGCATTTTTAAATAGTTCTGCTTGTCTTCTACCCTCATATCCTTAGACATTTTTATCCTCTCTCATCTTCAGCCTTCACTCCATTTCCTTATTTATCAAGAGTTTTGATACTGACACACCTGCCTTAGAAGAGAGCAGAGTTTTGTGAAGCCTACACAGTCCCTAATTCATCCTCAAAGATCAGTTCTATGGGAAAGGAGTGAACAGAATAATCTCTTTTTGAATATGAACTTGACGGCATCCTCTGTAGCAATGAAGCATTCTTAAAGGCTGATCTCACCAGTGAGATAAACAGAAGCATGAACTATTAAAAAAAAAAAAAAAACAACAAAAAAAAACACCAAAACCCAAAAGACTGAGGATAGAAAAATACAACATTTCTATTTCTATCTGCAAAATTAAAAAAAAAAAAGAAACCAAGCCAAAACAATCCAAAACTTTAAACTTTTTAGAATTAAATGGTTTACATGGCCAAGATGTAAACTGGATGCAGATTTCATTTATTGGTTTCAATTATTTCAAATAATTGGCCTTAAGAAATCCTGATTTTTAAAGGACAGGTAACAAGACAATACTTGTACCTGAACAATGCAATGCATTCTTTTTTTATTAAATAACAGCTGAATGACTTCCAGAAGCCATCATTAATAGGAGTTTAATATACTCACAGGTCCAGATTAGAGTTCACTGAAGGTAAATGATTAACAGAGACAACAAAAATAATAACCTACCATACTGAGCCAGATCAAAAGTTCCCCTAGTACAACAACTTCCATTTGGGCACTTGCTACTGACAACTGTCATAAAAACAACATAAATAAGAAAAGGTACATTCTCATCTTCTCAAATAAGCTTCCAGTAACCTAACAATGTCCAGTTTGGAAAGTCCCTGAACAAACAGTTGTAGTAAAGCCAGACATACTTACTACCCACAGACATACATTTCCTCAAGGAAGTAAAAAAATATCCAAAACATGCTTTGGAGTCTTTCCAACATCCTAAACAATACATTTCTCCAATATTAATTGTAAAAAAAAAAAAAAAATGAAAAAAGAAAAAGTTTTTTTCGTGCATGTATGTTGGGGCTTTTTTGCCTGACAACTGAGAATTTCATTCCATGACATAAGAGGAAAGAAACACTAACTAAACTCCATTACCTAACTATTCCATCCTGTTCCTTATTGAAAATCTCTATTCTATACTCTTTTCAGTCTCTCTCTCATGCCTTCAAACAACTGGTTGCACCTGCTTTCCTTGGAGCAAACAGGGAGCAGGCTGCATGGAGGTAATGTACTGCATGAAGATAGCATAGACATTAATGCCTGAAAACAGACACCGAACTTTGACGTACTGAACTTAATACAGAATCAAGAAAGTGCTCTAGAAACAAAGTGCATTAATTTGAAAATCTTTATCTTTAGCAGCACCAACCCTCCAAAATTTGCATATGTGCATTGTATGAACAATTCCACTGAAGAGAGAACAACTCACTATGTTTTAAATTCAACAAGGGCGTAAGAACTTAGTGTACTGAAATTCAGTATGAAGAATACCTGAAATGTTAAGAAATTAGATTCTACTTTTCAGAACAGAAGACAGTGGCAAATAAAGCAATTTCACAGATACATTACAGTTAAGTTATTTCCATTAATGGTCCAAACAAATTCTTTACAGTAAGTGGACAACACTTGGCATATACCAGGCTTTGTGAGCAACAGGCACACTGGAATCCAATTTTCAGTGTTCAGAATTATATGCTTTCAGGAGTGTAGTCTTCTCTCCTTCAGAAACACAAGTGGGAATTGGTACAGGGAAGAAAGAAGTGCTCCACTTTGAAAGATAAATTCATTCACTTCGAGTGCACAAAAGGACAATAAGGCCATTCAAGTAGTATACAAAACATACTGACAGTAAGACCAAGCAGTATCTTTTCAGAAAAAGAATTGTCTTGCTTCTATAGACTGAAAGCTCATTGTTTCAAATAGCCTTAACACAGTTTAGTGTTTCTGACAAGCAAAGAAAAGCTTGATTCAAAAGTGCAGAAAGACGAGAGTTGGGTTGAATTTTTTTATTATTATTTATTTAAATATAGATATGACTTAAATGCCTATATACTATCTCCATGAACTTGAAGAAAGGTTGAAAAATGGGTTGACAATAAGTTTCAAAAAACCCCAAACAAATTCCTTATAGTTACAGTAATAAATCAAAAGTAGTCACTAAACAGCACAGTTAACTGAAGGATAGAACTACTAATAAGAGATGTGTACTGGCTTTCTGATCAGCTGTGGTTCCTTCCTGACGGAGGAAAGATTACAACGTGTGAATCCTGCTGTCATTACCACCTGTCTGAAAAACACATAACCTATGAAAACCTGTCGGCAAGATATAAACCATGAAGTCATTTAACTGTTTTTAATACATACCTTTAATGTGTATCTACAAAGTGCCTCTAAGTGTACAAAACTGCCTTTTGTTATGTATTATCTTTTCATACGCAAAAGCTACCCTGTGAGAGACTTTACAAACCTTTCTCCAATTCTGTTTTGGATGAAATAAAAGGAGTTTCAAAATTAGTCTCATACCTTTCCTAATATACTGCTACTCCTCTACAGATACAGAAATAAACACCATGGTTAAAGGACACTAATGTATGAATGAAATCATGCAGCCTGTATATAAACAAGGCTAATTTTCAGAGTTGCTGGACACCTAACTTTCGGTATGTTCTCTTTAAAAAGACAGATTTGGGCATCCTTCTGTATGTAATTTGTAAAAAAATTTGTAACCAGAGGCTGAATCTTGTGACTCTCAGTGAGTAGACTTTCTCTGCAAAATTAGTCTTCTACAAAAATTCTTCTTCTGCTACCTGGATAGTATTTTTTTTTGAGGGGTTTTTAAATTTATTTTATTCCCCTTCCCCTTAGTTTTACTCTAGCAACACTTGGGCTGGCATTCCTGTTGGTCTAGTCAAACCAAAATTAATCTGAGCCCAGGAGCTCTAGAGATGCTGCTTTTGTGCCTCAACTTCTACTTTTTCAGCAGTTATGTTATTGGATGCACTGTCTTTCATGGATCTAACATTACTTACACAATAACAATATATAAAGTTGGTTAAAAAAAACCCTTGCATCAGAAAAACCTCTCAGAAAAATGCAATTAAAAAAAATCCAAACACAAGTACAGTTTATCCATAATCGTCACATAAAAATTATTGAAAATAAATGAATCACAAGTTTTATTTTAAATGTTAACTATTATTCTTACATTAGAAATATAACCGGGGTTTTTTTTTGAAATTGCTACATCAATTGAGTATTCTCATTGCACATCAGTTTCCTTCCTGTCAATTATGAGATCATAGTCCCTTTACATTTTTTGTCTTTGGCTGTCAGATCTTGAGCTCATGCAATATTTAAGGAGGTGCACTCATGCACACACGTAGATATATATAATAAAGCTCAAATAATTTTAAGGGGCAAGAGATAAAAAACCAAGGTTATACTACACATAAATCATACATATACACACGTACACTACTCTTGTCCTACTGTCCATACGCAGAAAGTTCTTGACCTGTAATCAAATATCTCTGATCAAGTTTCAAAATAGGACTTTACATGGTTCCTTGAATTTACCATTTAATTTGCAATAGCTCTTTAGGCTTACTCAGGGGAAGCTATCACAAAAGTTGTGACAATTAGACTATTTCTGGAAGATCTGAGAATTCCCACAAGAATTTAACCCCATGGCATTTGATTCCCTTCAAATAAACAAATCATTCCAGAGGTGTTAAAAGCCAGTAACTAGAATACTTCAGATGAAGCATTCATAGTTTCTTTCCTCTCCTTATTAGGTATTGGAGGTATATACTTCAGCCTTTCCAGCTATTAAGGAAGGCTAATTTCTGCAGCAGAAATTTGGTAAAAATTGACTTCCATGTTAATGAAAAATTAAGACATTTTTATAGTAATGCAGAAATTGCTTTGGTGATATTAATTCTTCTCCACAAGTTTACATTGATTTCCTCTCCTTTTACATATAGTGGGCATAGCAGCTCCAGTTACTTTTAATCAGGCTTTTCAAATCTTTAGAGACTTACATCCCTCAACACAGTCTAGAACATTTTAATATAGATTTCAGGTGATAGTTACATATTGTGGATTGGAATAGAAACCACCATGAGTAAAGACCCAGGTATTCTCTCTTACAATCTTTTTAATGAGGTCTCAAAATGGAACAGCAGTGAAGCATATAGTATATAATTATATGCACAAAAAATTATGTTAAAAGAACATGAAGTTTGCCAGCTCGAGTCCTGATAAGCAAGGAGATGCCAGAATTCTAGTTGTCTGTGCATGTTAACTGTGTAGCTTCGTGTTCATCTGTTATGATATGTGAGCTAGTCACATCATCAGTTTTATATTCTTCATTTAACTAAGCAAAATTCTTTCCTCTCTTAATAGAACCACTAGAAAAGGATTCAAGCCACTATTGCAAAACAATTTGTAATAACCTGGCATCCAAAATTTTGGGGATTAAAAAGAAGGAAGACAGCAAAAGGTAAGAAAGGCCACAAAGACTAGTTCCAGTCAGTAGCATGTAGTAGGCTTGTCTGCAGTCAAGTGTATTGGATATGCTACTGGAGTACATCCCTTTCTGTATCCCTCCACATCATTATATTATAAAGGAATCTGATACATGTACTTTGATATGACTCTATGATGAAATTCAATAAATAAGAAGTGGGAGCAACTAAGAGATTAGTTTCAAAATGCATTCCTGACCAACACTCTAAGGTAGTTACAACCTTAGATGTTACCACTCATCAAAGTTACAGATCTCTCTATTCACTTACTACAGAAGTAATTCAGAATCCTCACTTCAGCAGCTATGTGTGTGTGTTTTGCAGTATCAATACAGTTTTATATCACTTGATTATGTGCCACCAGGCACATGCCTTGCTTGTTGTATGGGATGGATCTAGGACAGGAAGATGAAAGCTCCCTTCCAGTATGGGCTGTAAAATACAGATCAAAAAAAAAAAAAAAAAAAAAAAAAAAAAAAAAAAGGAGGATCACATAATTCAAGTAACTGAATACTGTCCTGGAGAGTTAGCTCTTATCTTTGCCTTTTTCAGTTTCTGCTCAGTGTAAATCAAAAACCTTAGCATACAGTCATTTCACTGTACATTTTTCATTTCCTAGTACCTGACTTTATGCTCTAGGGTTTGATTTGCAGAACTGCTGAGCAATTGGAACTTCAGCCAAGACCTATGAAAGCAGTATTTTGAACAGGTATAGTTTGACAGAAAAGTATTCCCTCCCAACTGCCCATAAAAGACTGAGAAAATAGAGAATGCAAAATATATGGATATTTGAACCCTTCATTCTGTTTCTCAAAACTGTGTGGTCATACGGAGGAGACAATCATGTCCCTTTACCTAACAGGAACTGATGGAAAATAAATTAATCACTGTTCCTCAAATAGCCACACACAGCAATTACCAATCATTTCCTCAAAGAACATTCCTTTATTGGTGAAGGATTCTTTCAAATGTTATACACTTTTCAACAGTGTGCAATAAAAAAGGCATGGGTTAGTCCATGAAAAGAAATTAAAATTACCAAACAGTTACCAAGTACATAATGCACTGAATGAGATACTGATCCAGTGAAAGAAAATAGCCTATTATAGTATCTACTGCACAATATTTTAATCAGATGAAATTAAGGTTTCAGGAATAAGCCCAGTTTTCCCATGATCAGAGCGGATGCACAAATCTGTGATTGAGATAATGTTTTTTCATACAGATCTTCCTTGAATTTTCAAGTATTATTAGCTGAGTTCTTCACAAAAATCACGTTTATAGAATCAAATGAGCATCTGTCTCCCTAAGTGACTCCAAATAAGTTTTCACTCTAGATAGATGCTTGACTTCAATGAAATTCACCATAACAGCAGCCAATGAACACTTCAGGTCTTAAGACTTAAGGAATATAGGTCAGAACTGAGAACATGGAGTTTGTTTCCCCACTCTGTTACTCCTCAGTTCCAGAAGGAAAAGCTTTAGAGTATGGTCACAGTGAATTAAGACAAAATGATGCAATCTGGAAAGTGATGTTCAAAGTCAACAGCTGCAAGCACACACAGACATGAATTAAAAACTTCTATTTCTTAATCTTCAAAAACAAGCTAGAAGAAGGCAACAGAGAGTAGAGAAAAGGTCATAATTCCAGATATTCTTAAGTTTCTCACTAGTGCAGAAGTATGCTGAAAGGGAAGGGGAAGAAACAACCCACACTGCAACCATGCCTTGCTATTACAAATAACTTGTATGCATGCCATATAGTGGCAGTCCAGTAACCCTTTTGTTACTTCTGAAATAACTTGTGTGAGTTGTTGCATCAATGTAAGGAACTGAATTCTACATAAAGTTGTACATTTTAACACAAAGTAGTTTAAAGCTATCAGTGGAAAGTAGAGTTCATCACTTAAAGGTACCATTGTAATTTGCATTCCTGCTTTAGAAATATACCAAAGTAACTAAATTCTTCAACTATTCTACAATTCAGAGCTCAGCTGAGGTAAAGCTTGATTCAGACCATACTCCATTCTTCAGGCACATACTTCCTTTTTCTTGTCACTCAACATATTAGGAAAGCAACAGTCTTGCATCTGAGGCACCTAAGACAGAACGAAGCATTAAAAGCAAGCTAGTAATACTGCATACATAACCTGCCTTCCAGTCTTCCCAAATACCCTGATACCAAGCAAGAGAGACAAACCTGCTCTGTTGTGTCACCCCTTCTCCCACCACACATGGAAGACAAGTGTAGGCAAAATTCCAATTTGAACAATTACAGCAGGATCTTACCATCTAGAGAGGCTGAAGCCACTGCAGCCTACCTATGATCTTCATGAAGAATCATGAGCTGACATAAAGACACTACAACTAAATAAACACTTAAATAAAAGTCAAAGCCGGTATGAGCAAGTACAGTCTATATTCAAGGTTTTCACCTTCACTCTTATTCCAACTACCACTCATAACTTTGCCTTACATTTATAGAGGCAATCATGTTTCTTAAGATACACAAATTCTAACATATGGAAATTCATTTAATTTTAGAGTCCATTTCTTCTTACTTGCTTCACATATTCTTCATCCCAAAGAGACAGCAGTTTAACACATGCAAAATCTGTAATTACATGGAAATTACTCAATTTTCCTCACTTCTGTTGTTTGACTGTTTCCACCTTTTTTTTTTCTTTTCATTTAGCTGAAACAGGTATCCCTATAGCCACTATCCCAAATTCACACAGTGCTGAACATTTCCCCTACGATGAGCACCCTGAGCAACTCCTTCATACAAGGACTTTTTAAAACATAGCTATAACTATTGCAATTTTAAGTAGCCATCTGCTCTCTTCCTTGGAAGTGCTTCATGAATGGAAATCATCTTAGAAGTTTTACCAAGACTGTTCTCTGGAGACCAGAGGTATCACTGAATTTTAAAGTACCACATACAGCTATGACTGTTGACTCCCTCGAAGGCAGGGAGGCCCTGCAGAGAGACCTTGACAAATTAGAGGACTTGAAAATCACCAACTATATGAAATTTGACAAGGGAAAGTGCCAGATTCTGCACCGGGGATGGAGCAACCCCAGATGTACATATAGACTGGGGAATAAGATGCTGGAGAGCAGCACACAGAAAGGGACCTGGGGGCCCTGGTTGACAGCAAGTTGAGTGAGTCAGCAGTGCCCTGGCAGCCAGGAGGGCCAACCATGTCCTGGGCGGGGCATCAGGCACAGAATCTTCAGCCAGTTGAGGGAATTGTCCCACCTGCTCTGCACTGGTGCGGCCTCACCTTGAATATTGTGTGCAGTGTTGGGCACTGCAACATAAGAAAGATATTAAGCCATTAGAGAGTGTCCAAATGAGGGCAATGCAGATGGTGAAGCGCCTTGAAGGGAAGCCATATGAGAAGCAGCTGAGGGCATTTGGTCTGTTCAGCCTGGAGAAGAGGAGACAGAAGAGATCTCATTGCAGTCTACCACTTCCTCATGAAAGGAAGAGGAGGGGCAGGCACTGATCCCTTCTCTGTGGTGACCAGTGACAGGATCTGATGGCCTGAAGCTAAATCTCCCCTGAAGGGAGTTATTAAAAAATGGGGTTTCATCCAGACATTGGTTGGGTGCTGGAACAGACTCCCCAGGAAAATGGTCACAGAACCAAGCCTGACCAAAAAGCGTTTGGATGATACTCTCAGGTACATAACGTGACTCTTGAGGATGATCCTGTGCAGGCTAAGGGTTGGACCTGATGATCCTTGTGGGTCTCTTAACTCAGCATATCATTTGATATTCTCTGATTCTGACCCACACACCAGCAAACTGAGCCCACTTCATGGCATAGGGAAGCACAGCTACAAAAAGTTCTGAGTCATAACTAAAAGTATGCAGGTGCATCTTATGATACACAAGTTTCAACAAAATTGCAAAGGTTTGATAAGATATAAAAGCAAATCTCATAGAAAGTAAAGATAAAGAAACAGGGTCTGAAACACAGCTCTGCATAGATGCAACCCTTTCACTTCTAAATTAGCATTTTTTTGCCAATAACATCAATAAAGGCACACAAGTTTCAGATCTACACTGCTAATTGTACATATTTGCCATAAGCAAGTACCTAAGGATCATTCAGCTGTACATTGTTGTTAAATAAAACCAAACAAATTATAGATCATCCTTTTTTAGCAGTCGAAGTGAGAAGGTTATAAATACCTAATGATCACAGAGCAGTTAGAAAAACAGTTATGTATATATGCAGGGTGAAATAAATCTGTCTAGGTAAGTTGCATAAAAATGGCAGGGACCTCTTCTGTGTGGCTGGTTTGTTTTATACAAATTAAGACAAAAGATTATAGAATCCACTTCACTTCTTTTTGTGAAAAAAGAAGTACAAGTTGAAACAAACCAATCTGACAGTCAGAATCCATCTCCCACATGAGCATCAGTGATGACCAGTCAGCACTGTCTCCTTTTCTTCTCTTATGGCTACTCAGAGCTAAAGAATTTTGCCTTGATCAGTTTCTCAGCTTTTGTTATGACCCCCATCTCTTGGCTCATCAGTTTTCTTGCAGTCCAGTAAATTGGCAGCTGCTCAGTTCCTTCAGGGGAGAGAATCAAAAGTCAATTGTAATAATAGGCTGCAATTACTCCTGTGTTGCAGGAACTGAGCTGCTGTTGCTGACTGCTGTCATTTTGTCTGTCTTTGAACTTCTTTAGGACCTTATGGCAAGGAATTACAGCCCTCGGCTGGAAAAAGCACCATACACACAATGTCCTGCAGAGCCTTTCAAACAAGCACCAGAAAGGCTGATTATGAGACAGGAAGCAGTATACGAAGCCGTATTTATTATACCAATGCACCCACACTGCTTCAAACCTTTTTTAAACCTCACTCATGTATCTCCAACACAGTTCTGCATACTGGGCCTGAACTGCAGACAAGTATAAACATGGACACATGCAGTACAGTGGACACAGACTCCTCTCTGCCTAGATGCAGAGCACAGAAACTTCTCAATTTGGAAATACTGGCTGGTACAAGACAGAGACAATTTTACCATAACTGAATTGGAGTCATATCCAACAGTCAGTTGCAGGGATTTTGTACTATTTTTTAATAGTCTAACTCACCTTAAACAAAGAAATAGACATGCAATCAATGTAATGCAATAATTAAAAACTATATATCAGAATGCAAAAAAGAATTAGCAAAATCAATAATTAAAGTGTTTACCTCCATGAATAAAAAATTTACTTATCAGCCACTGCATTACTTGAATCAGTTTTTTTGGGTTTTTTTTAAGCAATTTGATTGGAAATGCTACACAAATACAACAAAAAGGTCAACCAAGAGGAAAAATAAACCAAATAAAAATAAACCAAACAAAATTAAAGTTGTTTGAAATGCTTAAAACATACTAATGTATGTCATTAGGCATGATTTAAAATACAAACAAGATTTTTTTCCACCTTTTATTTTCTGAATCATTGCTTTCTACATATTTTCCTGAATATATTTTCCTTCTCAACCACTGTCCAGGCCTGTTCACATGGTTCTTTGGCTGTCTACTGCCAAGTGTTTTGACAACCTTCCGTCTTAAGTGAAAAAACCTTGATTTTTTTTTTCTACTATTCAGTGCATGTAGCATTTTTCACATGTTTCTTTAAAAGTGTTAGAGATCAAACAGTCATTCTCCTAAACCTGATGGAGCCAGACCCACCTACTGAGATGGAAATAACTTTAGAGTGAAGTTTTCTGAGAATATCTCTAAAGATAACGATTTTTAATGAATGAGTTTTAAGACATGCTATCTCTAGCAAGATACTACTTTGCACGCAAAATATTTAAGAGGGAGAATTTAATTTAATAACCATGACATTGAAGTGTTTCATGAAGCAAAAATTCAATGTGAGTTGATTAAGTTCAAATTTGTTGGCCAAGCAATTTATTAACCAGTGACAGAAATTATTGCTGAGAAAGCACATCGGGGTATTCCTCACATCCTCACTATCCTGTAAAGCATAAATTTCATTCCTGTTGCTGTAAGGATCATGCATTTATTTAGAATAAAACTGTCCGATATAAGACAGGGGAGTAAAGAAAATAGTGTTTTGTTACTGTGTAAACAATGCCACACTGTTCAAAACATAAAGAAACCAGCACAAATTAAGAAAAATAAAATACGGTCCAAAAGATTAGAATGTCACTTGTGCTTCAGTGATATTGAAGTTCTCAGTATTTTAAGGATCATTCCCTATAATTATTTTAGTAGTCCAATAGCAACTCCAACCTGCTCTCTCTTTACTATGATCAAAGATACTGCACACACTTCCAGCACACACTGCAGAGAAGTACAGTTTTGGAGCAAAAATCCACTGTTGGATTAAGTGTTTGTACAAAAAGAGGTGGCAGGTGAAAAAATATGAAGGGGGAAAAACAGGAGATACTACAAATTCTGAGTATCAACAACAAATTCCAATGGTCCTTTTATCTGATGAACAATGGAGATGGAAGTAAGATCACTCAATCTTGAAAATCACCAGTGAGTAACAACAGAAATCCATGAATGCCAAACTGCTTGTTTTTTATGAACACTGTGCATTTCCTGCTTGATCAGCTTCTACAAGCTAAATGCATTATGATCAATCACCTGCTTTTAAGTGCTTGGAATTCTAGACATTACAGTGTCAGTTACAGGGCACATTAATGAATTGCAAGCATACTCTTTGGTCTCTTGCTGCTGCACATTAATCCAATTTATTTAGCATCGCAACCAAGGAGAAAATTTTAATCATCATAATGTGACTGCCAGTGCTCAACTGATCATACTTGTCATAGATTAGGCAAATCATAGTCTTCAGTAACATTGCTTTTCCACTTTCAGACTGGACAAAAAAATAGCCTCACCTCCCTGTTAGCTTTCACAGAACAGTATCAATACTTAGCATTTTATCATATAGACAATGTACCAAAAACTAAAACTATCCTTTTGTGACATTACTTGTCTGAGCTCTACCACACCAATTATAAACTGAATTCAGAAACCATATTTACATAATTGAGTTTTAATGGATTTCAAACATGGCGAATTGGTAACAGAAGATATATGCTAAACAATTAAAAATTTGCAATAGTATATCACGGTATTTTTAACTAATTAGGCAATGGAATTCACATATACTATCATGGAAACCTGGTGACAAGAGACGAGGAGAAGACTGAGGTACTCACATTTTTTGCGTCATTCTTCAATAGCAACCTCTCTGCCCACATCTCTCAAGTGGATGGACAGCAGAATGAGGACTGGGGAAGTGGAGTGCTTTCCACTGTCAGAGAAAATCAAGTTCGTGACCACTTGAGGAACCTGATTGTACGTAAGTCTATGGGACCTCATGAAAATGCATCCCAGAATCCTGAAGGAATTGGCTGATGTAGTTGCCAAGGCACTCTCCATGATATTTGCCAAGTCAGGAGAAGCGCCAGGTGACTGGAAAAAGGGAAACATTGTACCCATCTTTAAAAAGGGTAGAAAAGAGGACCCTGGTGTTAAGGAAACTTCCCAGTCTACCATTCACAAGACCCTCTCACAGTCACACTCTCAACACCAGAGACTTTATCTGCTGGAACCGAAGTGCTGTCACAGCAGGTGACTCCAGTGAGCTGACAGGCATCCTATTTTGACTCCCCACACATCCCACTCTCATGCACTCAGACCAGGTTTCCCATAGCGGAGTCTCAGATATCTCATTCCATAAAGCAATTTATTCACAGTGCAGTAATCAGCTTGAGCTGGTGCCTCCCAGGAGGACCCTCAACAAAGGAACCCCTGGGCTTTTATACCCTCACAGTCTACCTCCACATAGGTCTCGAACTTCCTCCTGAGTCCTCAGTTCTTGCTGTCTCTCCGTGTCCATTTGCCACCAATCTTTGTGCTCTTTGTCATGCAAAAGGTTGGCAGTCCATTGTTTGTTGTCTTGGGCTCCCAAGCAGAGCTCAATTTGCATCTCAATCTGCATCATGAACTGCAGCTCGCAAACCTGCACCAGATATATTCCTCAACACTGGAAACTACTGACCTGTCAGTCCCACCTCTGTGCCTGGGAAGATCATGAAAAAGATTCAGCCAGCCAGCATGCCTTCACAAAGGCAAAGTCCTGCCTAACCAACTTAGTGGCCTTCGCTGATGGAGTGACTACATCAGTGGACAAGGGAAAAGTTACATGTCATTTTTTCTGAACTCCTGTGAAGACTTGGACATGGTCTCCCACAACATCCTTCTCCCTTAATTGCAGAGACTGATTTGATGAGTGACGTGTTAGGTGGATAAGGAATTGGTTGGATGGTCACATCCAGAGGGTAGAGGTCAACGTGTCAGAGATCCAAGACACCACAGGATAGCGTTGAGTGGTGTCCCTCGGGGGTCTGTATTGGGCCAAGTGCTATTTAATATCTTCATTAATGACACAGATCAAGGGATCAGGTGCACCCTCAGCAAATTTGCAGATGGCACCAAGCTCAGTGGTGCACTTAACACCCTGGGGGACAGGATGCCATCCAGACCTACACAAGCTCAAGAAGAACTTCATGACGTTTAATAATGCCAAGTGCGAGGTGCTGCACCTGGGTCAGAGCAATCCCCAGCATCAGCACAGACTGGGGGATTAACAGATGAAGAGCATCACTCCTGAGAAGGACTTGGGGGTGCTGATGGGATGAGTGGCTGGACATGAGCCAACAATGTGCACTTGTAGCCCAGAAAGCCAAACATGTCCTGAGCTGCATCCAAAGCAGCATGGCCAGCAGGCTGAGGGACGTGATTCTTCCCCTCTACTCTACTCTTCTCTGGTGAGACCCCACCTGGAGTGCTGCATCCAGCTTTGGTATCCCCAGCACAGGAAGGACATTGACCTTTTAGAGTGAGTTCTGAGGAGGGTCACCAAGATGATTAGAGGGATGGAACACCTCTCCTACAAGGAAAGGCTATCAGAATTAGGATTTTTCAGCCTGTAAAAGAGATAGCTTAGAGGTGGACTCAACTGAGGCTTTTCAGTACCTGAAGGGACCCCCCAAGAAACATGTTGAGGGACTTCTTACATGGGTATGTAGTGACAGCAAAAAGTGGAATGGTTTCAAGCTGAAAGAGTAGGTTTAGATTAGATATTACAAAGAAATTCTTTACTGTGACAGTGGTGAGGCACTGAAACAGACTGCCCAGAAAAATTGTGGATGCCCCATCTCTATGTTCAAGGCCTGGTTGTATGGGGCTTTAAGGAATCTGGTCTAGCGGGTGGCATCACTATCCATGGCAAGGGTGTTGGAACTAAATGATCTTTAAAGTCCCCCCCAACCCAAGCCATTCTATGATGATCGTAACATACATTTATACCTATCTGAGACTGTGGAACAAACATTTCAGTGTGGATATGTTGTCTACACTGCCTCAGAAATGCTCTGTGCCGTTGTAATGGTTGTGTAACTTTATATGAGTATTAATATTACAGCTATGCTAATTATTTTAATATCTGAAGTAAAGCATGCAGGCTGAGGAAAAAAAGTAATCAGTGTTGTCACTGATAGGTTTAAACTTACCTCTGAACCAAATGCAGCAAGTGCATAGAAGTGTTCTGCAATGCCCTTAATTCAAAGGGGAAAAAGAAACGAAAGCTACTGACTAAATGTTTCCTATTAGAACTGACTTATATGTTTAAAATTAAACAGAAGTCAATTTGATACAAAATAATGTTCTATCTGCCTTTAATTCTACAGTGTATTGAACTATTGAATAAAGAGAGATCTAAGTATGCTTGAAAAATACTGGGTATTTTCTGTTTCAGTGTCACCTCAAACATTCTTGCTGCTCACACAAAAAACCCTGTTATTTAAGTGTGTATATATATATACAAACACTTACTGATTATACAACCCTTCAGGTTAATTAAATGCAGAAATAACTTGTTCATGTGATTTAAAATACATACACAAATAAGACTTGGCCTACCACTGTAAACGAAAGTTCTCATAACGATGTTCTGCTTCCTATATTATTTTGATCCAATACATTATTTTACTATGGGATTTGAAGTCAAGTTAGCAGTTCTTAAAAATAAGTAATATATATAGTGATGGAAAATGGTCTCAGGTAATTCCAACACTCAGAGAAAAACGATATCCCCAATATTGCATAAATAGTGTTACGCAGCCTTATGACAGACCTAAAACCATATTCAATTGCTTCTGCCTGTGCTGTGCCACTATGTAAACTCTTCAGAATATTCAAAGAAGTCCTACTTTTCTTCATTGTTAATTTTTAAGTGATCAAGGTAGCTGGCTATATATGTACTAGGCATCCAGGAAGCTTGATTGAATATTACTGAAAAACTGACAACTTTGCCATTTTCCTTCCTCCTTTCCTACCGTTCATTCCAAATGAGATTAATCATGAAGCTTTTTATCACTGTGGAAGCATTAGGTGTACTTACATCTCAATGAGATCTTAGTAGCATAAAAACAAATTAACAGGAAAAATGTAGGAATTGGTTTACAATATCTAGCATGGAGAAAGTCCTGACAGAAACGGATTTGTGAAGATGATCAACAAGCCACTGATAATGCTTTAACTGATGTTTTTAATGATGTTTGAATGTACAAAATGTTTGTTAAAATGTCTTGTTGCAATGTCGTTGCTTCTCCTTCCCAGAATACCTTGGGATACCTGATATCTCAGAGGTCTGGAGGAAGGTTGCGACATGTCCATTACCTGAACCCCCCTCCTATCGAATGTAAATCCCTTTACTCTCATTGGCCGAGAGCCAAACCCTCTCTTGTTTCCTATTGGTGGGTTTGAATCCCTCCAAAGTCCATATAAATCCCTGAACAGCAATAAACTCTCCCTTTTTCTTCTCCCACTCCAGTGGCCTCTGTGTCCTTCTCAGGGGCTCTCAGGAACCATGTGGTCAGGGAAAGTGGGGAGCACATTTTCTCCTAGGTAATGGAATAACCTCCAGGACCAGGAGAATCATCATAATGTTGCAGATTGCATCGCTACAACACACAGCACCAACAAGGTAGAAGGAACGCCCAAAAGGGACAGAAAAAATCCTTATAGAGCCAAAGTTTAACAGCATGTAGAAGAACTTAATATTAACTTCTAAATTATACAAGTCCAGTTTATGACCTTCTCCATATTCGTTAATAATATATTCAACAATCTAGATCAATATAACACAAAATTATTTTTCAATCTAAAATGCAGATCTTCCCTGTAAAAGTGGCCATTGACACATTTTTTTTCTTTTATTAAACCACTTTAACAGCATATTATTTTAAATGCATTTTTTACTCTTTTTTTTGGAGTAGGTGTTCAATTAGCTTAAAATTAAAAAGCAATGACCAAAATAGAACAAAACACTTCCCCACTCAACATGATTTCCTGTAATCATTCGTTTTGTATTACAACAAGCAAAAAAGGAAGATTTTAAGCTTTCTTATACAATTCAAGTTACTTCCTGTTTAGTTGTTCCTGGTATCACGCACAGCAACTGATCATTTCTTTGGTTTTGAGTGTGTGGAAAATTGGAATGAACTTCTTGCAAGGAACTGTTGGAAATTAGGAATATGATCATAATCTATCATCCCACCTATGACAACTACATTTAAGAGGGGCTGAATCATTTAATTTCACCAGTGTATTAGTATATTTGATATTAAAACACTTCCTCATATTCGTCTTTCCCCTCCAATCTATTTGGTATATTTTTGGGTTCTTCTGTTTTTCCTTTTTAACATCTCACTACAGATTTGTACTGTTATAAAGCAAGAGCAAAGACTGAATGAATCACACAACAACAAAGGACAAATGTTCTTTTGTTCTTCTATTACCTCCACCTGTTTAAGGTGTTCCAGGACAAGACCAGTCATGTTTGTAAACATGTTTGATCACAGTCTGCACTGGCAATCAAGTACAGCGCAGTTTCTTTAGATAGAGTTTTCCAGTTATTACAAGCACGCGTGTTCTTGGGGCAGAGGGGACAAGGATGGGGGATGGGGAACAAGGGGAACACAATGAATGAGAAAACAAGAAAATAAAAAGTCATTCTCAATAATTCCTCCTTCCAACACCACACCCCAGTATATACCAGGCACTTCTCTCTCCTCTCACCATCTATCAACCACCTGAAAGGTTTTCTTATTCCCCCTCCTGCTTTCTTTTGTTGCCTTTAATACCCTACTTTTTTCCCCTGCCTTCCTTTTCAAAACCATCAGTTGCTTTATTCATTGCTCCTCATTAGACCTCAGCATCTTTAAGTAGCTTACTGTGCTTTCTGATCAACTTGCATTCATCTCCTCTCTCCAATTGCTTTTTCATATTTCTGTTGCCATCACCTTGGACTCATATAATATTCACAATGATACACCAAAAAATCCACATACATTAAAAAAACCCCAAACTTTCTCATGTTGCTTTAGTATGACAACCAAGCATTACTACTTATCTTCAGGACATCATTTATCTATTCTTGTTTGGTTACCTTTCATTGTTAGACATTTTTGACTTTACGTAACAGATACTTTAGTTTTTTGAGGGTTTTTTTAAGTGTTTCTCTCTCACGTTCATCATGTTCACAATTATTAATCAGGATTGCCTTTTCTCCAGGGAAAAACAGAACATTTCCTAATGAACCACCCCCTTCACAGAATATCATTATGAATTCCCATTGTTATATATCATACATATATATGTGTGTGTATATATATATTATTTACATATTTATATTTTTATATTTATATTTTTTTATTTATATATATATACACACACACATACATATATATACACACACACACAATATAGAAAAGCCACAAGTCTTCCGAGTCTGCCCAAGTTCCAATCACATTGTCTCTGGCACTGCATTTTATAGTATCATATAAGGGACCTTTAAAGATCATCTAATCCAGTCCCCCTGAAATATGTACCCAACAGGAGCATCTTTCACTAGGTCAGGTTGCTAAAAACCATTCCTCTTTAAGCCTGTGTTTCTTAATAGAGATAAAAAGACATCTCTGTTCTTATGCACACAGTGATACACGCACACATCCTTTCTGCTTCCCTGCACTGACACCTGCGTTGCTTCTTCTCTTTCAGGATGCCAGTCTCAAGCATCATCTTTGGCTTCTCCTTTCAGCTACCCTCATATCAGTTCTCTACATTATCCTATCCTTTGCCATCTTCTATCTGTTTAATATCCTTTCCTATAATACATCTTTTAGTGTTGTCCAGTTTTGCTTAAATGCCCTACTAGCATTAGAGACAAAATCAAAATTACTAGGTGCTCTTACTGGTTCATTCAACTTGAATAAACATTTCCATGTGACAACGCAAATAATTTTATCTTTGACAAAACAAAAAGCCCTCTGAAATCAATAGAAACGTGGAGCCAAGATGAAGCAAGAGGTCTTCAACAAGTAATGAATACTATTGCTTGTAAATAATAGAGACAATACTCTGTACAATTTGAGTTTTAACTTGGAGTCATTCATACAGAAAACAAGTCACAAATAATTATGGCACATGACCAGCCATACATACCATTTCCCAGTCTTTATATTTGACAAAGTTTCCTCAGATACCACTGGCAAATACATCTATTTCAAAAATATATAAAGCAGGAAAAAAGAAGATCCTGATTTCTTCTCTTTTCAAAGCCAAATTCTGGCACAAAGGCTTTGACACCTTGACCCTCCTGTACTTTACATATCAGTGAATATTAAATATATGAAAGGGGATACATTTGAACAGACCAGGCAAGCAATTGTCAGAGCCTTTCTGATGATAAAGAGGGGAAGTTACTACTGCCACCACCATAGCAGACTGACATTTCAAGCCCAGGTTTGAGCTGTCTTGAAGCTTCAGATGACATGTTTTTATATAAGCACAAATAACTTTGAAACAGAAATGGGAATTTCAGCAAGCTGCAGGTTGAACAAATTGATTCTGTACAATTTATTTTTTGCTTTTGCTCCAGACAGGAAGTTTAAGAAATTTACACTACATGAGGAGTCAAAGAAATTGATGGTTTCATACTAGCACTATATCACTGCCAGAAGTTCAAGCTAAACCAATCACTTTTTGACTAGAAATGGGCCTGAGACATGATGTTCTGATCTCAGTCTGAACTTCACAAAGTATGTTGTGGTTATGTTAGAATTTGGTATTTGGCTTAGGATCTTCTCCACTTTTAACAGTGCAGAAAAAAAAAATTTAAGCAACAGTGGACTCCTCTCTATCAAGTTTAATAGGAATCAATGAATCAGCTTGATCCAATCTCATTTCAACATTGTAAGAAGTCTAAATAGGTGTCTTTTAGCACTGCAGTTATAATAAACCCCTCTAAGGCTCTGTGGGAGTCATTCTAGTATGGATGTGAATTCCAATACGAACAGGATTTGAGGACATCCCTGGAGAGATTTGCCTGGTAATTACTGGCTCAAGTACAAACTTGAAACAGGGAACTATTTTTGGATCAACAGCGCCCTCTACTGGATTAGTGCTGTACTACTGGGGTTTTCTTCAATACTGCAGTAAAAATAATTCGGTTTTCCACTTGAAAATAGAACACAAGAGGAACCAAAAGAATTGCAGACTATGAAAGCCTAAAGACAGAAACTATTTCTTCTGATTCCCAAACATTCAGAAATTGCATAAAGAAAAGAGACTGTTTAAATGAAGAACCTAAAAAGAAACCTCTAAGGACCATTTGATATTCTTGGATTTAAGTAAACAAGCTTTGGAAAGAAGCTGCCTTTGCACCATTGTTTGCAATATTCACACACACCGGAGGAATTGACAGGCTGGTAGCACATTTAACCATTCTGTTTCAGGGCTGGATTTTGGTCTGCCTTTTGCTGCACTGCAGTCAGTGATCTCTGCAGAGCATCCATATAGTAGAAGGGAATAAATGTCCAGTAAAAATGTTGTATAAGGGTGTGCTTTCATGATGAGCTAAAGCAATTCTGAAATCCATGATGTTGAAAGAGCACAGCAGACACAACCTACTATACAGCTGCACAAGCAATAGAATCAACACACATGCACATCCGCACAAAAAAAGTAATTCCAAAAAAAATCTGTAAAAACAGATATTGATGTGGGAGGAGCACTCAGATTATCTGAGTCATAATCTGCTCTGAAAACGTAGAAAAGAGCAATCAAGCATCCTCTAACAGGAAATGGCTCTGCAACCATTTAGTATCAACATGCACAGTCAAAAAATCTGACTTAGCACAGTGGGCAGAGCTGGGAGTGGCCTGTATCAACAGAGATGATCAAAGCATCTTACTCGAGGCAAGAAAGATGCTCCCAACAGTTAAATTCAGGTAGAGTAAGAAAGAAAGAAGCAAGCAAAAATTTGATCTCTGGTATTGTTACTCTCAAGAGAGACGTAACTAGTTACAAATGACCTACACTCTGGAAAAGAAATGCCTCCACAAGTCTGTATATCTTTGTTCCTTAATCAAGCAGCTCAGAACATCCAAAATATATTCATGGGCATAAGATTCAATAAGCATAAATTCTGAAGGGAAGAGTGGCTCATTAACAATGAACGTCCACAAAAAAGAGGATCTTAATTGATGAGAATGCTTTCCATGGATCCCCGCTAATGAAGTATCTGGAAACCTCATGACAGAAAAGTAACATTGAGCACTGCAGCACAGTGTAGCTCATCCCACAAGCAATGACTGTAAAGTTGGTTGACTTCATTCTTTATCCTTGATTGATGCATGAGAACTTCACTGAAGTACAAGGTCTCAGAATGGAGGGGTGGTGTTTGCATTTTGGGTTTGTTCCTCCTTTAAGACTTATAGCTGTAAACTTTACTCAAATAAACATACTAACTGACAAGTAATCTGTTCATTACAACGATCAAGACTGATTTCAGTATAGATAAAGTATTGTGCCCAACCTATGAAGCCAAATTTCTCTCCATGATGCTCATTTGGGCTTCAATTTAAAATGTAGAAATGTAGAAAATGTAGAAAATAAACTTTTGCTAACATATTACACACCTAAATCATTTGTGGAGTTTTTTATAGCTATGGAGCAGCATAAATCCATAAACTGTATCATATTTGTGGTGGGTTGATCCTGGCTGGATGCCAGATGGCCACCCAAACTGCTCTATCACTCCACCCCTCAACTGGACAGGAGAGGGAAAATGTAAGAGAAGTACTGAGGGATAAGGTAAGGACAGAGAAAGATCGCTCATGAACTACTGTCATGGGTGAAACAGACTCACCTTGGGCAAATCAGAAAAGATAATCTTAAAGCACCTTTACCTCTGCCTCTCCCTTCTTAACTTTGCTTCTGATTTCCTCAACCTCCTCCCCACTCAGCGGTTAGGAGGGGGGACAAGAAATGGGAGTTGTGGTCAGTTCATCATACTTTGCCTCTGCTGGTTCTCCCTCCTCAGGTTGCCACGCAAACCCAATACAGCATTTTTCATTAGTTGGCTGTTGACTGATCTCAAAGAAGGTACCTACTAAGTAAAACTTCCTTGGAATATAGTAAGTAGAAAGAAAAACAGGTCTTTCTCAGTCTCAAATTTCCTGCCATATTCTAGGAAAGAACGTTAAGATTTAATATTGAACATTTTGTGGTCCCTCAAACCCATCTAAATAATTTCACATGTAAGAGGGTAACAGGAGAGGAAGTGAGATCAACTCCAAAATAAAGTCTTAGCAAGAGACCATTCATACTTGAAATACAAATTTGAAAGAAACTGAGAACAAGGCAAACATGTAAAAATACCTTCCCCAAATGTCATCCCAGGTTCCAACTACTTGTGGGTAATTGCTTTCCTCACACAGAAATAGCACCTTTCATTTAACATCCTGCAATAGATTTTTCTTCCACTAGCTCACACAATCATTCATTGAATCCAATTATTCTCTTTTATTCCCTACCTATGGCATCCTAGAGGGTTCCACCAATAAGTACTTTATGTTATCATACAGTCATGCTCAACTCAAAATCAAAAGCCCTAGATTTTGGGAACTGAAGGGCCTACTTCACATTTTTTTAATATTGCATTGGTTTAAAATATTACAGTGCAAACCAGAAATTGGCCAATCTACATTCTTAGAAAGAACATTTTGAACATTTAGTTCAAGTATCAGTTAAATATCACAATGTGCTTCTGTACAGCACACTTTACAGAGCAGTATATTGTAAGACACTGAAAACAGTGCACAAAATAGGCCTTGTGATTGTTGAGTGCTTATGGCCCACATTTTAAGAGTGAATTAATCCCAGCCCTGACACTAACATGCCATGACACTCAGAGCTTTTCACTTCACCTCAGTATATATTCACTTTTTACTATTGTGCAACAGACATAATGATAGTTTGCCTGCTTTGTGAAGCCTTCTGAGAATGGCAGCAATAAAGTACTACATAAAAAGAGATATGCATTTATATTGAAATGCACCTATTCACAAGGAGACATCAATTTCCAACTCACTAGTTAAACCATCTTTATAAGCTTTCATTCACAAAAACCATATGAAAAATTTACCTGCTCATTTTTGCAGATCCATACAGTACTCCCCTGAAGTAGTATAAAGAGTTTGGCTTTGTATCCTTTCAGCTCAAGATACCCACTTTTCTCAGGGGCAACAGAAGTTCGTGACTGAGAGTTATTATCAGATTGCAATTTCAAGGCATTGAGCATCGTATTAACCCAGTCATTTCTTTCTTCTAAACAAGTGGAGAAAAAAAAATAGTCAAAGGCAGTTAAGTTAAGCACCAGCTCCATTCTTCTCCACATATTGGTTTTCCCATTCTTCCTAGCATGGCTATACCACATAAGACAGAACATCCACCTTGAAGAGGAAGTGTGAATAAACATAACGAGAATCTGTATCAGTGGAGATGTTACCAAAGACAGCCATTTAGTTAACTCTCAACAATCAACATACAAATCAAAACAAACCAATGATCGAGGTCCTTAAATCATGACTGTTGGTTCTAAGTTGCTGAATTCCAGGCAGCTTAAAGACTGAGGTGGTAGACAGGTGGCATGTTCACCTTCTGGAAGCCAGATCAATGAGAAAGAACTACAATAGTTATGTAAGCAGAAACAAGGGAGCCTAAATTTCATTTGTCACTAAAGAGGCAAGCCATCACCAGTGCTATTCCATGTTTGGCCATACTTCTAAGAAAAAACACTTGGCATTTTACAATCTATTCCATTAAGGTGTGGTGGTTAAGCTTCATATTGTCAAGGGTACTGAGTAATCAAGAAAATGCATGTTTGCATGCATTATTAATTTAACATCTTACAAATACATGAACACAAGGAGGTGAAGTAATAAAGTTCCACTCAGTCTCACTCACTATGTTCAGATATTTCACCAGACTACGATCAATATACTTTAATGCTGAGTAGTCCAAATGAATTAGACTTGCCTTATGTGACTGGAATATAATGAATATTTCAACTGTTTGCTCTGAAAGATTCAGTTCATAAAAATATACTGGGGAAGGGGCAGGGAGGGATGGAAAATTGTATCCATAGGATGTATAAAGTTGGCAAAATTAGCACTGAGCACTGCAAAGAGAACCATTAAAACAATAACGTGCAGACTTCATAAATGTCATGTGTGCAACATGAAAGAACAAATACACAAATTTAAGTGTCATAAAATACTTCGAAGAAGAGAAAGACTAGCCTGACAGATTAGCCCAGGGAACATGATCCAAATGTTCATGTTAGAGGCTTTGTTTTAATATATATATATATGCTCTCTTGAAATACTCCAGTGATCTTTTCAAAGTACTTTAGTATAGCTAAGGGCATTAAATTACCCAGGAAGTCTTTTTTTCAATGATACTTCATTCTAATTAAGCAAAATCTCACAGCATCAGAGAAGATTATGTTCTCATTCATTACTATCCCCTGATTAGTTAATTTTTTGCCCTCAAATGCTCCTAACTCTTCAAACGATTAAGTATAGTGTTTTTCCCTCTAGATATTAAATCCATACAAAAATACATGTTTTTCTGATATATCAAAATACAAATAAAAATCTTCATTTCAACATCTTTGAAAGGAGTTAAGTACCCTTTGAGTAGTCCCAGAACAATGTCCAACCACAAATCCACAGAAGTAACAGCATCAGATAACAGGTTTGTGCATATAACAGAAATCAAGCAGGGTTATTTACATACTTTACTATGAATATGTCATCCAGTTCTGGATACAGTAAAGAAGAAATTCCTTGTCCAACAAACATTTCTAACCTTAACTGAACAGCTTTACAGAAAGGCTACCATGCCCAAAGATGGTTGGAATTCCACATATAACAAGTGGTTGCTCTGAATATATTCAATAAGTCAGTAGAAGTTGTTAATATTTTTTTGGTATTTAAAGGCAATGGTTCATAAAGCAAATTGCAGCCTTAGAAAATGTATTGCTCCAAGATGGTTATGTTTGCATTTATAAAAAAATTTTAAAATAAATTTGGAAGAGAAATGCAAAAATAATAAATACCTACTTTTAAACTCAGCTAAGAGTATAAAAATGCCTGAAATTATTTGAGCCAAACCTGATAAGAAGGATTTGTTCACTGATGCTACACTCCTGTTACAGCCTGCAGCAAATGTTTACAACCAAGCTATAACCCATAAAAATGGGATTTGATAATGGAAATGCTGAGAGACCCTTAGCTATAATGGCTCTGCCATGTACTGCTGTAAATACACATTGTGTATCTCTTTTTTCTAGGTATTCATTTTTATTTGATTGTTTCCATAAATAAAGCATACATGCACTGATATTGATTCCACATATAACCGCTGTAGGTTGATAAAGCATTCAATTAAAAGCTATACTAACTTCTTCAATACAATTTAAATTTTTATTCTCTATCAACACATGGCTGAAAACTCTGTATAAGGCAGAAAACCTCTGAATTCCTTTGATTACAACATCACATTCCAGTCAACAATCAAGTTGTTGTGACTCAGAGGAGATGGCTCTAGAGCACCCAAGCTCTAAGGGCTGCTAGCTAGAGCTGAGGAATGTCCATAATTAAACAAACAGAATTATACATTTTCTACTTACCTTCTTTATCCACACGGAAAACAAAAGTCCTATGGGATGTGACAACTTCAAATTTATTCTCCCCATGAACTCTTACCGTTGCTATAGCAGACAGCAGTATTATTCCCTTTGAGAACACTTCCTGTAACAAAAAGGCAGTAGAAATATTTAGTATCTCTCATGGATTGCTACGTTTCTCTTATATAATACTGCTTGTCATAGTGTTTTGGAAGTTCACATACAGTCTGTGCTCCTGAAAGCTCCTATATTGCATTAGTAAGTAAACCCCTTCAATAACTTCCAGCTTCAATGCTCTGGACCTATGCACACCTACTACCTCCTAAAATAGAACAAAATCCTATGGTGAGATAGAATGTGTATATTTGAGATACAACTTCAAAAACTGTGTCACGGCGTTAATATTGCAAAACACATGCTCTTAAATTTACATTTTTATGCCAAACTAAATTACATGTACAATCTCACAGAAAAACAATTTTAAAATATGTAGTTGTTACACCTGTAGCATAGAAAAAGACACAGGAAAAAAAAAGTGATTTCTCCAGCTAAAGAATTCCAAACAAGTTTTCTGTTCCCCTCTGACTCTTCAGTTACTAGCCAATAATATTCTATCCCTAATTTAGAACACAAATAGGGGCATCACTCTGGAAAAATACATTTTCCTGTCAGTACTATTAAGAATGCTCTTGTTTGGATCAGGTATTTAACTTTCTACAATATATGTGTGCTGATTTTAGCTGGGATACAGTTAATTACCTTCAGAGTAACTAGTGTATAGGGCATTCAGTGATGGAAATACAGGGATGTTTTAGTTATTGCTGAGCTGTGCTGACACAGTCACACACCAGTGAGGAGACTGGGGGTGCACAAGAACCTGGGAGATGACATAGCCAGGACAGCTGACCTGAGTGAGTGGCTGCATGGGGCTTAGTTGCCAGCTGGGGTTAAACTACAATAACTTGGGGTCAGTGCAATTTTTCCCAAAATTTGCAAATTTCCAACTAGGAATCAGGACAACTGAACACAGAAGCAAGATATGAAAAAGGAAGTGCTACGAGTACTTTTCTTCAAGTAGCTTATCTTTTAATCTAAATACCTATGTATTTGGGAGGAGGGGGGTTAAGGTCAAGCATATGTGTATACTTAGGAAATATATCTGTACAATTTCTGGATTCCAGAGTTAATGCTACTCCTGTTTCCACTATGCTTTCATGAATTGGTTTTCTGATCAAGACAATTCAGATATGCTGCTAAAATTTATGATCCACATGAAGTAATAGTCCAAGAGTCAGCTCCCAATAAAGAATTTGTACTGCAGTAACTTTCCTCCCTAAGTATAAATTCTTATAACAGACTATATACAAGGACTTCAGGAACCAATGTGAATGCTAAGCATGAAGGATATATTGGATTATTTTCTGTTTACTGAGTTTAATATACTAATGAGTTTCACCAAATAAACAGCCTAATATTGTTTCACTTTAAGGTACTAATACATGTCAGTGAATGTAGTTTAGAAAATAAACAGAAATGTTGAAATACAGCAGACTCAAGCATGTTACTGTAGTTGCACACAAGAAATAGAATGATCTTAATATTGCATATTTGTTTTTATTATGTTTATATTTGTTAGAAGAGGGATTTTAACATATTTGTAGTAAAGTTGACTATTATGTTAACTACTGATCCTTCTAATGGCAAAACACTATTTATGTAGGTGTTCAGATATAAATATGTTACGGTGTTTGCAGGCATCTACTGGCTGTATTTGGTACTACTATAACAGAATGACTCAAACTGCTGTAAGACACAACTATTTTATTTCATTTGCTCAAAAAAAAGTCAGTTTCCTTTTAAGCTGAGCATAGTTTTGCTTTGCTATTTAAGCAATCATCCATCATCCTTTTTAAAACTTTGTTCTCCAAAGCATACATATTTTCAAATACAGCTTAAACCATAATAATTTATCAATCTTTCTTCTGCAGTAGCATTTCTTTCATATGCAAAAATAATGCCTGTTAAAAAGCCCTTGTTGATCAAGATACAGTATCTCTCTCTGAAATATTCCAGACTAGAAATTAGCTGAATTCTTTAAGAATATAGAAAACAAACCCAAACAAATGCAGCCAAGAAGCTCACAGATACTTATTCTATTACTGAGTGGTATACACTATCTTTAGAGCTGCTAAAAAATTCTGTGACTGAACAACTTTCTAGGGGGGAAAGCAAGATGTTTTGGTGATTTTTTTTTCATATCAGGTACTTCAATGGAAATTTTATTTTCAAATACAGCTCAATGTCACTCCTTGACAGTTGTGATTCAGAGTTGGGCTAAAAGATCCTAGAAAAGACCATTTTGCACAGCTGTGGCTTTACTTCCACAACAGATTAAGTATGACCCATTTGATGATTATGCTCACATGTACCATAACACAACAAAATTTTGATGTTCTTCACAAGAAAAGGTGAGAATTTTTCCTAAATCACTAATGTATTTCTCAGGGATCTAAGCTGGTTTAAAAAAAAAAATCCAGCATAATCAGCAGTGTTTGCCATACTATAAAGTGCATAGTAGACCACCAGAGTTCAGAAAAAACAAGAAAAAATTTGAAACAAAACCTGGGCATATTGGGTGGCTGAAAAAAAAAATCCAATTATTCCTTCCCCTATCCAGTTAACCTCTCACTTCAGTTAACCATGCTCTATTAAGATAAAGCCACACTGGATGTTGTTCTGACTACATCAATCTCCCGTGACCAGGAATGTAGAAGAAAGGAGAGCATCACAGATTCAAACCAAAACCCTCCCAAAGACAAATGCTGTTTGTTAAAAACTCTCTTTTTCACATATGCAGATACAAAGTAAAGAAGAGATACGTATCAATTAGAAGTTGATCCCCAACTAAAACAAAGCTAGAGAATTATTTAAAAATTAAGGTTGAAATCATCCAGAGAAACATTTATATGGGCATTTTCAAAAGTACTTCATGTCTGTCTTCTCTCCCTATCCTCCACTAATTTCACTCTTCATTAGCCATGTAGCACACTTCCTCTTCTTCAGAACCTCACTCCTCTCCTGTTCCTGATTTGAATGACAAATAGAACTATTTATTGGTACCGTTTCTGGGTAAAATAAACAGTTTCATTCCACTGAGTTCGCTTGTAATAATCAGAAAAATATCAGTATGGACTGGTTTCCTTTTGAGAACTATTTTTAATTGATAGTGAAACCAATAGTACAGCAATTCCTTTATAACATGCTTGTCTGTGTAGGAACACCCTTGGAAAAAACAGATTAGAGCAGACAGAACCTGACATTAAGATCTAAAGTTAAAACAATCAGTTTCTCACTTTAAAAAAAAATTAAATAAAAATGTATATTTATGTAGCTAAGAGAGGAGACATGCAATGCCTTGCAATGAGCTCTGTAACTATCCTCACCTTTAATACAAACCATCTCCTGAGCTGCTGCATGCAGGTCTAGATGGGTCTGCAAATAGTTACTTATGATGTAAAGGTAACAACACACAAGCAACAGGAGGAACATGCTGATATCCATCTCACAAGAAACACATATATGCTTGGTGTGGGAGTAGTGATTCAGCAGAGAGCATTGCAATGAGACTCACATTCTCCAGAGACGCCACTGCTCACTCAACACAATCCCACCGGTCACTAAGAAATGCCATCTATGTTTTCTTCTGATCTGCAAGCTAGTCTGAGTCTCACCAAATCCTCAGTTCCCAGAATTTGCTTCAGGCCCTGCAGTTCTCAGACACACACAGTTCTTCATATATGTGTCTCACCAAGTTAACAAGTCAGACACTCAGATTTAGTCAAACTGTATGCACACACAGACCAATCAGCATCTCTTTCAATCCCCAAAGTGAAGTTTAGACTCAGATTTCACAAAAAGTGAGACAAAGAGGCTTCAAGAAAAGTGTTAAGCTCCTGTTGGACTAACCTACCACAGAGACCTTTTAAATAGAGAATGCAGAGTTGGTAGCTTCCTATGCATCATGTGACACACTAAATGTTCCCTTGAGCAGGTAGAAGGATGATTTCTGGAATCTCTTATGACAGATGAATGTGTAACAAGTCTTATTCTGGAGTAATTGACCTCCAAATAATATTCTCATAACTTTGAAAAAAAAATTCCCAATGTAGATAAAAGATTTAATTTTTATTATCATTTCTTTCCCTAATTATGCTAGAGAGTGTTAAGGAAATCCCATTGCTGTATTTTTTTCAAGCCTTTCTTAATGACTGTTTCTTTGCTTCTCTGAAGCCCTGGGATCAATACCACAAAGGGGTAAAATTTTTTGTCTCTGCTATCCATATGTTATTCTACTGTTCACCTACAAATTCATGTCTTCTACTGTAAGTGAAGCAAAGTAAGCAAGTGAAAACAGATTGTTTCAAGTTCCTAATCATTAGGCACAAAGACCAATGTAAATAATTTTTTCAGCTTGTTCTTAGTTTGCCAGCTTCTCAGGAAATAGTCTTATCCTACTTCAGGATAAGACTGAAGACCCTAACCCCACCCCATCATAAAGCATCTACAGGTCTCTTATTGATTATTAACAACTAGTATATTGTTTGGAAACCTTCACTTGAAATTGTATTTTCTTCCTAATTTAACATGCTTCTTCAACAGGAAACGCTTTCTAGCATTTAAAATAACACACATACATACATATAACCTCAGCTTCCCCAAACATGCACACTGTACCATCATCTATCACTTTCGAGTTTAAGAAGGTCTTCATTACTTCCAAGAGGAGAAATTAGTTAATCACAGAGCAAAAGAAAAAAGAATTTTGTAGTGTGATAAAGAGTATTACATGAAATTACAAGAAAATTAAGAGGAATATACTCTTTGTTGAAAACTATGATTTACAAATCCATTTTTGAAGTATAAGAAGTGAACTACTGTAATCAAAGCAACTCATGTCTCTGTTAATATTTTGGTAAGATTCAATCCTCAGATTGGTAAGATTCAATCAAAAGCAGCCACAGACATCACAAAACTATGTTGATTTTGAACAGACCCATTCAAACCTAACCTTGTTCAGTGACGTGATTAGTCACAGAAGACAAACAGAAAAAGGACATTTTTAATCACAGAGTCAACAAGTGTTTGGATTTGTTTTTTTGAAAAGGTCTTCCATGCTACTTTTAATTTCTCTCTCACAATCTCCAGCATGCTAACTTTCCACAACAAGACACTTGGCAACCACCATCAAAATAACATTGGTTCTCTTAAATGTGTTTAGCATGATCCTGTTGTGATTTGCAGACTGCAGCAATGTCATTCTCTCACTAAAGTAAAGAAATTTGATGATATCTACCTGAAAAGGTGATGAATACAAGCCCTTCTGGGAAACAAAAGGATGAACAATACATGATGATCTCAAAGACACTTTAAAATATTTAATAATGTTTCACCCTAGCACTTTACCATTGAAAATTTAAGATGAACATTCATTTGTAATTCTTTCATAATTTCTCCACAGTAGCATGTGTATTACACAAATTCATTTTTTTTCCACGTGACTAAAGCATGTCACTTACCTTTTCGTTATTGTAATAAGAAATGCTGTCTCCATCAAATTTAACCCAGCGCTTCTGAAACACACGTTTGCTGTGAATCAAAAATTAACACAATTACTATTATAAACACAAGCTAACACTGTCTTTTAAGAATGTCTCAAGCATAAATAATAGAAAGGTTTAGATTTCAGTGTCTGAGCCTAAGAAGTCTGAAAACTAAAGCAAATCTTAGCTCTACCGTATCTTTTCAAAACAAGACCGCTGATTTCAAATGTATTAAAAATATCTGGAATACAGAAGTGCAGTATTACTGGTCTTCATTTATAAATCAATGTGTTCACATTTTTAATCAATTCAGTTCTCTTTCTCTCAGTTTCCTTGCCACGCACTCTCTACCACATCAGAAGTGACAGAGGAAAAAGAACTTCCAAAAATGTAATTTTGCTTGAGGCTAACAAGGATGAGAACTGACTTCCTATTGGAGGGAAATGACTATTCTGAACACAGAACAAAACTTTAAGTGCTACAAGCTTTGTTAAGACAGCTTCCAAAAATGAAAGCTGAGAACCTAAAATGTCCATCTGATTGCCATGCTTACAAGAAGCAATATGTTTACAGGCTACACTATCTCCAATCAAACATCAACACATCTACTCAACACTCTTTCTTGGCCAATGAATAAATAGCAGTCACACCACATCTCTCAACAAGTACAGCATGAAATTTCATTTTTTCAATGTGGTTTTCAACTAACTGGACATCATTAATGAGAAACTCATTACTTTAGTGTGCCGTTAAATCATACTCTATAAGGACCTTCTAAAAAATACTGTCTTACATGAACCTGAAGTAGCCCATTATGCATTAAAAATGTTGACAGCCTGTTACTTATAATCTATAAAGGTTTTAATTCTAAAATCTATCAAAGTAATTAAACAACAACAAGCCCCCACGAATGTCTTTTTCCCATTATTTCCTTTCCCATTAAATGAGTGCTCTGCTTTAGGATTAGTAGATTGTGATAGCTTATCAAAACTTTAATCAAATAGCAGCTCTGGCTTAATTAACTTGTATTATATGACTACAATAAATCATCATTTTTCATAAGCTAGAAAGGCCAATGTAAAATTTATTTTCCATTAAAATGTCAATAAACTCCAAGATGATGCAGGCAAGAGTTGACCCTAAGTATCACATACAGTATGAGTAAACTGAATGGCTTTACAATTTATAGTGAGTTAACTAAAATAGAGAGGCTGTACTTTAATTGCATGATTTGTAGCAATTTAAGAAAAAAGTCCATATTCTTTCCCCTGAGGAGACACAAACTGCCATATGTAAATAAAACAGCTTAATTAACTTGTATTATATGACTACAATAAATCATCATTTTTCATAAGCTGGAACAGAAAGATTCAGTTGGTGGAATCTGAAATCAAATATGATCATGCCTCAATAGTTTGAAAAAAAATTAATTAATTTTTCCTTTGGCTGTTTTTGTTTTTTTAGATTTTTTTTTAAAATTCTTAGATATTTGAAAAATGGTATTGTAAGATAGAGAAGCAAAAATGTATCACTCATTGAAGCACACTTGAGAAAAAGTCCCTGAAATGCTAGCCAAGGAATATCACTGGATCAAGGCCAATGACCCTGCAACTGTTCTACTCAGTACTAACCAGTACTCATTCTGAGGTCAACTCAGTAAGTTTTTTTTAAATAATACATTCTCACACAAAACTTTATTGAAGCTTTCATAGTTCGTTCACAAATCTATTCCTTCAAATAGCACAAGACAACTGGAATCAACAACTAAACCTTTCATCACTCTAAAAACTAACTGCCAAAAGTGTCATTTAAAAAAAAAAATTCCTTTAAGTGAAATAAAAGGTAAAACTAACTGTACTCTCGAAGAAGCCAGTACATTAACAATTCTGAAAAAAGATGTAAAATTGCATATTTTACTGGGAAAACATCTTTTGACCCTGTGTATAATTATTCTTTGATTCTTAAGCAAAATAAATAATGAAAATCCATACATGTGAATCAAACTCTTAAAACAATTAAAAAAGGAAAGAAAACAGGCTTGAGCACATTGAAATTCTGTGATGGTAAAATAGGTTTATTAAACCACATTTATTCCTTCTTGTTATTCACCTTCAACAATGTACCAAGACCAAAAAAACCCAAAACAACAACAGAAATGCAACAAAACAAATAAAACCCAAACCTGTCAAATCAGAATCATTAGCAAGCAATAAGAAAAAAATGGAAATTGCTATACAGTAGAGCTGCTTTGAGTGGGTTCAGACCACATTGTATTCTAAACATTTTAATTCAATAAATTTCTCACTAAATTGGAAAAAAAATAGCTATGCTACTTGCTGAGTAGTGATGATTACTATAGCCACAAACACTCAAAGGAAAGGCCAAACAGTTTAATATCTTTCAGTGTAGCTAAATACACAGTCCTTAGAACAGAGAATGCAGATCTACTAAGGCTTCAATATAAGTACAGTAGATGTACTGCAGCCCTAACAAGTACAACAGCTTTAATTTCTAGATGCTAAGTAATAATGAAGATCAGAAACAGACTAAAAAAAGTACAATTCTGGCACTTTCAATAGAAAAAGGAATTCAGAAGTCATAAGAACAAATGGGGAGAACTGAAAATTACAATTTAAAATGACTATTCAACTTATTGAGGACTAAGCTAGAAGAATTTCAACAGAGTTTCCAAGCATTTATGAAGGGAAGATGTGGAAATGAAACATTCTTTAGCCAAAACCAGTTTCAGAATAGCTGGAATTTAAATTCAGTTCTAAATAAAACAATGAAAAAACTCGTAACAGAAATCAAACATAAGGTTGTGTTGTTGTCAAACCTCCAAATGTGACAAAGACTATTCACTTTCTACAGCATTCCCCTCTCCATTATTTGAAATCTTAAAACAAGACTTGGGCTCAGATTTTTCCCATCAAACTTTAAGCATATCAGTAAACTAAACTAGGAGTCAATTCACCTCAGGTGCATTTCTAGACTCAAAGGTCAACTTATACAAACAATTCTGAAAGCAACAGGATCTCCAGTCACACTAATTACTGAGTTATAATCCATGGCCAAATTACTAAAGTAGTATTTCAGAATCAGAGTTAATTTTCACTTACTTTGTGGCCCAGATAAAACTCAGCAAAAATATAATGATTGCAAATACTAGTAAAAATTCATTCTGTATTTTTCAACCACAGTTCATGAGTGGTGACCAATATTTTTAATAAAAATATTTTTCCTGAGTGCACCTCATAAATAAACTTTAGGATATGTAACATTATTAAAAACTTTTTAATTCAGCAGAGCCCAGTGTTCTTTCAATAAAACAATTCCCTTTCTTCTCCCACCACAAATATTGAGCAGTGACCAAATACAAACTTATCTCTCATGCAAGAATACATTGTCACAATCATACAGTAACCACTGCAAATACCATACCCTTGAGGGGATAGTTTATCCAGCCATCCTGCTTTAACCTTCTTTGCTGATGGTCCATAAAAACATGCATACGGTGTTATTGATTCATTTCCAATCAAAGTTTGATCTCCACCAAATTGTGAAAAATTCACTTGTTCACTGACCAAGTGATCAGAATCTCCACTTTGTATTTTACTACAAGATGTTGAGTGTGCCTTGGGTTTGCTTTTCTTTTTCTTTAAAGGCAAAGAATGTTGTTCCACAACAGAATATACAGATTCACTTTCAGATTCTTCCAGTGCTAATGATTGGTTTTCCTGAGACAAGGATTCACTTTTTGCCAATTCCTTTCTCTTCTCTTCCTGATTATTAAAGTAACTAGAAAGAAAAAGTATACTTTAATCCTAAAATGTATTACTACAATGCACAAGTATATAAAATTAGTAATTAGAATACTAGTAACACATTATAAATAAGTTCATAGCTTGTACAATCATTGTGACATGCTAACTAAACACTACCTGTCTTATAACTGTGACGATACCAAATCCTACACCCTCCATCCAACATGAATGGTAGCAACTTAACAATAACAATCCTCCCGATACCTGAGCAGAAATTTGAAATTAATTCTCATTCCTCAGAAAACTAGCTTTGCTGATTTGAATACTTTGGAGGACTTGCAGTATGACCTCCCTCTTCCATCTCCCACCTCAAAAAAAGCTTTCAGGCTGCATAACTAAGGAGTACATTAGCTCCCATTTCATCAAACCACTGGCCACTCCCTCATGACAAGAGTGGAGAATGGGTTTTGGTTGTGTGATCGTCTTTTTTTTTTTTTTCTAATGAGAGTACTGACACAGCTTGAAGACACACAAAAATGGAACTTTTGCCTTCCTTATTCTGACAGGAAAACAGGGACACTTTCCAAATCTTCAAAGGATTCTGAAACCTGGTTTAGACAGCCTCAAAACAGCCACAGAGCCTAACTTTGCCTCCTATGGGATGGGGTAAAGGCTCAAACAAGAGAAAAAAAATACAGTCATTGTTGTGCCTTCACAGCTAGAGTTCTACTTGTAGCATCAGTAAATAACTCCTTCCTCTTTACACTTTGATTTTCTCTGTAACTCTTATTTGATACCATAGATTCTTGGATGTATATTCTTCATTCATTCCTAGATCTAAGTGATTTTCACAAGCCAGGCATTCATTTCCATGAAGTTCCTAGAAAAGAAATATATTGTAACCAACTTTTGTACAGAAGTAGTGATGTTTAATTACTGTAGATGTAAAACACACACAAACAGCCTAACTAGCAAAGCTACTCTTTCCCACATTTTCAAATATGCATTTGAAAGCTTATTTTTTAAAAAGTATTCTAAGAAATGCTATTTTCAGCATTTGCATTTTAAATAGTAATACTCATATAAAACATTTCAGCATAATCCAAAATACCCGATACAAACCAACCAGATAAAGAAATCCAGTGTGTAGAGTATCAGTGCTCAGATTTTTCTCGAGGCACCACTGATGTCCAGGTTTCAGCAGCCATAGATTTTCTTCCTAGTAGCTGGTACAGGGCTGTATTTTGGATTTAGTATGAGTATAATGTTGATAACACAGAAGTTCTAATTGTTGGTGGGTAGTGCTTACTCCAAGTCAAGGACTTTCCAGTTTCCCCTCTGCCAGCGAAGAGGTGCACAAGAAGCTTGGAGGTAGCATGGCCAAGACAGCTGACTCGAACCAGCCTAAAGGCTATTCCATACCACAGAGGATCACGCTTGGTTTGGCAGGGTGGGGAGGGGAGGCTGTTGGCTGGGAGCTGCTGATCGCTGGTTAGGGACGGACTCTGGGCACCAGTCAGCAGGTGGTGAGCAACAGTATTGTGCATCACTTGTGAGTTTTGGTTTTTATCTCTCTTCCTCTCTCCTTTCCATCACAATTACTATCAGTGTGGTATTACTATATTTTACTTGGTTTCAATTATTAAACTGTTCTTATTTCAGTCTAAGAGGTTTACTTGTCTCCAGTTCTCCTCATTGCAGTGGGAGTGAGTAAGCAGCTGTGTTCTAGTTGCCAGCTGAGGTTAAATCATGACAACTGCATATTTTTAAAGCTCAAGAGTCATGCCTTGCATGCAAGTTAAGTACCATTTATGATTTGCCACTGCTAGCCTATCTTTCATATCAATACTTCTCATAATTAAACATAAAGCCTTCACAGTACACTAAAGATAAAATAATCGCAAATTCAAAATCTTAAAGTAACACTGAACTCAGTCATATTGTATATATCTCACATTTTTTTGCTAAGATCTTCTTCAAACGCCATTTATTAACTTTTATTTAGAACTCTTTATCACAAATTGCTTCTAGTGTACAAAATGTCAAGGATCACACTGCTGATTTCACACTTCCTAAATTTGATCTGACGATCATATTGCATTACTAAGCTTCTGAATTTTTGTCTTTCTTCCTTTCAACCAACTAAAATTAACATCTTTGTGCTTTCTGATGGAATCATTTTGATGTACTTATTTAATCTTTGATGTGTATGTAACAAAGCTGAACAATGTCAGAAAAAAAAGTGGATAAGTTTCCACAGCATTGCCATTTGTTTTCTGAGCAGCAGCACCTAATCTTGTACTTGAGGACTGTACGTTGGCAACATGGAAAGGCAAGATTAAAAAAAGCACATAGTCCAAAGCAGAGAATGTCTACACTGCAGCAAAAATGTAGAAATCACAGGCTGATGCTTAGGTAAACCTAGGTGAACTGTCTGCCTTCCTCTGCTAGCCAGATCAATTATAAAAGTAAAAAAAACCCACCAAAACCCAGCCATCCGCAGATTACAGTATTATGTTGTAGCATTAAGAACTAGACAAACAAACAAGTAAACAAAAAAAACCACAAAAACACAACATAAAACAAAAAAAACCCCACCAATACAAAATCATCCACATACCTTGAAAACAAATTAAATAGAAAACTGAAAAGCAACCTGTCCACTGGCTATCAAATACGTGGATTGTCTGGAGTCTCACAAAAGGAGAGGAAATGGCAGTGTCCCACTTCTACACAATAGTCAGGAAGATAATATCATGCCCCATGAATGAAACATCTTCAGATTAAAAAGTGTCAGTATTCTTTATCTTTGTTTGCTTATCAGGATGCATTTGCAAAGCACACACACTGACACTGTTGGCTAGTACCTCTTCTTCCCTGTCATGAACCTTTACAACAGTTTGATGGGCGGGCTGTGCACACTGCCTAGTCTTCAGCACCTGGGCAAGTGAATTCAGGGAGCCAGACAGTTTCCAAGTCATAACCAAGAAATAAATTTCTATTGCCAGTAGATTTAAAAATTAAGTCGACAAATGAAAATAGGTTGTGGGTAAAAGGAATTCTGTTTGCCCACAGACATGTACTTCACCCAAATTAAATCTCAAGTGTTTTCAATGTGCTATTTACAGAAATACCCTTCAAGATGCTCAGACATGAGATAAAATTCCCATCTCTGAGGTATCATACAAAGGTAGTTACTAGCAGCATTTTCTCCTGCAGATACTTCTATAGAGAGAAGTATAGGTACACACATTACACAAAAACTGTCTCTAAATATATACTGTTCTTACTCATAGGAAGCACCCACCCTTAAGGAAGAAATCTGGCTTCTGGATCCCAGACAGATGGAACTGCCTACTCAAAGGTCTGTATAAAAAAACCTCAACTTTACATCATGAAGTCATTCAGATACATTTCTGGTTTTAGCTTTTTCTAATGGGCAGTCTTACTGATTTTAATAGCAGTCTGGAACCCTGAATGCTAAAACACAGGCTGAATGGAGGGTATCAAGACTGAGCATACATTAAATGAAGACTCAATGCCGTTCAGGACAGACATATTCCTTAAGAGATACTACCTTGGTCTTCCACTAAAGCTAATGTCACGCAGTTCTCAGGTTGATTCTTGAACCATGGTCTGGCAAAACAATTTTCTAACAGGTCCATAAAGACAAATTCCTCCTTTCAAAATATAAAGGCTTGTTATGTTAAAGTAGTAAGATTTGCAATCTGGACAGCCTTCCACAGTACCACAATCCTTTGGAATTCACACAATTTACTGAACTCAAATGCATGTTTAATTTAGTCTGACTGTCTGCAGCAAGAAATAAAGCCAGTATTCCACTCTAGAGGCCTGAACTCATTAGAATTCAGTTTTTCTCTGAAGGAATTCTAATATACTTGACTCTTTTGAGATGAGCACAGTAATAAAACAGCCATAACAATGTTCTTTCCGAATCAATAAAAAAACTCCAATTCCTTCTTCAGGTTGCCTTTTAGAGGTTTAGAGGTTTATCCTTCTACTTGTCCTTCTTCCTGACCCAAATCAAAGGCATATTTTCTTTACAACCTTCACTCCCCTGTTCTCTCATGCTCACTTACATCCAGGCTGTAGTGACTCATACCTATTTCTATAGGCACTCTCTTCATAGAAGTCTACAGAAGCCTTTTCTTTACACAAATGAAACGGAAAGTGTAATGGTGAACTTACAAGCCCTTGGAACACATTTTAGTTAGTAAATATAACAACTTTCCACCTTTTCTTCTACATAAACAAACCATACTCTCATGCGACTTAACATGAAGCAGCAGCTACAAGCTCTAAACTCTGATATTTTACAGTGTTATCTGAAAATTCTTATTTAAATGTCTAAATATTTATTATTCTTTATATGAAAGTGAAATGTATCTCAGGATGTTTCTTTTATGGTTCTTCTTTATGACCTTTGTTTGCAATTAAGTTCTAATGAAGCTAAATTTAGCTCTGAAATTTCCAACAGGCCTGTGATAAACATAATGTAAGAAACTGTCCACACACAGGAAAGTGATATTGAAATCCAAATCGTCTGATCAGGGAAAGTATGTTATAATATTCTGCATTAATCGTGATTCTACAACCAGAAGAAACAGTGATTTAATTTCAGGCATTAAATCCAGTTTAACAGCATGGTATTTTTGTACTTGGTGCCTTCGTAAGATAAGAAAGAGTGCTGACAACCTTTCTGGGTATGCTTTCTTATAACCAACCATTTCAATGAAATGTACAGAATAATGCTACAAAGTAACAAGAAGGCTAAGAAACTTTTTCTATAAAATCAGCTTATGTCATTGAAGTAATTAGAAAAAAGTTAAATTTTGAATTTTTAAAGACATAAGCACAGACAATAATTGGCACAGAGAAGATACTGCACACAAGGAAAAGAAAAGGAACACTCAGAAGTCACTTTTGTGTGCACACAACAACAACAAGAACGAAAGAAAAGGCATGAATTTATGTGTACCTCCTTAAAAAGTCAACAACAACAAAAAGTACAGCATATTTCCAGCAGAAAGTACCCACCAAAAACAGAGTTTACTTTTATGCTTATAAAACCACTTACACTAGAAGATGAAATTTGAACCATTTATTTTTACTGATCAAATCTCAAAAAGGTAAAATTCGAGAAAAATATCCTAGGCATCTATTCGAATAGCTTTTATTTTAGTCACTAGTTTACAACAGTTTAAAAAGTGAAACATTAAAGACCAGGACAGAAGAATTTTCTATTTTCTTTAACTCTGTGGCTTGGCATTGGCTGGAATAAGTATAAGTAAGCACAACATCAACAATTTCTGGTCTGCATCCTGCTGAGACAGAAGGAGGAGCTGAAATATCATGGCATTTGGCACACGCCTCACTAAGCCAATTTACCTCCCAGATCTCCACATGATTCAGAAATCTGTCCACATGCCATCTGTGGCACTCACATCATTAATCACCGACACCCCCCCTCCAAAAAAAAACGTTCATTTCAGAGAATCCTAAACAGAAATTACTTTTTGGGTGTATAGCAAGATTAGGGGATGCATGAAAAGTATACGAAGTCCTGAGAATTTTCATATACAGCAATTGAAAAAGGGTATGGCCAAAAGTGACCATTAGATCACTCAGCTAATGTGCAAGGTGCTTTCATAGGATACACATGGGTTTGTGTAGAAATGTCTAGTCCTGATCTGCAACTATCACATGGAAAAAAGTCACTTTCACCTGTCTTAGTAAATTCTAATGGTTACTCACCACTTCAATTATGGAAAAAGTATTGCAATATGCCACTGTAGCTGAGACTTTAAATACACTAGCTTTGGACATAGCAGAGGGGAAAACAGGAAAAAAAAGAGTTTGTTATCTATCTTATATGGCTTTAAAAAAAATTTAAAAACCTCAATCAACAAACACAATACAGCTTCCTATAATTATTGAGCAGTATAATGTGTATGTGAAGATTAAGAAAAGTCATTAGACCTCAAATATTTGCATCATAAACCCTTTGCAGGTACGTAAAAAGACAGAAAAGTTACTGGAAACTAAAAAAGCAGAAAAAATAAGAATATAGAATATAGAACGTAAAGATAGACCATTTATACTCAGGCTTTTCAACTTACTTTAGCATCTTTAGGGTTGTCACAAATGAAGGTTTCCCCATATGGAGAAATGATGCCTGCCTTTTCTTCTGTGAAAGTTTCTTAAAGAAAAAAAAATACAGTAATACAGTGCAACGCTCTAATAAAGTAATATTAAAATCAACAAGGGACACATTTTTCAGCTTGCAATTTCTCTGTCCTTCACAGAAAAAATTTTGAAGAGCAAGAAACAATTTCCCATTTCTATCTAAACTTCAGACACCTTTTCACCACAGATACTACCACTATTACTATGCAATTTGAATATGACTTGCATACCGACATTTTGTCTACCTTTCATTGAGTTAAAATAAAAAAAATTTAGTTGTCTAAGGACCAAGAACTCCAAAGTGTTTTAATTCTGACTTTGGAAAAAATCCCACACCAAAAAAGCCTTTTGTGCACATTCTTCATTTTGTCACCAAGTATTTGCTTGGAGTCAATACACATACTTCAAACAAGACATATTTCTCAAATATGAAAGAAGTTTACAACTGACTGCACAAGACTTCTAAACTCTTCAGTATTTAATACAATTAATTTCCTGTTATTTCCTGGAGCTATGAGCATTAACAAACAAATTAAGCAGCATTAGTCAGGAATAGGCTCCTTGTATTTTTCAAGAAAAAGTTAACTCTGCTTAAAAATCTGGATCTAATTTTAGAAACTCAAACCACTAGTCTAAAAAGTATATTAAAATAAATCACATTTAAAGTCTGGATTTTCTAATTTTTATTTGTTCATAATCAAAAACTAAATAAAAATGCAGAAGTGGTTAAATGCTCTGCTATTACAAAAATCACTTCTTCCAGACTTTTGAGATGCCCAATATTTCTTAAAATATGCAAGTCAATACTCATTTTAGACAACGTTCCATCCAGGGTTACTTTTCCTTAATATTCAAGATGTAAATATTACCATGCTTTACTCACCGTTTTGTGAAAGTTGCCTCCTAGTACAAGAAATATTTACAAGGTCCATATTTCTTTTCTGAAGGGAGCTTGAACAAAACAAAGTACAAAATGAAAACATTAAGTGAAATGTCCCAGAAATTAAGCAAAACTTTCTCAAGTAGTTAAAGTATTAAAATTATATACAAATACAGAAATAATAGATTTCAAGACTTGAGGGAAAATTTCTGATTTAATTTAAAAGTCACACAACAATGTGTTTTCCTTCCTTTACAACACTGAATGGTTCTCTGATCCTAGAACACATCCTGAGTCGCAGTTTTTGTTCTGAATTGTCCTTATGATACATTTAGATTACTGGAAAGAATGGCAATCCCACACTTTTCCCCAATCCTTTACCTACCCTTCTCCTTCACACCACTTACCAACAACTGTATTTAAAGAAGAATGCACTATGAAAATCTAAATTAAACTCAATGTCAGCCTAGGCACGGGAATACAGACAAACATGCTTTTAAGCACTGAAAAAAACTGCTGTAAAGTTTTTATTTCCTAAGGTGAATTACATCCCCACAAAGTTTTAAACCAAGATGGAAATGACATTGCATTGCAACTGCCTGTAACTACCCCTGTATATCTTGTAGATGGGTAAGAATGTATCCCCATACACAATGGAAAAGTTATTTTATTATTGGTGTTGTGCTAGCCCCTAAGTACTTCAGTGTATCCATGAATAGTGACATATTATTATTGAGGTTTCAGGCTGAGACAGCAGCTTTCTAATCAGAATGCAAGAACAAATGTGTGAATTACAATACTTCTAACCTACCTTGATTATTCTAGCAGTCTGTATTAGAGTTCTTCTCAGTCAAGCTCTGAATTCCCCCATTAAATCCATTTCCTTCCTAACTTTTGTTTCCCCACTTAACATATAGAGAAATTTTATTATTTTAATATTAGCTACATTTAAGACTTTAGAACTACTGTCCCATGAAGTCCAAGTTGAATTACTCCCTACTAAAAGATGATGTTTCTTGGTGACAGAAGGCAGACATTCATGAGCTTAGGTTTTAGCCCATTCCTAAATCTGCCTCAAAGAATTTATTAGCTTTAATTCAAAACAGAAGCCACACCTTATAAAGTTACTTGACATTTGAAATGTTACCCAAGTTATATAAATTAAGTACCACAAGGATATTTTATAAAATTGTGGTTTGAAAAAACATAGGATGAGTGTATCATGGCATACATAGTTCCTATATCTGATTGTTTTATCTCCTGAGTTATAATTATTAAAAAAAAATACACAGCAAGTACTTTAATAGTCTTTGTTTTTTCATACATTTTACTAAAATTGATACAGTTACGTCTTTTGAAGTTTCACTAGCAAACTACATGCATTTGTACTAACCTAATTTTAAAGAACCCAATATGCTTACAAAAAACCCAAACTAACTTATTTCAACACAGATCAGATTTTCCCTTGTTAGGTGGTTTTTTGAGAAGGATATTAGAAGCATTAAACTAAATTAAGAATTACAAATAAACAGTTTTGACTTGTAGAGCTTTAAAAATGATGGGTTTCTTCCTTACGTAAAAAAATGAGTCATTTCCTTAGTTTAAGGGTGGATGGATATATTCACCAGGAAATGAAAAACAACAAAATAAGCTTTAAAAAAAATCCCATCATTTTTATTAAAAATCCACATACTTTTCAGGATTTGTGTATTCTTTTTTGACCATGTGCCTACATGTACGTATACATGGCACAAAAAACTGATAACAAGTGAACTACAGTCCTTTTTTTTCTAGCAATCAAAAATAACACCTGTCACTTTTGGAAAGCAAATTTCTAATTTACGTGAAGTAAAAAACGATCTCAAGATATAAAAGAAATTCAACTAGCTTACTTTGAATAACTGCTTGTTATATATAACAAAAAACCTACAGTGGAAGCTTATAAAGTGACAATAATTCATCAACACTCAAAAGAATAGTTAGCTAATTACTGTAAAAACTCAATATCTGGATTAAAAGACAGAAAATAATGAAGACTTCTTTGGGAGAAAAAAAAATGGAAAGAGAAATCTTGTATCTGTACCATTTTATGACTTTCCCTAACCATTTCAAAAGTTGAATACCTCTTCTCTCAGTTTGATCTCAATCATGAAGATTGATGATATTCCTTATTTCATTCTTTAATGGAAGATTAGTGCAAACAGTCCACTCATGACAAAGTGTGCCAATTTTTCAAAGGTATAATAATAATTTCAATTATTATTCTATTATCACTTTGTTACACCTGTGACGACTAAGGCTCACTATTGTCGTATGTTAAGAGGTACTGGATGTGGCTTGGGCTACATACACTTCTCTACTGCTCCTTATTATGTATAAACAGGATGAAAGAGTGTGATGAGGCAGGGCCTGGTCTTGCTAAAGGCTGAGAGGCCAGAAAGCTAAAACTTCACACTGAGCTGGTTTATACAACATACTCCTGTCATCTTGCAAAAAAAGTTAGGGAAAGAGGTCAGTGATAGCACTCAGCATTTCATCTGTTTCAGCATTCATCTGCTGAGTGTTTTAAATGAAAGAAGCTTTTGTTTTCAAACTTATTCAAAACATGTTTTCTTTTCTATCCATCTCAAGACCTAACCCTCCCATAATGTAAACAGAGCAAAATTACTTTAGCATGCTGTGTTAAAGATTTGCAGTCCACAGACTGCTTGCAGAAGTAAATTAATGGTGATGCTTGACCACAGAAGAGAGGGAGCAGCTTCTCTCTTCTAAAACATTTATTTTGTGTGACAGAACACAGTAAAGATACACAGCAGCACCAGTTTGGGCACCTCATTAGCAATCTTGACAACTTGTATGTTACAAAATGAAGTCTAAAGAGTATCAGCACCAAGCAAGAAGTTTCAACCATAGGATCTGCCAGCTGCAGAAAATAAATGACCCTTGCTCAGGCCAAGTACCATTATCTATTTTACTTATTTATATTTTCCCCCAAATGCAGCAAGTTGTCTAGATTTACTTTTGTCCTATTTGTTCTTATTTCTGTTCAAAAAGAATCAGAGGAATCCCACCATAAATAACACAAGTAACAAAGTTGGTGGATATGAAAAATCTAAAAGAATATAGAGCTCATCAATCTGAAATTTTATCTGTGTCGCATTCTATATAAAAAACAGGTCTACCATGTTATAAATCTGCTTCAGCTTTTTCTTTTAACAGACTGCTGCTTGGAATATTTGCAACAGTATCTATTTCACTGACAAGTGACTGCTAAATGATATGATCCAAAGTCTCCAAAGCCTCTAAAACTACCGCTAAACTAACTGTATTTAATCTTGTCCCAAAGACATATCAGTGGTCAGTTCCGTCCACTGCATTACTTTCAATATTTTGTCTTACAGAAGTCGTAATTTTTCACTCATATCTATGTGTAAGAAGTCACTTAGAGCAGATCAAGGCAGACCATGAAATTTCCAGTATACCACATTTAATCCTTTGTTCTCTTCTACAACTTGACCGAAGAATCATATTAAAAATTTAGGACTTCTCATTTCAAAACAGAATGCAGTCTCAGAAAGGGTGATGACTTTGCCTAATAATGATGTTTTAGATTCAAATTATTTCAAGTTTAGAAGATTATTTGCAATCCTTTTAACAATTCCAATACTTTTAAACACCTTTTGAGTGATCTTTACTAATTCTGTAACAATGACAGTGTCTTACCAGCTGGCAGCATTTTTTCTTACAGGCAAGATTCAGGAGCATAAGTGAGAACAGGGAAGCAGATAAAATTGCAATAGAGGCAAATTAATTATTAGTCATTAAAAAATTACATGGTCGTAGCTCTACCCAGGGGCACAAGGAGCCCCACTGTATGGACTTTTTGTTCAAGAAGACACATAAGAGATGATTCAAAAAGTATTTCCTTGCATCAAACTTTAACGACTAATACCCATGAATGACTAGAAGGAAATGCTGAGTTCCCTCAAAGATTTCAGGAGGATTTCTCTGCCTCTACAGAATAGCCTTCATAAAATGTAATAAGGATGAAACCAGCATCTGTCAATAAGGTCAGCTGAGAATGTTTGTCTATGCAATTCTGTAAGACAGACACTCTTTCCTGTTAAGATTAAAGATGCTTGAAAGCTGCTGTTTTAAAGTTCTGTATTAGTTCTCTGCCTCTATAAAAAGGTTGCCAGCAAGGTTATCAAGAATGTTTCTGTGAAGCTAAAGGTCTCCTGTGAAGTTCTGGTTTGCCTTGATCGTCCTCAGACAGACTGGTCTTTTAAGACTTCCATATTGCTATAACTGGATTATAAAAAATGAAAAAAATAAGCTGAGGCTCATAAATCAAAATGGTGGCTAATGAATTTAGTAACCTAGTCACATATCAATCACTAACAGACTGGGTTTGGAGGATTTACTTCAATGGTGGGAAAATCATAAATATAGCATATTGTCTCTACTGAAACATTGTTTCTCAAAAGACATTAAGAGTACTCTTTTAGCAGTTAATTATTATTGTCTTTAATGTTGAGAATTCCACTTCATCTCAGCATGAATAGCTTTATTAAATGAAGTAGGGATAATCACTCTACAAAAGTTAACATAAATCTACTCCTCACTGAAAGATACGTATATTTAAGTTCCAATAAGACACCAATTAAACACTTCTTAAGAATCTTCGCCTCTCCATCTGCTCAAAGAATTGTATTGCAACATTTAATTTTGACTTCTTTCAGTAATCTAAAAGAATCTTAAAAAGGCTGGGAAACCCCTGCATTTAGAGCATGTATTAACTCGATGGTGATGTTTGTAACTGCTGAGATATGCAGATGAAAAAGCCAAGATAAATACAAAACATTCTCAGACATGTCCCTTCCAGGCATAGCTAGTGGTTAAAAAGAAAAAAACTAACTAAAAAAAGGGCAATCTAACGATTTGCATATAGCTACACCAACAAATCTTTGCATATGCCTGTCACTAGAAGTCTTTTCTTGCAAATTTTTCTTCTGTTTAATCATGATTATTAAACATGATGAGTAAAAGCTTTCATTAATAGATCCAAAAATATTACAAACTAATCTATGGAGAAATATTCTTCATTTACAGTCTGTAATGTTTTGAATGACTGCATATTCAGTGCCTATTATTTTTTTACATTCAAACAATATTACTTTTATTAAGATAGGTCTGAAATTATGAGGAAAATGTCTGATGTTAGAACTTAATTTTGACATTCCATTATAATTTTGCTAGAACAACTAATGCTTATTCAAGACAATAAGTGCTGCTCAGTAATTTTTGGATTCATATTATGCACTCAATCATTTTGAAGGAAGAAAAATATAGTTACATCACTTGAATATTTTAAAAAAATCAAACTTCAAAGACTCCATAAACTCTGAAAACCTTCCACATCTAACCTCTTTTTTCTTCTCCTTTTTCCACCGCTTTTTTACCCCTGCTGGAATGCCTCAGAAATAATTTTATACTACAAATATAAGTTTAAGTTTTGTTATTACGAGAACATCAGCAAAAGCCAACACCTATTATGACAAAATGGTTCCATTCATTCTCCAAAGTTAACAATTAAATGACAACCAGTTTAGAAATTATCCTATGAGCCACCTTGAAGAAAGTCCTTGTTTATGTTTTATATAGTTGTTTTTAAGAACAGTTATATCTAAGGTAATAAGGATTCCTCTTTTTCTGATAACATGTAGACACAAAGATATTTAGGGAGGTTATAAGGACACATTGTTCTAAAATTTCCCTTTATACTCTCATTTTGCTTTTAAGTTGCACCAAAGCTTAATCATCCTTCAATTAATTTGGAAACATTCATACCAGATCCAGTGTATTTAGAGCACATAAGAAAAAAAATAAAATTTTTTTAAAAATCCCAAACGCAAAAGAAACAAAAAAAAACAAAACACACCCCAAACCATAATTTCTACCAATGATAGTGATTCCTCATTAGTAATAAACAGCAATTACCTTGATGAAGCTTGAACTTTACTTGATTCAGGAATTTCTGGTACAGGTCGATGCCTTAAGATAAAAGACCGGCTTGCTCTTGGAAATACTTTCATGCACTTTAGTGTACAGGAATCATATAAGTCATTGTCTATCATTTCTCCTTTAAACTTATAGAATGGAGAGTCTGGCTTACTATCAGATAAATCACCCTCATCTGCAAACCTCAGATGTTTATTTTCATGGTATTTTGTCTCACATGAATGAGCAAATGAAGGAGGATCATGAAATACCAAACAGCCGGTCAAGTCCTCATCAGCTTGGTATGCAGCAGCTTCTTTCAGTGATGGATCTGGCTGAGTATTCATTTTAGTACTCTCAGTTTGACTGACAACTTTTAGTACGCTGTCTGAATTCTGGTATAAACTAGAAAAATCCAGATTTGTAAAGCTATCATCATATGTCTCCATTAAGGTTTGCTCTGCAAGTTCAAACTTTTCCTTATTAATGTAAGCTTTATTAAGCTGTTCTGACAGTGGTGCAGGTATCAAGCCAGTCCCATCTACACTTGAATTGCTTACTGGAGACTCCTGGTCCGTGGCTGAATATTGCTTCTCTTCTAAACCTTTTGGGTCTTTGAATTTTAGATTTTCACAGAAGAGAGAATTTCCTTGTATTTTTGAAAGATTATTGTCTAATTGCTTAAGAATCCTTCTGCGATGTCCTGTAGGCAACACTCCCATTTGCTGAAGCACATTGTTATTTATTCCCACACAATCTCTCACAATGTTATAGCCATATTCTTTGAAGTTAGGAATATACTGTCCAAGGTTAATGTTGGCCAAAAATTCTTCAATATCAGTGCCATTGCCTATGGATGACATGACTTCATTCCGAATATTGCCCTAAACAGTCATGCAGAAATAGTCAGGATGTGTGCATGTTCACTAGCAAGAAAGCTCTCTTAAATTTGATGTCAGCCAGCCAGCAGAGAACAGAAGTTTCTTCAAGACACCACTTCGAGTTTCTTCAGTTCATATTGATTTTTTTTTCTACACTGTAAACATATGGAAAAGAAAATGCACATTAAAAAAATTCTTACCAGAACTTCACAATTATCTTGAATAAAATTCTGAAAAGCTCCCTGACTTTTTACAGTAATACTTCAAAAGTATTTGTATACGAAAATTTCAACAAGAGTAAACAGCATTTACTCTCCATCCTATATCTTAGTCTATATAAAGAAAATAGCAAAATCAAAGTCTTAATGCAGCAGAAGTAATACAGACTTAAAACGTATATTCCTAAACATTAAGATGAACAGCTAAGAGATGAACTACTTATCTACACACACATTCTTATTACACAGTTTGGATATCTGGGAGCAAAAGAACTGGAACCTAAAGCTTTCCCGTTCCCACAATAGCACAAATTAACTATACAATAGGGCTGCCATTCCTTTATCTTCTGAATCTTAGACTCCTTTTAGCAACAAAATGCACTTTCACTGGAAGTGAAAAGGAAAAATTACTGGCTAGAGCATTCTATGTGAACTGTGCATTCAAGCCCTCCTCAACTGAGAATCCAACTGAACAAGTACTGTAATCAATAAAATGGTTTACAACAGTAGATCAGACCCTTCAAACAAACTACCATGCCAAAAAGGAGGAAACAGGTTAACTACTAGCTTCTCAGCTCTGTCAAGGAAGCAGTTTTTCCTTGGTCACAAACAGTAGAAGACACATGACCCCACACCCCATTCAAAAGTTCTGACCTCCATATGGGGGACATTTGTTGTCTCAAACGCCCATGACAGTTTTTCCTTAGTATTTTCCAACTCAGTTCCTACACTCTCCAGATTCCATCTATTTATTCTTTCTTTCAGTGCCATATCTAAATTTACAATTTACAAAATCCAGACACTATTATTCTGAAGATGTTTGAGACAGTCTGAAATCCTATCTCTTCAAAGAAGGTTTAATATCGGCAGCAGTCAACAGGTTTTTTCACCTCTCTCTGTATAAAGAGTATTTTGGCTTTAGGGAAATCTACTGACTAGCAGCTGTCCTGGCATGCAGGTACTAGCCTTAAGCAGCCTGGTAAAGAAAGAAGAGCTTCAGCATAACAGTATGAAGACTTAAGTAGCAACTAGAAAGAGAAAAAATCATATGCCCAAAATTTATCCATGGTAGTAGGCACTGATGGCTTATTCTTCAAGTATTTCCTGAAAAAAGTGCACTAGTTATGATCTAGAACTGAAGCTTAAAAGATTGTCTATGTTTGTACTGCAGCAATTCCTCAATAAATTCCTCAATAAAGGATAAAACCTCTTCCTGTAAGATTCCTCCAATGTCTTTTGAATATCTAAGTTGTTATTCAGAAATGTAGTCACAAATAAATCTTTATGCCCCTCCTCATTCCCCAAAGCTGCATACAAATTAGCATCAACTTAAAATAATGTACTGAAGAAAGTGCAACTGTTATCACTGCTATGGGTGATTATACTTCATTATGATTATGAAATAAATTACTGAACAACTACCTAAATCAACAGAAGTCTTTTCTCATGAAATTTTGTAAGTATCTTTATTACTTCCACACTTTGCAAAAAGAAGTGAAGAGAAAGACCAAACCTTTTGTACTTATATCGTATATATAGTATGCAATAGAGTAATAAGAAAGAAAAAAAAAAGAGATAAAGAAATTTAAATTTTTCTGAAATTAACCCAGAACACTTACTATAACTATTTCATTATTTAAAATAAGTCATTTGATTTTTACTAGTTTCTTGAACTTCATTTTTGTGGAAATATTTTTATCAGCTATAATCACTACCTACAAGTCTGAGAAGTGAGTTACCTTGAATATTAAATTGGTACAGTTGAAGCTATTTAGAGACAACTCTATAGGTCAACCAGATACCAACCTCTCAAGCGAGATTATGTTTATTACAGAGTTAACCCTCACTAAAAGATTCTAAAGTCATTTAAATTCAAAAAGCCTTGTATTGAACCAAACTGATTAACAATCCATTTTCAGATTTACCTTTGTCCTTTCCCAACCTGAATGCTTATCTAAACTCTCATCATTCCTTTAAAAATTTCAGACATCAGCATTTCCTCAAACTTTTCATGTAAGCCTCTAGCCATAAAAGATAAAATTCAACAGTATTGCCTCCACTTATCTCTAAACCTTGGAAAATACAAATATAAATCCATAGTGTCTTAAGAAATTGAATATATATTCTGAGATTCTGACTACAGAGTGAAATAATAATTAGTATAGAAATTACTAGGTGAGGAAAAAAGTAACAGACAGGTATTTTTGGGGGCCAGAAAAGAGTCTTTCAAGTTGCCATTAATTAAAACAAAGAAACAAAAACCCAAACAAACAAAACAAAAGAAAAAAATCTATATTCAAATATATAAAACCCCTTCAGTGTTAGCATACCAGTCTAAGAGTTTTAAAGTTGCAGTTGCATCTGGTTATCTCAGCCATTTTCACCTTCTTTGGCAGTTCTGGGTTTCAAGGTAGCAGTTGTCTATTTTTTCCCTAAGGTGTTATTGTTTATTTTCAGACAGTATCATTCTCTCAATCCCTCCACTTTTCACAGTAACAAAAAATACACTAAGGAAAGCAGCTTTACCTATATATTTATAAATAAATATATCTCTTTTATCTAAACATATTTATATCCACGCACTCCCTTCAGTATCTACAGTTCTTTCTACATGTAACAGCTTTGGCTACCCCTTATTCCTGAACACCTCCAGTGTTGTTGCTTCAGGAACTCAAATAGCCAAGTATTACCAGCTATTTGGATTCTAACTCATCTCTGTATACACCATGTAACAATGCAAAGGATTACTAGAACAGAATAAACTTTGCTTCTAAATTTGCAAGAATGATTACTTTTTATAGTGTATTTTATGAAAAACACATGTAGCAGTCTGAAGAAGGAAGGAACTGCTTCCTGAGAAGACATTTTGACCACAAAATGCCAGCACTGCTAGAAGTTGAAGCCCAAACCACTTTCTGTTTCTGTAGTGGTCTATGGCAAAATCTGCAAGTGCATCCACCAAGATTTACGAAGACACACTATAGATCTGGCCTAGCTATACAGCTGGTTAAATACCAGTAGGTTCAGTCACATACTATTTTGTGGGTCTGAGCAAAAGGTTATCTGACAACCGATTTGGTTTTTCTACTCACACAGATTACAGTAACAAAACCCTAAACAAATCTATACACACTGGTGAATGTATTGCAGGCTAGAGAGAAATTCTCAATTGCTACTTACAATGTTTTATTTTTACTAAAGCTTTAACTCAAGAAGTATACAGAAAAGCAGAACTCAAGGACCACCATATTCACTATGCTCATCTGTTTTAATGTGATTAATATCAATTTTTAAAAGAATTTAATCTCTTTCTTAGCTTTAAGTGCAAAATAAGTTTGAGCACCATTAGATACAGCGTGCATTTATATAACATATGCACATTCATTCTCTTTCACATCCATATTTGTACCACTACAAGTTTAAGTAAAGAACATTAGCATGTATGGTTGTATACATCTTGTAAAACAAAACTTGTCTAAGGAGCAAGGCAAAATAGATTTTACCTACACAGAAACATATATCTACAAAAAAAAAAAGACCAACCAATGGGAATTTGGTCTTGCTTAAATGAAATTGACTCTTGCTGTCAGATCATATTGCCTATATAAGGCAACCAAGACAAAAGCCATCATTCCCAACATGGTTATTAAAACTAGGAAAACGCTATAGTGGTTATACAAACAAATAAACAAATCAAACTTTTTGGAAGACACTTGAACATTCCATTTTATCAAAATAAGAATAAACATCTAAACTGTTATAGAGAAAAACCCAATACAAGAGAAACCATCCAGGTTTTTTTGTAAGGAAAAAGTTTTCGCAGGGGATGAATTGCAATGTGTCTTGCACATCCCAAGCCTTCTACGGGATCACCCAACTTTCTTTCATAGAGGAAGATGTTTCTCACATTTCTTTACAAACTGTTTTTCAATATCTTCCATTTCCTATCTTATAGACAAGACTTAGACAACGAGTGGCAAGAAACTCAGAGTGGCTTAACAGTTCCTTTGGTTTACTAAAAGCGACAGCTAAATAACATTAAAGAGAAATGCCAACTATAGCTCTCAGGACCCTTTAATGCATAGTAGATAAGTACCAGCACCTAACATCCTGAAAAGCTATGTCAGCTGATTTTACAATTCTTCCATTCTATGATTTTCAAGTTGAAAAGTCTTGAAGAAAACATTGATTGGAAGATTGACAAGTCTTTGTTGAAGTAAGCAAGCAATCAAAATTAAAATAATAAAATGTGCGAACAGTAAATTATATCTGAACATAGAAACACTCAAGTGAGAGTTGGGGTTTTTTTGTTGTTTTTTAATATCAATACAGATAAAAGCCTGAAGAAAGTGTCAGATATTCAAAAGTACATGGCAAGATAATCACACTTTAAGTAATCAGTTCAACAAATACATGCAAGTTCAGGCTTGCTCCTAGCTTTGGCTAAATCACATACTAAATTAAGTTCCCAATAAACAAGTAAAAGAAAAACCAAAAAACCCCCAAAATACACCAGTACAATAGGTGCTACCATGGATCAGAATTAAACCTTCAAGTAGTGAATTTCATCTTCCCATTGTAATTGACTCCATATAAACTGACAATATTAACAGGCCTAGAAAACATTGTAAATGACCCATCTTTCCCAAAACCTACATAATACAATCAGCGTATTGACTACATGCTTAAAAAAAACCAAACTACAAACAAAACTAAACAAATCCAAACACATCTCTCAAATAACCTTTTTAAAGTGATTACTTGATGAATTAACATGGATCAACGCAGAGTAAGATACTGATTGCAATACTTCCAATAGAACTGTTCCCTTTATCAATACAAGGAAGTTACTAAGTGTAGTTCAACCTAGGAGTTACTTACAAAAATAAATTTAATCACATCCTCTGTCAAAATATATCTTTGGCTTTTTTTTTTTTTTAATTTCAGAACACTTCTCTTCCAGAGAAAGGTTAAGCCACCTTTGCTACCTTGGAGTCAAACCTCATACTGCAAGAAATTCCAGTGGAACAACTTGCAGAGTCGCTAGAGTAAGGAACTGCATGGCATGAATAAGCAAGCTGAAGGTGGAATTGGAGCTGCAGCAAGTTGCTGTGGGAACACTAGGGTGCTGTAGCCTTCACTTCGTATTTTGGATCCAGGACATCCTATTGCTTCTTTAACTTAAAATTTCTGCTAAAGTTTCCAGAAATATAATGACAGCTAGCAAGAGGTTCGCTCATCTTTTGACTTCACAAAAACAACTCATAGAGTAAATAAATAGACAATAATAAAGCACTGTTCTTTAGCATAACATTTACATACAAACCGTTAAAACAATTTCAGCTAGGAAAAAAAAAACAGAGAACAATACACGCCTTGTTTTCTACTTGCCTAGCAGTTGTTTCTTGACCGATCCCAAGTGCGGTACCTGATACTCACCTGAGCCATGCCCCGTACCAAGTCACTGCCTCGCCTCTGCCCTCGCGGGTAACTTTGCCACTCTCCGGCCCCGGGGTGCTCCCCGCGCTCGCGGCGGGACCGGCACCTCCAGCACCGCACACAGCAGGGCCCGGCCCGGGCAGCGCCAGCGGGAGGGCAGACCCTGTTCAGCACCCACGCACTGAACGCCCCGCCGAGACCGGCTTACCTTGGGCAAAAACCAGCGGACGAGTGGGAGAGGGGAGACATGGGAAGTAAGCGCAGGGCTTCAGATTGCTTCGGCTTTCTGTTCTTCCTTCCACTCGCCGGTCGCTCGCTTTCTTGCTTGCTTTCTCTTTTCTTCCTTCCTGCCTGCCTGGCTCCACACCCCACCCCACCCCACCCCCGCGCGGATCCCCGTCAGGCGCGCCCGCCTTCCCTCGCTGCCCTCCTCCCTGCCTCGCCGCCGCAGGAGGTGGCCACACCTGGGCGCGCCGCAGCGCTGCCGCTCCCCGCGCCCGGGCCGTGTTGGCCGAGCAGCATTTCTGGAGGAGTGAGGAGGAAGTCCGCTGGCAGCCGCAGGCTTCGGCGCTGTCTACCCCAGCGCTTCGCTTCACAGGCGGCCGGGTCCCGTGTGCCCCAGGCTGGGCTGGATAGGCGGCGGGTCTCCCTGTCTGCCAGGCTGCCTGCCAGAGGGCAAAGGGCATCCCAGTGTCACCTGTCTCCACGCGGAGCCACGCTCAGGGCAGGTGCTCCAGCTGCGAGAAGCAGGACAACGTGCCAGTAGTGGCACAGCTGTGAGCACTTGCTTAAAAAATGAAAAAGTTACTAAGGTTTCAGTAATGAATGTAACTTCCTCAATTCTTGGAACTCACCATGTCTGTAAATTACTGTCACTCAGCTGAAACTAGCTTTTTGTTACCCAAAATTATACTGAGAAAATTGCTGTATGTTCCATCAGTAGACAAATGTATCTTCCTCTTAAAGTATCAGTTCTGATTTTTTCTGATTAAATCCAAGGAGGTTCCAGAAGGCTCAGACTCAGACTGTTGCAGCTGAAGTCTCAGGTCTGCCGCTCACTCTACTGAAGCAGAAAAGAAGCAAAGATATACTGGGAAAAAGACACCAATTATTAAAGTGTTAATTTAGGAGCAAGTAAATCTGTGTCCTTTTTCCTTCTTCGAAGGCTGCTTCCTACTCAGTAAGTACAGCCTTACTAAATAGCATTACCAGTAGTAAGGCTGTTAAAAACTGTTGGTGCCATGGTAGTAAAGTGAAGTTTCAGGATCACAATTTTGAATGCAAACAGTTTTTCCACTCTCCAACTTTCAGTTAAAATTATTAGAAGTTTGCAGTTCAGCATTAAAGCACTAATTCCACTGGTGCCCAAGCTCTTCTGAAAACCCAGCTGCAAGTTCTAATTATTAGATACATAAATACCCATGTACCAAAAAACTGCAGTTAATTTTACATCCTAAACTTGTATCATGTAAGCAAATTTTGCAACAAGAACGTTCCTCCTCAGTGCAAACTTTTGGGTTTGCCTTTTTTGATAATCTAAAGAAATTTATCATGTTCTTGCTTGTCTTTTTATTACTGCTTTTGCAGTCTGTCTCAGTGTCATTCCCAATTATTTGCAAAGGGACCCATATGTTTCCAAACTAAGTTATTGCTCAGATGTGATTCAGGTAAGTATACTAACACCCTTTTTGGTCATAGCCTTTCTGGATTGTAACCTAATGACTCACAGAGTCATCTGATCACAGATTGGCCTAACATTTCCAGCTAAGCCCAGCTTCTTTTCAGAATAGTAAGAATGCCAATGAATACTGACTTAGAAAAGGAATTTTAACCACAGTAACTTAAACTATTTGAAAGATTCAGGTCCTGTAAACAAGAAAAGACCAAAAGACATGTCTCCTTTGCAAGATTTACCTCACTGTGAAAAAACAGAATTAATTAGCAGTTTGTGGTAGACTGAATTTTTTTGTCCTGCAAGTCTTAAGTATGGTCATTGATTAATACCTTTCTTGTCTGTCAAGAAATTCCAAAGCCCTTTGTAAAGTCCACCTTTCCCTCTCTTCCAGGAGACCCATGTGAATTGCCCGTGTCAGTGGGCCAGTGGCAGAGACTATAATAATAGTCCCCTCAGCACTTGTCTTTAAAAAAGGGTGTCAGCCTCAGACAAAATTCACTAAAGGAGGTTGCCTTCAGTGCTATTTGTGCAGTAGTAGTATTTTCTCTTACTCTGGTTTAACTGTAATATCACTCACTACTTTCCTTGACTGCAATACAGTAGAAGACCACAAGAACTAGGTTATTTTTTTTTGAGTGTTTCTTGGGGAGGGGGCAAAAATGGGAGAAATAAGCATTAAAAACCTACTCAGTTGTGTTTACTTATTTCTGTTTGCATTATGCCCAGAAAAATGGCAGTATATACAAGTTTATTTTAAACCAAGTTTTGCTATTAAGGGTTTAGGGGCTTTTTCTTGACTTTTATGTATTCTAAACGGCATTATCAGTAGCATGCAAACACACACGTTATTTTATTCTTTGTTAGAAAAAAGTATAATATATTGTGTTTTACTCTTTGTTTGAAATAAAGTAGCATAATTTATCTGCTTCTAGGAAAGCTCTCAAGTCTCTAATTTATCTACAGCATATAGTTCTCTGTTAGACCATGGAATGGCAGATTTCTAACACTACAGTATAAAAAAAGTCTTACAGAAATCTAACAGAAAATTGCATCTTAGTAATTTTGATGTAATTCAGATATGACATAAGGTGGAATACTATTCTATGACTTGCTGATAAGATTGAGTTTTGAAAAATCTGCTGACAGGCCTGAAAACTGCAGAGATTTTGTTACCTGATAATTTCTTCTTCCCTCAAGTTTCTATGTTGCTGTCATCCAAAAAGTATTATGTAGGCAATTGGTTTTTAGTAAGTCAAGAAAAAAATTTCAGTCTAGAAACTAATTATAAAAAGAAGTTGCATGCTTCTTGCTATAGTCTCTGAAAGACATTAGGGCCTTTTGTATCCTAAAATACATTTGACCATACAAGACGGTCATTTATAGTACACGTGTTAATATTGCCTTCCATCTCAGATTTGTTATTACAAAAGCCTTTTAAAATAGTGTTGTTTTCTAGCAATTGATTTTGACCTGTTTTTTTGGTTTTTGTTTTTAGCATCAGTCCATAATAACCAGGCAAGTCTGTGTGTAAGTGAAGATGGAATAGTATAATCTAATCTGTACAAGAACCGATGCTTAGCATATGAATCTACCCCAGATTTCCACACTTTGTGGTTTGTCCTAAGTCAGAGTAGATGTTTGCCACATTTCTTGTTGTTTATTAAGCTTTTAATGTACTGATTCGAACTGGTAAGCCATTTTCCAATTTTCAAATACTGTAATTTTTGGATGTGTATATCTTTAAAACTATGAATCAGTTCTACTTGATGAACATTTATTGTGTTTAAGAACTACAAATATAGCTGCACAAAAAGCAGATTGTTAAGATAAACTAGGAGAAACAACTGCTACTTCCTTTATGGATGGCTTTCAAGTAGGTGTGATATTTACGTGCAGTTTGTCAGCTATCTAAAAATACACAGAAGGACTGAATTTATTTTTGAATTTAATGAGATTATTTCTCTTTCTCCTGTTAAAAAAAAAAACCAAAAACAACAAAACAAAACAAACATTCATTCTCATTTAACACAGTCCAAAATATGTAGCAAGGCCTAAGTTCTAAACTTGGTCTTCTGCAATCTGTTCATTTTCATTTTCTTTTCTTTAAAGCAAAGGTAATAAAATTGATCCACCAGTCTCTTTAAGATGTTGAGAAGGTTAAATATAATTAGATTTTGGAGCTTATGAAGCTTCTTATAAGAAATTAAATGTTAGCTACATCTTAAACAACTAGCATGTGAACATCTAGGCTTTTTATGACTTGAACCTCACTATTATTGTTACAGTATAGCATTTATATTTTGTTAATAAATTATCAGGAAAACTAACCTTGGAAATTAAATCATGCATTAAAATTTTCATAAGTAGAGTTCTAGCCTAGAGGTAATGTATTTCACTCAAGGTAAGACACAATGCTACAAAACGTCAGAACAATGATAGGACTGCAGTTAAGAATAAGCACAAGAGTTAAGATATGAAGGTTCAGGTTTTGCATTTGCTATCTACTGGCTATGTGTCCTTGGGATTCTTCTCAGGCAGTTGCTCGGTCCATCATAACTCAGGTATTTTTGTATGTCACACTGGATACCAACCTACAATTTTCCACTGACTTGTAAGTCAGTTTGACCCATAGCCCATATTTTAATGTAATTAATAGTCAGTTTGATTTCCAGGAAGCTTTGTAAGGTAGTTTCCTGTACCATATGATGGATTTGTATTTTTACATTATCACTTTATAAACAATAATGTTATTCTATACAAGTATGATAACACAAAGATTTTGGCTTTTGCCATCTTTAATGGCTATAACCTGAACCTTAATGCAGTCTGTTTTGTTAAAACTACTGATGGACTCATGAAGTAGTCCCTTTAAGCTGTTTCAATATTGATATGTGACTTTTGAAACAAATGCCATAAAAGTGATGCCACAGGGTGATATACTGTTTCCTGATTACTTTTACAATATGTTGATTTTTTCTTTCCCTTAACAATTCTTGTGACAGTTAAGTCGGAATGAATTTTTTGGCTTAAACATTGTATGTGGCACTCAACTGCACGTGCAAAATTGTCTCAAGTTACTCAGATTAACTTACATGCTCTTTATGATCATAATACCATGTATAAACCAATAGTAAAGTTTGCTCTAAATAGCACCCCTCATGCAATGGTGATGGGTGAATCAAAAACACTGAACTTGACCTCACTTTCAACAAGACTCTGCAAAGATGTCAATTCAAAATACATCCCCTGGGACATGAGGCTTGAGGAAATTAAGAAGGCTCTATCTGCTGCCTTTTGCCCAAGCACACAATACAGTACTTCCATGGACTAACCTGCTCCATGTCCTGTCTTGAGCCTTAACTCAAACCTGTGGATACAGCCCTACGGGCTGGTGATTCCCCACTTTCATATATATTGATAATATGTTTTAATCTACAGACAAGCTGAGAATTTTGTCTGTAGTACTGCTTTATTTGAATTCACTGCTTTTGAGGAAGCAAAAGCATGTCATACTATGTATAAGATTCACCTGAGTTCACAAGCCTAGAAATGAAAACAGCAAACTTATTCTAGCAAGGCAGAGGAGTTAAGCTCTTGCTTCAAATGAAAGTCATCTAACCAAGAAACGGAAAAGAAAATTTAAAAATTCATCAGTCTCATTCTAGTTGCTGATTAGGATTTATCCAAGAAATCTGTCGTTAGAAAATGTAGCGACTTTATACTTTCCTTTCAGAGCACCTGTGTTCAGTGTGGGACCTTATCCTAGCATTTCTGTCTCTCATTTATATTTAAAGGTTTTCAAGTGCTTTTGAATACAAATGCAGCTTCAAAGAATGTGGCATATTGCTTTCTATTTCTTTGCTATTGCTCTTATTTAGAGGACTTAGTTATCTTGACATAACTTCCTGACATCTTTGAGAAGGGTAATGAAGCATTCTTTAACTTATTTGAAAATAAATCCCTCTGAAGAACTTACCTGCATATCAAAGAGCTAATTTTTTCCCATATTCATCACAGTTCATTGAATTGTAATGAATCACACATCATTAAGGTTTTATGTACACAGCATTGGCTTGCTCGCACTCAAAAGAAACCACATATGACGCTTTTAAAGATGCTATAAGTTTTAAAGGTCACAGTTTCAGCTACCTCCTTCTCTCTTTCATTTTTCTTGTTGCTTAAACAAATTTAACATGGAAAGTAATGAAACATAATAGACATCATAGAACTATTTTTAGAGGAAAAAATTTCCAAAGTACAATCATAGTTGAAATTGTATATAGTTCAATATACTTTCACATTCTCATTTAAGTCTGAAGAAACACATTATCATAGAAACACAGAATAGTCTGAGTTGGAGGGAACTTTGAAGATCATCTAGTCCCAACCCTCTGCCATTGTCAGGGACACTTTTCACTAGATCAGGTTGCTCAGAGCTCCATCCAGCCTGGCCTTGAACACAGCCAGGGATGGGCCATCTACAACTTGTCTGGATAACCTGTTCCCTCTCTTCTGTTTTCTGTTTTCCTTGTTGCTTTCTGCCCAATCAAAGAAAGCAACTTGTGATAGCTGGTGCACTTCCCAGGGTCCTGATGCTATTAAAAGGGCTAAGCTGGAGGCCTACTGTGTACACAAATAATACTTTAATAGAAAACTCATAATGAAAATAACCCAACTGTCCATGAATAATTTCTTGTTAAGTCAGAAGCTGAGATGTATCAAATATTTGAATTTGTACTACATACATCTCATTTCACAGACAGTTTTCTTAGTTTTCTGTCTCTCTTCTAAATAACAAATTGAGCAACAGCCTCAAATGTACAATACAAAGTGGTAAAAGTAGACAAGCTGCCTGGAGAGTACCAGGTGGTCCTGAAATTACCAGTAACCTTAGTTATTTTAGATAAATGAAGGATGCCATAATTATTCTGCCTACAATTTTGAATTAGATTTCCATTTAAGAAAACTCATTCAAATACTGAGCTTATGTTGTAACTCTGCTGAAAGTGATGATAGCACAGCATTCTATATAGATAGCTGTAGTTCTTGATATCTTTTACCTTCCTCTATGCAGAAAATGTCATGCTTCCTTCAAAGATGGCTTTGTAACAAAGATATCTCTTAAGAGCAATGAAGGTTTAACTGCAGTATTGAGTAAAGTAAACAATTTTCGACCGCGAGAAAGGACTTCACACAAGCCTATGAGGTTTATAGTGAAGACCCTTATTACACACAGCACACAGTTTATATAGGGTTAGAAGTACATCTTATTGGCTAAATAAAGTTTCACACCACCACGACAGAACCTTTAATTGGTTAAAACCCCTATCTCACAAGTCCCATGTTTATATTATTTTATCCTGGCTGTTTTCACGCACCTGCAGAGTTCTGTTAGAACCTACTGTGTGAATTCTTGGGGAGTAACATCCTCCCTACCAGCCAGCAGCAGCTGAGCTCCTTGCTGCTTCTAGCTGATAGCTAAGTCTCACAGGGTTTGTGCAGGCTGGCTTCAGTCCTATAGGATTTTATATATATGTGAATTGCTCACTTTTGATTTTTCTGTTGCTACAATTGAGGGCAGCAGTGTAAATGGACTGGGACTTTGTCATTAGTAAAAGAAATATCATCAAGTGAAAACAACACTTTCATGTCATGTTTCTACAGCCTTGCCCTTTCTAAAACGTAATTAAAATTGCAATTTAGTAAGTGTCACTTCAATATTGGATTGAAAAACCTGCAGTTTTTCTTGTATAATTAAATACTAACATTAAAACAACATCAATCATGTTTAATAATTACAAAATACTGCTACTGATCACATCAAAAAGGCATTTTTCTTGCAAGAATTAGTTTTTCTGAAAGGTTTTAATTAGGTTACTACTTATGCATTTTACAGTTCCAGCTAGATTTCAGGCAGAATAGTTTTTCAGCTAGATTTTCAAGATTTTTCCTGTGGAAGAGTGGAAATAGGATAATGCAGTATATGGATTTGAAATTATATAGTGATATTTTTATTTCCTCTTCACTCTTGCTATATTTTGTAGGTCGGTGCTAAAGTAGTAAAGGACAGATTAGGTGGGCAACAAGTTCCTCTTGCTATTCTAAATAGGAGGGTATTGCCTACCAAAATAAGAACTTGAAGTCCCACACTGGAGTCTCTTTGATCACTGTATAGATGATGATTTTGTTCCCATGGAACAAATTAATATTATTCAAACTGCTAACAAAGATTTATCATCAACAAAATTAAAAAAGAACACACAAAAACATGACCTGCCTTTTTTCTTTTCTTCTTTTTTTTTCTCCACAGATCACAAAGATAACCAAAGGCTGTGGCTATGCAGATTGGCATAGATCAGACTCAGAATTGAGAAAACCACATTTAGCACCCTGAACTCGTGTTCGGTGTGTTAGGTCTACCCTACAACAGCTGAGCACAGCTAGTTTTCTCAGCAATGGGTGCCTGAAACCTCCACAGAAGCTAGGTTAAATCTAATGGCAAATTTAGGCCAATACCACCATGCTGCATTGAAGTGCATGTAGGTATAAAGGTGGCCCCACAGAGGGGTTTAGCACAGGCTCAGACTTGCTTCCCTCCTAAACTCTGGAGCTTTGCCTTTCCTAACATGAAGCTCATGAACGCTTGATTCATAGTTAAGATGGCTTAAAGTCAAGTACTGTGACTGCGTTCAGAGAGAGATACTTTTTGTAAACATGTTATTTCATAATTATGTATTTCAAGGGCATTATGACTTTCTTCAAAAAATCCAGCACTGGTCACTGTGTAGAGTGCTAAATAAAGCGTTTACATGAACATGAAATATAAATTCTATGGCACAGAGCACATCTATAGCACTTCCTTAGTTTTTCTTATACTGTTACTGTTTTTTTACAATACCAGAGAGAGGAAAAAGAACCATTACACATATTTTCAAATAGGAATAGACCCATAAATGCATCAAAATACATTCATTGTCACATAATGAACTTTGCATTATACTCAGAGTATGTAGGCAATACTTATTGGGTCTGCATCATACACTCTAATCTGCTTTCCTAGCAGGACAAAGTCCACTTCCTTTGTTATCAGCTATGCAACAGTACTAAGGTATTCTGAAGAGAACATGCATATCTGCCAAATGGTAACTTAAATGTGTAATTTTATCCCTATTTTTTCTAAAATTGAAATTTTGTTCCTCCTACAACCAGGACTATTATTTAATATGAATTAGCTTGTTTTGTAAAGGACTCTTCAATTGCTTAGAGAATATAGTTAAATGTGAAAATAACCCAAGAATATGAATGGTTTTAAAACAAAATCAAACACAGAGCCAATTTTTTCTTCCCTTTTTATTTTTTTCTGATGTTGCTTTGCTGAAGAATAGGATTACTCTTCAAAAAGCCAAAATTGAACTAAAGTTTGAGGATGAGTGAAAAGTTCTTTTGTTATTAGTTCTTTCACACAAAATAAATAAATAACATTACAAGGCCTGAAAAAACAGCCTATTAACAATTTCATATTTATCACAATTGTTCTAGCACTTTTATTTCTTACATATGGTCTCTTAATTATGTTTATTTTCTTCCCTGTGCATAGGATCCTATTTGACAATTCAGTTGCAGGACATAATCTCTTTTCTTGTGAGTCTGTTATTGTAATACTAATTACCTGGTGTCCATATGTAATGGAAAACATGACAGATTGTGTTTTCATCCTACCACTATGGGTCCAATTCTTTCTCAGTTAAAGGAAGCATTTTAGGCAGGGATTTCCAGTGAGCCTGGGTATCCACAGTGGCCAAATCTGAGACTTACTTCTAATAAGATATCCCTGGACTGGTTTTCTGCATGTACCTTTCTTTCTTTTGCTCAGATTTTCTCTAGTAAAAGCTGAAAGAGTAAACTATAGTTTCACTGTTAATCTTGACTCTTCTGGAGAATACTCTTCTGTATTTATCAAGTCTGCTTATTCCTAAAGTCTCAACCTCTTCTTTGTACCTGATGTGCTGCACAGTGAACCATCTCAGATAACTAATGCAGGATGAATTAACGTCACAAAAGTACAAGCTTAAAGTGACTGTAAAACTCCAGCATTAACTGTACGATATAAATTCTATCCTATGTAAATAACCTTTGTACTACTTTCTTTGTCATATTGCATTGAAAGGATTTTCTCTTTCACATATGTGGCATTATACTGTTTTCTTCAGTATACTCCATACTGTTTATTAATAGGGACAGTCATATTTTCAGAGGATACACACTGTAATACTTCTGAATTACTCATATTGGCTACTTTCTTTACCCTTGTGTAGTCACTGTTTCAGGGAGAATGTAACTCACCTGATTGCCTCTATAATACAATCTTATACAGACCATTCTGTAATTGCACACCCTTATACAATGCATACCATGTAATAATTCACATTTTTACAAAAGGGTTTTTTGCTTGTTTTTATCCTGTTTACAAAGGAGAATGATTTTTTTTTTATCTCTAAGGCTTGACATTGTTTCAACTACCCATTAAAAAAACAGTAATTTCTCTTCTATTGAATTTGGTTTAGACAAATGCATTTTATAAGTAAGGTAATGTTTTCTTTTGAACATGCATACACAATTTATACAGATAACATGTATTAACTTAAGCAGGTGTTGGATATATCATTTTTTGACCAAAAAAAACCACAAAAAGCAAAATACAAAAACCAAACCAAAACAATTTTGGCAAAGAACATGATATAGATAGTTGTTTTCATGTCTTATAAAACTGTGATTTTAAGAGGACGTTATAGTAACTTCTTTTAAGCTCTACAACATTCATAATAACATATTCTGATAACTGACTCATTTGTTATTATCTATTTCACTCATAAAGTTATTTTTTAAAAGTCAGATCTTCTTTTACCTTTATTCAATGTAATGTCTTTTTTCATAACTCGCGTCTGCACATTGTTAGTTAATTTAGTTGGAAATAATCTAAGGAAATGCATACATTGGAAGATATCTGGAGCTGATGAAGACAGCTGTATTATGGTTAGGGGGACAATATGGATCCACACCTAGAAGTCAGTCAGTGCAATGCTATACAGTAAATACACATTAATGTATGTTCCTCTTTCTTTTTTACTTTGATATCACAAAACTTTTGGGTGCAAAAATGACATTTTCCACTCCCTGTAAATGTCAATATATGTTCTCTTTGGACTTTCCTTTTTACTAGGAATATTCTGGGAAAAGCGAAGATATTGAACCATCAGAAATAGTAAGTAGGTTAGTGATTCACATTTTTTTTTTTATTAGCTGTGCAGTACTTTCAATGGAATCAAGCAAACTGTAATGAGTCAAAAGTAACTTTCCTTTTGAATGTAATAATTACAACTGGGTCTTGCTCATACATTTGATTCAAGACAATTTACATCTGTCATTGTTATTTTAACATTTATACAATGCTTTACATCTTCAAAGCACTCTGCTGATTCTACCTGTTATAATTTAGTTTGGCAAAATGCTAACTGCCCAATGCAGACTAAAAGAGTCTGCTCCAAGGGAAAGGGAGTGAGGGGGGGAAAAAACCAACTAGAAATGGAACTTTGAAATCACAAGGGCTTTATATTTATACAGAAGAAAAGAAAATTTAAAACAGAATATGATATAACACATATATATACAAATGTGAAAAGAAATAATAACACCGTCACCGAGTCACCAGACTTCATAATACAGATTCCAACCACCCAAGCCCCCAGAAAACCTCCCAAAAAACTCTTCCAGAGGAACCTCCCAGCAAGAGAAAAGAGAAATTAACAAGAAAATGTTCACCTCACCTAGAAAAAAAAAAATCTACTGCACAGGCTCAAAGGGCACACCCACATGGGTAGAGCCCTTCCTAAATCTTCGTTCGCAAAGCCGAGCCATGAATAAATGAAATTTACAGTTTAGTGCTTTTCCCCTGAATTCCATATAGTAAGTTCGTGATACTGCAGCTGAGTTTAGTGAGCTCAAGTTTTTCTCCTAAACTTGCTTTTCAACTTTTAAAGTGCCAAACAGAAGTTCAGTCACTAGCTATTTGAACTTCTGGCCAATATTCCTTTTTTTTTTTTTTTTTTTTTTACATTTCTTTCCCTGCTATATAAACGCACCCCAGAAATCATGGCAAGTTTCTTTAAGCATCTTTGGCTAATAAATATATTTGCTAATCACAAAATCATTTGTTGTCTGTAAACAACTAAAATCGCATTGTCAGAAAACAATGTCAAATGGTTTACAGCATTTAATGTCACGTTGCAATGAAAGCACTTCCTCATTGCTGGTGACTATATAACTACGAATTCACAGTTAAGCTTGATTTCATAGGTACTGAACTTTTATAGCCACAGAGGTAAGAAATTGCTCAGATATCCTGAAATTTTAAATCACTGCTACATAACTGAGTTACATAACCTCCCTTAGAGGTACATGGTGTAAATTGATGTCTCCTGGCAATCCTTGTCTATAGCTACAGGACAGCCACTCCTTTCTGTCACCTAGTAACTTTTCAATAGTCAACACGAACTCACAGTTTCTGAGCCAGTACTTTTAGAAACTGTGTTTAGGATAGAAACTCTAAACAGTGTAGTAGCCCGAACCAAGAACAACAAGCTGTAGAAGTGTTTGAGCAGAAAAAAAGTTGTAGTAGTATATTCTGAATACATAATCGATATGCCTGAAAGTAAGATTATACCTGCAGGCAAATCAGGCCAAGTCCAGGAAAAAATCTGGCACCTGAACTTGCTGGCAAGAGATGTGCTTCTGAAAACTGATCTGGATAATGAAGGTATAGAGAAGTGTGCGCTTAGACTGATCTCTTTAACAAAAGAGATGAGCAGATCTCTCAGCAGCTGGAGAACATTACAGAAAGTATTCAAGATACCTGCCACTTGCTGGGTGCTGTCCACAACAAACACAAGGAATTGACTGGAAGTCCAGGCAAGTATGGAAGGACTTAGCTGTAAACGGTATGGACTGAGTATGTTGGGTGATAAGTTCTGCTGCATGATGATGCTGGGGGACCTTACTCTTCCTTTGTTAGTATTTCAGTACTTGGAGTACCGCATAAAGGTCTGGAATGCTTAGCACAAGAAGGACATGGACCTGTTGGAGCCAGTCCAGAGGAGGGACATGAAGATGATGAGAGGTCTGGAGCACCTCTCCTCTGAAGACTGGCTGAAAGTGTTGGGGTTGTTCAGGCTGGAGAAGAGAAGGCTCAGAGGAGACCTTGTTGCAGGCGTCTAGTTCTTAAAAAAAAGAGGGAGTGATTATAAAAAAAACGGGAGAGTGATTGTTAAGGTTGACAGATAGTGATAGGGCAAGAGGGTATGGTTTTAATCTAATAGTGGCGAGATTAAGATTATATGTTAGGAATA
>JAWWLZ010000139.1:51308199-51351467 GCA_035041345.1 Poliocrania exsul | reverse complement strand
AAGTCACCTGACAACTGTCAGGCCTAGTCTGAACTCCAAAACCCAAACCCAGGCCCATCTGGCTAAAACCATAACAAATGGAAACAAATAATGAAATTTGTACTGTCACATTTTCTGCACAAACATGTGATCTTCCTGTTGTGAATCCTGTGGGCAATTCAGAAGTACAAAAATCTAGGCACTGGATGAACAAAGAGTAAGCACATATTCTCCTTTTTTAGGAACAGATGTAAATAATTATTTCTTATTAACATATTGTCTTGGGTTGAGCTGGCAAAATACCAACTGCCCAACACAGAGGGTTAGAGCTTCCCTCCTCACAGCCCTCAACCCCACGTCCCCTCCTCCCCCCCCCTTCCCCGAGAAAAGGGAGAAAAGAAAAAAAACCTCTGGAAACTCAAACTAGGTTTATTTATGCTTAAGCTAACTATATATATTTATACAGAAAAGAGAAAATTAAAAGCAAACTAAAATAAATATACACTCACACAAGTTAAAAATAACAAGAAATAACTTCCCACTCCCCAGTGAACACAAATCCCACTATTTTAACTACAAATCATTCCGGAGAACTCAATTCCCAAGAGACAGACTTAGGCAGAGAGAAAGCTTAAGAACAGACATTTTAATTCCCTAAGATAATATGGTGGTAAGCCAGCGCTCTAGGCCTCCCATCCTCCTGGGACGGCACAGTGTGTCTTCCCAGGACCACAGCTATGAAGGAACTGACCAAGCCACTCTCACACCAGCTCCTACACTTTGAGATCATGTCGGAATGTGGTATGGAATACTATTGGCTAGAAGAAGTCAGCTGTCGGCTAGATCAGCCCAGCTCAATTCAGCTGACAGTCCCAGGCCTAGTCTGAAATCTAAAGCCTAAATTTAGGCCTACCTAACTAAACCCATAACATATAAATATGTGTGGGTGCCGAAACTGAATACACATGGAGTGAAGAACTGCTGGTCATACACATAATAGCAGTTTACAATTTAAACATGCATAATGAAAGTCTTTCTCTTTAATTTCAAGTAAAGTTTCTATTTGCATAGATTTTTTTATGCCGGAGAGTCACAGCCAGGAAAGTCAATAATTCCTACATTGTTGGGAATAGGAAAGGACCCCAATTTGTCAGTTTTATAGTAATTTGTAAGCTGTTCTGAAACAGGTTAAACATAACATTTTCATAATTTTCCCATCTATTCATAAACGTATTTTTCTGAATGATCTGCTTATGCTTCAATGTAGCATATCAATATATTGAAGTATTTAATTAAAAATACAATACATTATCCCACTCAAGATACAAAGAGTGATATTTTATATCTTTTTTCTCCAGATTTCTAGTCAAAGACAGTGGTAAGAATAAACATGAAGTAGCCTGTTTTATTAAAGCCCCTACGACTGCTCTGGAGAATCTGAAGTGTAGGATACTCAATGATACTAGTTCCTTAGTGGTGAATGATTCTGAGGAGCTGATCAGCAATGTCATCAGTATTGAATGCTATGATTATGAAAAAATTGTTTTCCCTATCAACATTGCAATCCCATTTAATTCATGCTTCAAAGGAAATTATCGGGAGATTATGGTGAAGGTGACTGATGTGAACTTTCAATCAAACTATTTAACTCCTATTTCTTTGGAAGGATACCAGGGAAACCATAAGGTTGGTAACATCTCATTAAAACATTGTAAAAACATCATTTGAGGTTCTCAGTTAAGTCTCTGGATTTATATAAGTAAAATTGTCATTATTAAATCATATTGCCTACTAAGTGGAGTTAAATAGAACTTTTCTTCCTGCTTTCTCAAGGACTATTGTATTTGAAACCTAGTGTTTAACAAGGTCCTTTTCTTAAAATGTAATGTTTATGCAAGTGCTTAATCTCACAATATTAATGATTGAGTAATGGTTCATGTTTTTTTAAATAAGTGTAATGAGTTGTACTGCTTCATAAAAGTAAAACTTAGGGGGAATTATTATGTATTTTGATCACAATAAAGTAATAGTTCCATGTGTATAAGTGAAAGTTCCATATCAAAGAAACACAGGATTGTTCTTTTTTTTAAATGCAGAAGTGTTGCATTGGGCCAGATTCATCACTCAGTTTACAGTTTACAAACTTCATTTTGCCCGAGTCATACAGTGAAGTATTAATTACATCACATGATGAGGAGAGAAGCCAGATAACTGAGCATGCAGGTGGCAATAATACACAATTTATTTTCATTTCACACATTGCTCTATAATGTTCTATAAAGAAAGGTGCCTTCTCAGTATTCTTATCCACTGTGGAACACAGCCTCTTTTCCCTCCACTGTGCTCTAATCCCACATTCTCTTTATTCAGGAAAGATTTGCAGAAGTGAAAATTTATCATCTGGGTGTTTTTTCTGTGTTGTCATGCGTGAAGAAAGAAATATTTACTGTTCCAAAGGAAGGACTATCACAAACGCTGAGCATGTATTCTAGAATATCTTTGTGTTACCATCCAGAAACATTCAGTTCTCCAGCACCCATGCAGTTAAGGGTAAGCTTAAAATATGTAATAATTCTTCCATAAGTGTGTTATCTGATCTGTTCTGAAGCAAGTCTGCCAATGTTAAAGTGCAATATCAGAAGTCTATGAAAAGTGTTTGCAACTCTACATCCTGTATACACAGATTTCCTGTCAGCTTTGTTAAAACCACATAATATCATCAGTAGTCAAGGATATCTCTAGCTAAAAAGCTCTACCTACCTTTTTTTCATATAATTCAGAAAATACAGTAGATTTCAGTAAATATGTAAGTTGCAACTCAAAACTTCATCTGTTTAGTCGAGTGTTCAAGTTAATGGAAGATGTTTTCTTACCTGACCTCCATCCTTTGTGCCAGGAAGGGCAACAGAAGGTTTTATCATGTTTTAGTCTTAGGCTGAGAATAATATCAAATTTTGCTTTAGTTATGTTTCCTACTTCTCCATAAAATATTAATTTTGAGGTACAGAGAAGCTAAAATTATGAAAAAATACAGAGTGGAAAAATCTCAGAAAAATTTTCAAAATCTGAGGAAGCTTATGAGTTTCAAAACTGGAACTCAAAGCAGGAACAAAACAATCAAAATATTTAGTCAGTAAAAGTTCCAACTTTGGATGGCTTTCAATCATTTTGTTATGCATTGTGTAAAGTTCTGATACTTTGGTAAGGTTGTTCCTGGGTTACAGGTTATAGAGAGGAGTTTGAAGCTTCTGTGGTAGTTTGATCCAATTCTAAAAGATAAATTAATTTTTTAAAAAACTGGGCATGTAAGAGAAGATTTTTTTATGTACAATATATTACAATATACAATTGTACAATTTCTTCCTTAGATTCAGCCAATTGAACCACCATTTGTTTCAGTGTTGAAAGCAAGACATGATATGTACCACTCAGTGATATCTACTAGTATGCTGGTTCATGTCCAGCATCCTTCAGCCCAACCTTTTAACAGCTCAGTCACTATTACTCTACCCTGCCCTCCAAATCCAGAAAAAAAAAAAAGGCAAGGAGATGAGACACAACATGCAAAAGCCATTAGTGCTACAGTAAAGAGGATTGCTGCATCATACCCTCCTTGGTAAGAACAACCTCATTAGAAATTTAGCATTTTTTAAAACATCAAAATTAATTAATTTTAACAGTTGCTGATTGATAAGTTCTTATATTAAAAATGTGTTTGTTCCTCAATACAGACTGCTATACTTAGAAACATTGTTAGTAACAGTAGAGCAAATCCTCACAATTTTCATGCAATGGTTTCACCAGAAAAATTCATATAGTGTTTGATGTATATTCTTTAAATATGCTGATCACTACATTTCTAGTAAGTTAGAATGAAAAATTTGGGGGAGGAGGGAGGGGAGGTCAGTAAGAAATAGTCAGACATTTTCAAGAAAGTCAAACACTGAACATGAAGAATAACCATCCCTTAAAGCTGCTGTATTCATTACTTTACCAGTTCATTATTTGAACCTGACCTTTGAATTTTCTGATCTCTACTTCTGCACATTCCAGTGGTCACCTGAATCAAAATGCATGGCACAATATTTTGTAGTAGGTTGTTTTCATGGTAGCTGCTGCACTAGATAAAAGTCTAGATTTTTTTCAAAGCACTCACTACTAAATTTCTAAAATTTACTCCTTTTGACATGTCTGAAAAAAACCATTAAAACATGGGAATCCCTAAGAAAAAGATAATCTCTAAATCTCAGTTGTTTACTGGTAGTTCAATACAATCTATCCATCATGCACACAAGGATATGGATAACATTTTCTGGTGGAAAAAGAAAGGTAAAATCTGACCTCATCTATTTTGTCAATCAGCAAAATAAATAGTGTTTTTACCATCTCATGGAGGAAAAAAATAAATCTGAATTTACCTTTTGATCATTGTCCTTCCAGTTCTGCTGCCATGGGCAACTCCAGGTTTAGAAAGCCTTGCTTGGATTTCTTAGTAGGGATGAGCTTGAAACAAGAGTCAGCTTTGAACTACTTTGACTTTGGGTCATTAAAGTGCTAGCTTATTCCTACTGGGCTAAACATTTCTTTTTGAAAAAGCATCTATGTTCCAAGATTATGATAGTCTTGAAAATGAGCAAGGAACAGAAGGAGAAGGTAGACAATATTCTAGCTTTCCATTTCTGAAAAACTCTTCAGATCAAGTCTTAAAGAGCTCAGCATTCATACTAGTCTTAAACATCCATCTTTATCACAAACTTCAGATGTGAGAGGGCTGACCATGTCAGTTTATAGGAGATTCAAATTTCATTTCTTGTCCCAGAAGTATTTCGTTGTGTGACAGTACCTTCATGGCATCTGTTTCTTAATACCCGTCTAAATGGCCGTTTAGATTCCCAAAGCACATCCACAAAAACACCATGACTTGAATGCTTATTTCTGCATGAATTCTTCAGAAAATTTTGCCAACACTTTCCTCCAGTTACACATTGGCTGAGGCTGGACACTTGAGATATACTTAGGCTATCCTGTCTGGAGAATTGTCATTTTTGGATTGCACATAGGGTATATATGATGTGAATGGGTTATTCACATGAGGTGTTAAAAAACGGATGAGGAGAGGTGTATGTGAGAGTTATGTGTTTCTGAAAAAAACAAAAACAAATTAAAAAACCCCAAAACCCCCAAAACTAAACAAACAAACAAAACTTCATTTCCTTCATTCAGATAAATTAGCTAGAACATGTTGTGCCATAGTGGCTTGGTTCTGAGTGTGATATTAAAGTAATTGGCTGATTTGAAGAGAAGCTATTTTTATTTTCTCTGTTGAGATCAGTAATGGATAACATCCATATCTTATTTCCTAAATTCCTTTGTGTTTGAGTAATATTGGCTTCTGGAAGATGTTATGGCTTTCTTTTCAGATATCTACAGAATCTAAATCTTAATGAATGACTCAAAAAAATCCATGATAATTTTATACATTATATTAAATGACAGATTAAACTGTATTGATTTAGAAAGAAAGCTTTCTTTTGGCTTTTTGTTGTTGTTTTTGGTTTGTGGGGTTTTTCCCTGTTTCTGGAGAATTGGAAAAAAAAAATCTCATAACAATTATATCATTTACATACTCTGGAGTATAGTTCCAGATATAGAACTCTAAGCAAAGTAAGTAAACCAGACATAATCATCAAGGAAAGCAGAAGGGGAAACAGCTACAAACACAAGCTTAGTCTTTCTGCAGGACCTATTTTTCATTTTGTTTTTTATTATAATTCCTTGGCTTTCCAGGGCTGTGAACACTTCTGTGAGAAAAAGTAGTGAGACTCTCAGTGATACTTTGAAATTATTAAGTCACAGAAATAAAGAAGAGGGATGGAAGGTGTTTGATGATGTTGTTTTCTGGAATGCACAGAAAGGGCTTGTATCATTTGAACTAAGGGACCATTTAGAAAGGTAATATATGAATAATTTAATAAAATTTTATTTACTGAAATATTTACTTCTGTATATATGAATCCATGGAAATTAGTAGAGTTAAGAAATCATCCACTATTTACTTTTCAGTATCTTTTTCTTCCACTTTCAAGTATAAGATAATTTTGATTTGTTCCTCATAATTTAAAAAAAAATATTTTTCTATTTATAGAATTTACACAATATAATACATACAAAACCTGAAACAGGAAAAGAAGATATCAGCCTTAATTGAAAAATGTGATTTAGCCTTCTAACTACTTTTTTTTTTTTTAATTCTTGTTAGGAAATGTTATCTTTCATCTAAAATTCATTTATATTTCAAATCATACATACATAGTCCACATACTTACAGAAGCAGGCAAATTTCTACCTTCTCATGTGTTGGAAACAAGGATGAAAAGGAGATAGCAAAAGATCCACTGGAGACTGAGCCCCATATTATTTTGCAAAATAAACAATTAGCAGTTGATAAAATGATTTAAGATAGAGCTATTTAATTTAATTTTCACCCCTTTGATTATTTTTTTCTTAATACAGCTTTGTGGTCATTCGCCTTTCATTCCTTTTGGAAAACACATATCTGCTCCTCTTTGCTCAGGCTCTGGAAGAAGCTGTTTGTAGCATGATGGCTAATGTGATATTGTATCGGAAAAGAGAAAATCCATATAAAATAGTAGTTTTGCTGTCTGCATCCAAAGAATTGACCTATGAACTTCAAAATCTCCATAAGGAGGGCTATTTTGGTCCCCCAGAACCTATGCAACAGTTCCCATTAAGAAAAGGAGAGCAGATTCATTTCAGATTTAGTGGAAATATTTTTGCTTCAGGTAAGGTAATTAATTCATACATTGGATGAACATTATCAATTATCACAGCTATGAAAAGATTCTTCCTGGGAACACTGATAGATAGCAGTTAGTCACAGCACATTTAGTTATTTAGTGTTTTATTTCTTGTCAATGATAAGAACATGGAACTTAATGGAAAACTGCTCTAACTGAAAAGAAAATGTACTAGAACAAGGTCCTGAGGAATGCACTCTAGATGACTCTGCTTTGAGTGGGAGAGTTGGACATCATCTTTAGAGATCTCTTAATCATCTGCCATTCTGTGGAATCTAGTCACTCAGAAACAGTTGGTATTTTATGTTTTATTTCTAAAGGGCAGGTTTCTTTCCATAGCTTTTTAATATACAGAACATTTGATAGGTGTTCAACAGATTCCAGACAAAAGGAAAAGTTTGCTAATTTATCTGTGTAAATTTCTCTTATAGCGAGCAAGAAATTGAGGGCAAAATGTTGCCTGTTGTGATTTGTACTTTGAATTGAGATGATGAGAGGTAGTTATGACCTTTCTGTTAGCAGCCTAGAAAATTCCATGCAGTGGCTGCTACCACTGAGAGACTTGCTTAAAGGGAAAAGAAATAAGAAGCACCAGAAAAGTTTTCACACAAACTTACGTATAGTTTCTTGTTATACATATGTATTTTGCCCCATGAACTTTTTGTACATAAACTCTCCCATTGAAAACTCTATTTACCCTAAAGAAAGGAATATTCTTCAAAAAGAGGTCTCCAGCCAAAGAATGTTTGCTCATACATGCAAAGGATAGCGTATGTAGATGGACCAATTAAAACGGAATTACAAATCCTAAAAATGCACCTAACTCTCTACCACCATTCATTTTGCTTTTAGAGATAGACAGATATCTATCCTGAATAATCAGAAAGCATATACTTCTAAATCCATTCAGAACACTGTTTTATTTTTATTCTTCTCAGTGTTATATACTTATCTCGTTTTGTGTTCCTTGCTTTTCAACTTGTAGCACAGCCTTCTCCACTTATTCATTACGCCAAAAATTTAGGGACTGACAGCTAACTATGAAGATGTTTCTACTACTGAATATTTGAACCACAGATGCTCAATAAAGTAATAATAGTGATTAAGAACAGCCAAATGTTATGTGTTATTTTGGATACCACACACCTGAATACAGTGTAAAAAACCACATTTTTAAAAATTTTTTCTATGGACTGCAGAGAATGGAGAAGATTTTGGAAAAGTCTACAGGCTGATTTTTCATTCACAAAGAAAATCCAGGCTGGAGCTCCAAATTAAAGAAGTGGATGAACTTGATAACCACAGTTCACCTCATTACAAAGGAACAGCAGTGTTTTATAAAATTACCAGAGAGATGATAACCAAGAAATGGGAACAACCCTTACCATTTGGTGAATATCAAAACCAGTCTCCACTGTGCAAATTAGCACTTACATTACCAAATGTGGGTTTCTAACTTGATAATATTACAGATCTTTCCCTTTTTCCCTTACCATATATTTATTAGGCAAAAGGATATTGTTATGATTTTTGATTTACAGATATACACAGGAGTCCCTGAGGGAGCAGTTCTGATCCATCATCAGTGTACAAACATTCTCAGAATTTCTCTTAGCACTAGGGAGGGACCCTCATCGAAGAATAAGCATGGAAAAATATTAAGCAGTTTTTCATCCACCTACTCTCCCCAGCTGGTGTAGCACTGAGATATTATTACTTAAGTTTCAGTTACATAATTCTTGTTTCACTGTCTTGGGAGCACAGACTTCCAAATTGTAGGATCATTAAATGGTTAGTGTAACCTACCTTCCATCTATCACCTGATTATTCTATTATGCCTGATTAGCCTCTGAAATACAGCCATGCAGGCAATTATCTTTGTCTCTGCTGAAAGCTACTGCTGCATAAATTAATCTTTAGTATTCCTGCAATGAAATCTCATTGTAACCCTTTCAAGGAGCCTACGTATCAACACCCCATATTGTAAAAAATGATGCTTCTAGACGACTACTATCTAATTTGCATACATTTTAATATCAAAAATATACAGTAACACTTGGTCTAAATCTCTGGTAACAAGCAGTAGCATTCTCTCTCTTTTCAATTTAATTGATTTCAATCTTCCTTAAGCTATCATCTGCTAATGCATCTTTTATTTCATAAGCATACCTTTTGATTTCTCTCTCATCTTCATTCTCCCAAGCAAAATTTAAAAATAGTTAATTGCAGAAGATTATAATAGGAGATGTCTTTTAGTGACAAACTCCATATAAAATGTATGTTTTCCTTTCAAGCACTCTGGGTTTTTTTGCTGGGCTAGTATTCCTTTTGCAGTGTTTACAGAGAGAGAGGTACAAACTCTTGAAGTCTAGTGGGATGATTAAAAAATTTAAAAAATAACTGCAGTACACTCTAGACATCAATTAGTTCTCTTCCATCTGCCTGACTAGCTTCTATCCCGCTGTTTCACTTTATTTAATCCTACTGCACAATAAGAATAATATTTAAAGGGTTGAACTACATTTGTATTAAACCACGAAGATAAATATCAAGTATCTTAGATTTGTGGCATATACAGTCTACTGCAACACATATTAATACTTAAATGTTATAGTTGGACTTTTCTAAATAAGTATTTCTGAATAGCCCTTTTCCCCTACTCAATTTAAGGATCTTTCCCAGTGCGGCTGAGATCTTGAAATCTAGTCAGCCTGTATAAGTGTGTAAGAATATATAATATATGTGGGTACACAGTAGCACTCAGGCAGCCTATTCACTTAAATGGAAATAAAAGGAGGAACTGTATAACATGATCATTGCTGGAAAATTAGAAATAAAGACAAACCTCAGGAATGGTGATAACCTTTGAAAATATTATTTTTGCAGCTTGTTTTTGAGTAGAAGCTCTACTTTCAACTGAATCAGTTCAAGCACAGAGGAAGCAAGTTTGATGCCAAAATCTCTGCTTAGAAGGACAGAGTTATTATATTACTTCAGAAAATCAGTGTCCAAGCATCTTTCAAATAATTTTTCTTTATCTACTTGTAAATATATTTTATGGAGTACATTTCAAAGGACTCCGAATCTTCACTAAGTACAAATATTATACCAGAATTTGATTAAAATGCTTAAAAACATTTGCACATTGATAACTTCTTTGTTATGTTGTATTTTCTGTCTTACACACAATGAAATACTCATCTGTAGAATGAAAAGCAGCATCAAGAATAACATCTTTTCCCTTATGCTGAAAAAAAATGCTAAACTTTGGTATAGCTGGTGAACCTTCCTACATTTTGTTCTATTTTACATCTTTCCCATGCAATAATTTAAAACTGATAATGCCTAAAGTCAGGGGGTTTTAATAGTGAAGAATTATTCCTTAATAATTTAGCTACTTCAGTTATCATCTTTTTTCAAGAATTACAAAACCTCAATGAAGCTCATTGTTTGACCTTAGTGAATAATTAGGAAATTAAATACAACATACCTTTCTATTGGTATATATACACAGAAGGCAAATGGAAATTCCATCCCCACCACTATCTAGTGGTGTATAACATTCATTAACAAAAAGTTACAATGCTGTTCAGGGTGGTCCTGTGGTGTAATGGAGAGTACTCCGGACTCCAAATCCCAAGGTCATGAGTTCGAATTTCAGTGGGAACAGTTAAATGCCTCCCTACCATCAGCTCTCAGATGCCTAAGAAGGGTCAGCCCCCATTAGTACCGTGTGCTGTGACAGTCCCGAGGACTTCACTGTCACTGTCCAAGCTCGCTCGGCTGTGGCAGATAAACCTTAGGACTTAAATGGTGGGGCCAGTTCTGCGCACGCTGTGCCTCACCTAAAAAATCCACTGCACAGGCTCAAAGGGCACACCCATGAGGGGAAAGCACTTCCCAAATCTTCGTTTGCGATGTTTGACCATACATACAATGCTGTTCACTCTTTTGCTCTTCATACCTTCTTCAAGTCAAATAAATCTTGAAGTCTATACTGAACAAACTCACATAAATTTTAAGGACAATGACTGGCTGGACAATATTTCCAGGCTGAAAGACAGAGAAAAGAGACAAGAAAAAGTGGATGGTTTTCTCAAGGAAAGATGATTACTTGTAAAGTCCAATAGAGATCAATACTAAGATATTCATCAGAAACTTTTGAATAATTAAGTGAAAAGACTGAAGGTGTACAGAATATTTGAAGTACTAAAGTTGCCCATGAAGAGACATATAAAATAGTGATACTGAGCCACTAGAAAATAAACTAGACAATTAGATGTCAGTAAGTGGGGTTTTTTTGTGTGGTGTCAGTACATATTTTATACAGACAGACTCTAAATTATCTATTACCACCTCCAGAATTTTTTTCTGAAAAATTCTGAGAATTTCCAGAGCATTCAGTATCAAATAAAAAGGTAAGTCAAATGTTCCAAATTATTAGAGAATAAAACTGAAAAAAAGATTATGCCATGTATCCATGAGGCATTATGAGGCATTCATATCGTGACTGCATTCGGCAGTTCTGGTCACAGAATGCAGAAAGAGGATTTGGAGGAAGGGGAATGAAAGCAGGTGAGCAGAAACACGGACTGGTTCTAGGTAGAGAGACAATACATTGATCACAACACTTCAGGTAGCTTCAATAAAAGTTGAAATATGAATATAAATATTATGAAGCAACTGAAAAAGGAATGAACATATCCTTTTTCATAGGAGATAACAACAATGATCTTCATAAGATGCAGATGTAACCAGAAATATGAAAGAACATACTTTTTACATTCAGAAATAATCTAATGGTGAACTCATTTTCATAGGGTATTTGCAGCAGTTAAATACGTTTCAGCCAGAAAAGGAAATGACTGGGAGAGAGACAGAATCATATATTAAACATAACAATCCAATTAAATGCCAGAGCAATGAAAATGAAATTCTAATTACTTACCGTATCTTATGATGTGTTCTAAAATTATTAACAGTGATGAAAACACTGACAGTAAAAATTAATGTAAGGACTTCAATTGTTTTACTGTTTGTGATCTAATCAGTATATTCGAATCAGATATTTCTTCACACTTAGGTGGGCTTTCTAATGAATAGAAGAAATAAAAGGAAATAGTTACTGGACATGAAAATACAGTTAGGAAGAAATTTAATGCACTAATTATACAAACTACCTCAGCCTTCTCTCAAATGCAACTGCTATTTACTACTTCATTAAACTACAGGTCTTGTGTTAATGTTCATACAATAGGAACCAAGACTGGTACTGTCCATATTTAGACACATGCTGATCTTATTAATATATATTGCCAAAACACCTAGAACAACCAAGTTTTTGAACTTTTTATGCAACCATTTTTTTTTTACTTTTTATGGAACTGAAGTTTTTACTGTAAACATGCTACATTTAAACAGAAGCAACCTGATCTCCACTAATGATTCTTATTTATGGTGCTTTCATTTCTTCAGCTACAGAAACACTTCTTGATTATTTTCCACATAAGTCAAATATGGTGCATAGGTTCTGATGCCAAGTATGCGTGTGCATATCTACTGATTTCAAAGATTTTGTATTTATGTGAAACTGGGCTGAAGAGTTTAAAATATTATTTTTTCCTTTTCTGTCTGCCCTGTTTGATATGCTACGAGAGTCTGGTCCAGTCTGAGAGGTCCATTTGACAGAGCACGTCAATATTACTGGCTGAAATCAAAATGCTTTGGAAAAGTAGATTGCTGTAATACATACAGGCATCATGCAATTACTATTCTGCTGGAGTTTTATGTCTAATGACTGTCTAACAACAGAATAGCATGTGATCCTCTGCTTCAGAATGGCAGTTGCTTAGCTAATTGAAGGGCTTTCCAGACTAGAAAACTGCTTTGACTGCTGACAGTATTTTACTTAAGCTGTCAACCAGAACAGCAGGACCACATGCCAGTGCAGCTGAACCTGGGTGAATTTAGCGCTTCACCACAGATATTTGATCTTTAAAGGCAATTTAATGTTTTAGATCTAATGCATTGTATATTATTACACTATTTCTAGAGAGTACTAATTTTCAATTCTTACAATTTTACTACTATTTTAACGTTAAGTAGCATAAAGTGGTTCAGATTAAAGTCAATGCATGGCTAATTGAGTTCATCTACAATAACTTTGAAAATCTCACAGACCTTTGAGATGCTAAATTCTCCTAAATCAATGAAAGTAAATTTAAATATAAGTGCTTAACTAAATGAAGGCAGGGAAAGCTGAATCTTGGAAGAAAAACAATGCCTCCTTCAGGAAGAGCTTTATATTCCCTTTATTCTGAGTGGGGTTTAGCTGTATTCTTTTATCTGTAAACAGGGTACATCTGATGACAGGATTGCTATAGAAAATGCAAGGCAAAGTGCATTCAGATCATGGAAAAAGAATAGTTTGGGTTAGAAGAGTCCTTTAAAGGTCATCTAATCCAAACCCCAAGATCTCAAGAGAAGTACAACACAGGATGGTTTTGTACTGCCATGCAGTACATAATGTGTGCATCCTGTGCACACTGAAATAACTTCCCCAGATGACTGAGTACAGGCCTGATGAGAAGTTGTTTAATTCACAGGTGAATTGGTAATGCTTACGATTATCCTGACCTTTGGAAGTGCAGCTCAGTATACATGAGACACTCCAAACACTGAACAATGCATAAATTCTGTATTATAAAAGTGATTAAGATAAGCTCTGTAAGGCTCTAGTTCAGTATGCCCAGAAGGAAAAGAAGAACAATTTTTCCAGGAAGAGTTTCATGCTCTTAATTCACAAATGAAAAACAGAGGACCAGCAAATAAACCCTAGGCAAGTCTCTCAGGGAAAGCTGCATAAACACCTGGGTAGTACAACTGAATGTGTATGACAAAAGTAGCATACACTAAAAAAGGAACATTTTTAGCTTTAAACAAAACAAAAAAAAATTAGTCTGAATTTTGCTTTATACAAACTAAACTCTTTTTGTGCTCAGTGTTTATGTAAGTAATTACTTGCTCTATATGTAATAGGAAACAACAATAAAGCACAAAAGAATTTCCTCTTTCTCAGTCATAGGAAAAGAGGACAAAGTATTTTTTTCTTTTTCTCTAATGTTTAGAGGAAGAAAGAGGAAGAAATTTGTACTTTCTAATGGAACTTATCTTTTGAATTTTGATGATTTTTATGATGTTTTACTAAAAGTGAACTACATGAAATGAATAACTATAGCTACTAACAACAGCTACTGCATACCTAAAAATGGTTATTGTCCTTGAAAGGTAGGCAAAGTTAATACAGTATTCAAAATTTGAACTACTTGCATGTACGAAGGTTCCACACAGATTTTCTAGATGCCCAGTTTCTATATACCAGTCATGGTATAATGGTATTGATCAAACATTTGTAAAATTGCATAAATTATGAAATTTTTAATAAGAGATAATAAAGATCCATTTGATGGATGGAAACTTTATTGATTTCATTATTTTAAATAGCTGTATACAGATTTATACCTGCTGACAGTGCTAACTGGTTTTCAATAATGATAAAAATCTTCTGTGTAGATAGAACCAATATTAAATGCTGACTTGCTGCAATCCACTTCCATATTTTGTGCCTCATTCCTTACTCATTTAGTAATTTCTCTTTCCTCTACACATTTTCTTTGATAGCATGAAAAATTGATCAACCATCCACGAAGCACAAAAATAATTTCTTCTGATTCATCAGGTAAGAAAACATCCATAATATAATAATATCAATATAAATAATAGCTATACTTGCTCTTTACTTTTTTTAAATGCCAAAATTTTTTCAGCTGTAACTGACATTTTGAAATGCCATATTCAAAAATGAAAGTAGTTAATGCTTTAAAAGATAGTAAAAGGGGAAAAAAATCTGTTTACCAGGAAATGCAAAAGCCCTTAAAAGATAATGTTGTGTTGGGATGCTTGAACAGCATATAATTTTCTGTATAAGGAGATTAATTTGTACTGGAAAGCTCCAGTATAACTGTTGTAACAGTTACAGGAAATATCAAAAACCTTATATTTCATTGCTAACTTTCCCCATGCAGTTCCAAAACTTATAGACCATTGCTGAATCTGTTCTTGACTAAATTCACTTCATGTCACAGTGCAGTAACCAAAAATTGCATTGGAAATAGGAAGTGATGTTGTTTCTATCAAAGTAAAAACACCATATTTAGTTGGAGAGTTTACCCACTGAGCCTCCAGCTTTAGAAAGCTTCTCAAAAGAAAGGAAGATTTACATAGCAGAAGAATAATGCTCTTACTTAACTAATTTTTGCCCTTTAGAGGCCAGATGGGACAACTTGCTGTTTTGGCTTGCAGAAGAGCTTGCAGAAGATAATACATCACTGTGTGCTTTACGCTTACCTGTTCGACAGAGCGTATTTCAGCTTGTTAGGCTGAAGTGCCCTGATAATTTAACACACCAGATCTATGAGCTTCTCTGCTGCTGGAATAAGAGCCTTCCAAGGTCAGCTGATAAACAGCAGCTTCTTTCTCGCTATTTACAGAAGAGTGGCAGAAATGATCTTTCAGAAGAACTTCGTTTAAAATGGCAAAATAAAGTATTCACTTGACAGAATAACTGGCAACTAACAGTCCAATTTCCCTTGTTTCTTGTCAAAAGGGATGAATATTTTCATGATGCCTCTGAATGAAAAAATGACAGTGGGTTCAGTCAGGGATAGGACTATTTATTTGTTACTTTGCAATCTGTTTACTAAAGCAAAGTATAATAGCAGTGGTCCTGTTTTCTAAAAGTGAGGATTTCATCTATGGAAAAGTGAGATATTGAAAATATAGATATGAAAAATTATAGACTAGTCTGCATAGGTTTCTAAGGATTTTAATTGTTTGCACATGCCATAGTCAATACAAAATCATATTTTTACCTAATTTAAACATTAGCAATTATTCATTATATCAAAATCATATTAATCATTCTACGATATATAGATTAATCTATGTCCAATATAAATAGCTACCAGATTATTGAGATGAAAGCATAATAGATCATTATAATGCATAGACAGAGGTAGCTTCTTTCAGATTGTTAGTAATTCGTTCGCTTTTATATCCTCCGTGAATGTTTTTTATCCTTGTGACTGTCATAGCAGGTTTCACATCACACATGTGAAAATGTAATGTTTCCAGAATTTATGGGATTTGTTGCCTCACTTTTACTTGTCACTATAATGGGGTCTTTTAGGTTATCATTAAATATAGAAAAAGGAGTATTTCTTCATATAAATTTTAAAATATATTGCTTTTACATCTTATTCATTATAATAAATTCTTGCATTGAAGGTACAGATAGTAAACTATGTGTCTTTGTGTCATTCCTTAGTCATGTATTTTAATCTGTAAAAACTCATTTCTTTCCAAAATGCTAATTTGGACTAACCTAATTTTTAAAAGTCAGAGCAAGAGCAGGTTTGGGCTTTTATAACTGCGTTTCTACTGAAATAATATTCTTACTTAAAATCTTTTGTTACTCATTTCTATAATTCAATCTACCTCATACAACACACCAAGAATTTCTCTAAACCCTAAACTGATTTCTGTTAAAGCCTCAAAGTAGCTGGCAAATCAGTGAATTACACAATTCTGAGAGCAAGTTGACTACTTAGAACAAACACATACAAATACCAATTTGTGATTACATAAGCTGTCACATTTCTATGATTTCCCTACAGCTTCAGCAATGTGCAGCAGATGCAGCTCTTTCTTCAAGTCCTCCTATCCATAATTATTTTCTAGTTGCTGTTATTCTTCTGGATTCAATACACCAATTATTTTCCTCTTTAACCTCTCCTTTAATAATATAATATAAACTTTAAATATAAGTATAAAAATTATTAATCTAAACTTCATTAGTACTTAGACTATTTAGAATCCCTGTATGTCTTGCTGACCAATCTTAATTGTAAAACATTATCAGTATAGTTATTTTATTTTTAGAGGTCACATATTTGGAACATTTCCAAATCACACACAATGAGAAAATTGCAAGGCAAAAGAAAACAGGAATAGTATTAACTAGTTTGATTCATCTAGTCAGTAATGTCTCCTCCTGTGAGATTATCAGTTTACAGACTTAAGACAAATATATGAGCAATTTAACTTTTTCACTGTGAACTAACCATACTAACAATTCTTTCCTTTTTCTTTTTCTGTAAAGATTTTTTTTTTAATATAAACTGACTTCTTATTAGAGGAAACTATTATCACACTTTTCTCAATGCCCAAAATATTTTGGCATCAGATCTTTTCTCATCAGGTTCTTCTCTTTAGGAATGAATATTCACTTGCAAGCCCAGCAGATAGTGTCAGTTTGTATCTATATTATGATCAGAATTCTATGTATAATGGTATGACAAACAATACCAGAAATAGTGCAAAAAATTGGAGTTCATTTTTCCATCTAAACTAAAAGTATTTTAACACAACTACCAGCATTCTGCCACAAGATGGCCTCTGTGTCTAACAAAACCACAGTGTCTGTATTTCACATGCTGAAAAATACGTGAATAAAACACTGCTAAAAAGTAATAGCCATTTATAAAGACCTGGATACTCCCCGCAGTTTCAGACACTGGAACAGGTTGCCCAGGGAAACTGTGGATGAACCATCCCTGCAGGTGTTCAAGGCCAGGCTGGATGGGGCGAAGACTAACCATGTCTAGAGGAAGTTGTCCCTGCCTGTGGCAGGGAAGTTGGAAACAGATGATCTTTAAGGTCCCTTTGAACACAAACCATTTTATTAGTCTATGATTGATAACATTAGTGCAAGGCAGCAAGAAATGTGGGCATTTCAGTAGCATCTGTACAAAGGGAACAACTGCTTTCAGCCTCCTTTTCCTAGGAATTAGATTATTTTCACATTAGTTGAACAGTAAAACAATATGAAATTTGCTCACATTCAAATCTAATTTTTAATAGTAGCAAATACTAATCAAGTCACTAAGTAAGCAATGTATTTTATTAAAGAGAGCAAAAATTACTAAAAAGGCAGATTAAAAAATTAACAACATTAAATATAACACTTCATGTTCTTTTCCTCGGAGGAGGTAACATTTAGATCTGCTGGTTATTTTTCTCTTCTTGCAGTAATTCTCACTTGCAGTCTGAAACTAGTCACTAGTCTTGCTGTGGCCCAGCAAAGCTGAGCTGGCTGATGATGTGCTTTTCTTCTATTCTGCTCCCTCCTCATCTCTCCCACCAGTTCTGCCTCGTGCTGGGGCTTTCCTAGCTAGCTGCTCTAGGTAACCTTCACAGCTTTCATTCCAACTTTGTTGATGCTTCATCTGCTGAAAAAGCATGGGTAGCATTGAGCACACACTTTCCCAGTTCACAAAAACATTTTGACAGAAAAGCATATTTAAAATGCACATTTTAACAAAAAATTATATAAGCAACACATGAAAAACAAATATTCTTTTGCCTTCCCACATTGGTTTTTTTTTGCTTTACCAGTTACCCACAGAAGCTTCCTCCTTGTCTAGGTCTTGCTGACCTCAGGGACTTCTGACAGGAGGAGGGAATGGGAGGTGTGGGATGTGTGCGTTCACTTCATGTTAGGTCTGAACCAACAGGTTTATATACAGATATGCTGTTGATTTTTTTGGGGGGGGAGGGGGGAGGGGTGGGGGGGGGTGCAGGTGGTGGTTAGAGAAGAGATTCTTCTGCTCTAAAGTTTCTTCTGCTCTAAAGCTGTAAACAAAACCTCCAAACAAAACATATTTCAGACCAATATGTGTGACCTTCTGTGCAATGGAATATCACCAGCAATGAGACCCAAAAGTGTAGCACTTTATGGCTAAAGTAAAATAAAATAAAGCTCTAACAGAATCCAGAGAGACCTTGTCAAAAAGGGAGTAGTAGCAGGATGTCAGATGAGGTGGCTCTCCAACCTTATGGAAGGAAGAATTCCTGACAACTTTACTCCTTTTCAAATAGCACATGCCAGTCACAGGCTGATAAGGCTGAACTATTGATGTGGAAAGTCCAATTTCTTAACAAGCATCAACACTATCCTTTGCTTTTCAGGCAATCAGATATTGTTTTCTAAATAAACGGGCTCCTCAGTGAGATTTAGACTCACTGAATTGCAGTCAAAATATGGCAAAGAATAAGATCTAAATGGGAAAAATCTGCTTCTGCACTATGGGTTTTTATTGACTATAAAAAAATATGTAAGACTGAGAGCAAAATCTGAGCTGCTTTTTTTTTTTTTTTTTTTTTTTTTTTTTTTTTTTTTTTTGCTTAGAATGTGTCTCTTTTCTACCCCTAAAGAAGACAGGAAGCTGTGTATTTCTGCTAAACAGTGAAGGTAACTGAGCAGAAAGGAAGCTAAGATAGGAAGCCAGTTGCTCTTAAAGAAATCATCTAGACAACTACAATTTGGCTAACTGAAGACACAAGTTAAATATTTAAATACTGAACAGTTAATCAGGAAAAAGAAGGAGAAAACAAACATTCCTTTTGTGACATTGTTACAGGATGGATTGCCAACTGCATCTGAGACTGACAAAGTTCAAAGGCATAAAGCAGACTTCAACATTAAAAATAAAAATTCTCACTTCTTAGTGAAACAAGGCTTGACAGGCAGGGTCAATAAACTGCTTAATACAACAGACATTTAATTAAAAAAAAAAGATGTCAAAATGAGTTGTTTCACTCTTTCAACAGCCTTGGGGAAGTACTGTTTAGATCAAACTACCTATAGTGAAGTCATCGTCAAGCATGAGAATCTCTCCTTTAAAGCTTCTCCCAAGTGAAGTGGGAGGGAGCTCACAGGCAGAGCTGTTTGGTAGGAGAGCCTCAGTACAGACTCCTTCCAGTTCTTTTCAATAGCTCAATTCAGTGAGCAGGTCTTAAGTGCAGTGAGATAAACCTCTGAAAAGGCAGGGGCACTCAGGAAACTGGTATAAAATAGCCCAGTTGAAATGAATCCTTCCTTTCCACATGATCTCTACACCTTACCTGAAGACACAGCAAAAAATCCTTGGACATCTCCATCACACTCAGAAAAGCTGTCAGCCAAAGAAATACAGTATTTACAATTCCTCTGGTTCTAAGCAGCAAAGTGCCTTGACCATATGTCTCAATATGAGGTACCTGTCTGTTCTGAGGCAACTTCAGTCTCCTTTTTCATGAAGATGCTAGAATACTTTCTCTAATGACTCTGCTCACCATTGATTATGCAGTCATTACTGATACATCAGTAGAAACAACATCCATGCATGATGCTCTAAAAATATACTTAGAATGTCTCAATCATTCTAGGTAGTGTAGATACTTGGAAAAGCACAGCTATTTCAGCTTATCTGAAGCTGGATTGAATCATATCATACAGAGTGAATGTTCTAGAAGTGAAAAAAAATATGACAAATTTCATTGAGTATAAACATGTTTTTTTCTTCAGGAAAGAAAAATTATTAATATGATTAAACTAAGAATCATTGCTAGACAAATTCTAAAACAGAAATCGCAACTTTAAGGTTGATTCCTCATGTGTTTCATTTTCTCACAGGAAACACTCATGTCTTTCTCAGTTATCACAACAGTTAAAAACTCCATTTTTACTACAGCAAAAAAAAATTTAAAAAAATTGAAGAGCTCCCACTGCTAACACAGACTAATCTGAAAATAACTTTCACATACATTAGAAATGAGAAAAAGATTTATTATTAATTAGTAATCTTCTGTAATATTGTAATAAACACATAGAATAGAAAAGCAGAGTTCACATTGCATCCTTTCCCCCAAACAATGAAAATATCTTAAATATAAGAAAAAATATTGTATAATACAGTATACAAGTTTAAGACTTTGTTCTTATCTGTAGTCTACGTGAAAGACAAGACTTCATCATTACTATTGTAACCTTATTCTTAGTCTTTAAAAAAAATTCATATGCTTTTGAACTTCCCATTACATACACAAATCTTTATGTCACAGTTAGTATATCTCCTTGATGAAATATTTTCCAAAGCCATATATAGGGTCTTACATGTCTACATCTCACTGACCTTTTTTGTTCTTTGAGCACCTATCACCTCATTGTTCTCATAAAGACCTTTTATGCTATAGCTTCCCAAGTGGAAAAAAATGGTGCCTCTTCAACACTTTAATATACTTTAAAATCCATAGAGAACCTATTTAGGAGTCCAATTTTGATACTATGACTTCCAGAAATGTTATCACCCATTTTAATTTTGGCTTTTTGTCAGATTATGGCCAGAGCAGACTAATTACTTATTAGAAACTGAAAGAGCTTAATAGAACTGGAAGCATTCCAGATGGCATTATTGTTATTACATGACAGTTTCATACTGCAAGTGCCAATTCAGCCAGTAGAAATTCCAGAAGAGCTTCTACAAAGATACTATTTCTTATATTTCCAAAATTGAAATAAGTATGTAAAAAGTTATTTCACTAAGACAATGGAAGAGAAACTCATGAAAGACTGTGCATTATTCACATGTCTCTTAAGGAGTTACCCTGTTTTAGAGTCTTTTGAGGTGAAGGTATGCAAATCATTTAAGATGCTGATTTTATGCAATCAGAAATAGAAATGCTTTCTTTCTATTAACATGAGTATTTTGTCAAAATCCATGTCCAGGCCTGAAGAATTAAGGAAAATGAATAAAATGGCTGAAGTGATATAGAATCAAATGTGCAAAAGTATTTTGGAGTATTCTATTTCTAGAAAGAAATAGGAAATTATTCTAAAATGAAGAAACTTGTAAAAAATCAAAATACTTTAGTGGTTCATATACAAAAATGTAAAAAAAAATAGCAAACTTTTTGGGGGTAAGTGAATAATTACTAATGAAGAGAGCCAATTTATGTTCTCCATTTTTTCTTAGGAAGTTTTTATGAAATCTCATTTCTCATAGAAAATAAGATGCTACAAAAAAAATCAGAAGATTTCTAAGAACATCTATCAAGCATTAAATTAAGCTGATACAATAACAGATTTTAAGGTACTTATAAATCCAAATGGCTTCAAGAATACTTTAGCTCATCAAATCCAAATGGCTTCAAGAATACTTTAGCTCATCTCTGTTTACAGCCAGAGTCTAGATTTTTGTCAGTACAAAGGTAAAACAGTGAAAGCCTTCTACTATTTTTTTAAACTACACAGACAATTTCCAAAATGTTCCAGAAACAAATGTTGCCAAGAAGTGTGCATAGAGCTGAATAGTTTAGAACAAAACAAGCAGGAAGACAAAGTAAAACTACATTGACTCAGCATGTTAAGACAGCAAGGCCACTGTGGGTTTACTCAGCCATTTCTACTAAATTTATTCTGCCCTTGGGCTTTTGGGGGAGTCTTTTTGATTCATTAGCTACATACTGTATAAGTACTGTGAGTTTTAATCAAGAACTTCATATTTTTCTCATTCTCATGCAAATGTAAATAAAATCCCAGTAAGCAATCAGGAAGTATTTCTAAGAGGGACAGCAAACTGGCAGTGCCAGTCTAGAAGAGGTGGAGGAGGCCTCTGCAGCATGGTACAAAGTTGGGCTCATGTACCTTCAAAAAGAATGAACTTAAAGTGCTGAATCTTTGCTGACCCCTGCAGAGATGGAATAGATAAAAGATCACAGAAAAGGAGAAAGGTTCTTAAAAGGAAACTAAAAAAGGAAGAAGAAAAAGGAAAAGTTGAAAAATTATTTTCAATTAGATAAACACTGTACTGGTTGCTGATTGTAAACACAGATAAAGGTTAGAAGTACTTCCCTACACTTCATACCCTTCCAAAAGGAATAAAAGGAGTAAATACTGCAAGCATTTTAAATGCAGTTTTTAAAGTTCATGAAAGGTTTTAGAACAGCAGTCTTCAATAGTTGGAAACTGAAGTCACAAGGAAAGCCATTCTTTGTCCATTTTTGTGTTTCTAGATATAAATTGATATAAATTGGACAGAAATAATCAACATATCCTCTATACCAGCTGTTCAATCCACCTCCACTTGCAAGCAGGCTCCTGCCACTCCTTGTCACACCGCACACTGTGTACGCGGACAGACACACATACACACACATAAACCTGACAGGCAATAGCCTCAGTTCATGTCTAAAAAAGCAATAAAATCAACCTGATTTGTGACTTCCTGGCTGACAATAAACTGCTGTCAAGCTTTTGTCTCTTCTTCTTTTTCAGTGACTGGTAACCATGGATACCCAATGTAATAAAGTTCACTGATCCACAATGCTGTAATTCAGGGCGTGTTTATTTTAACTGACTTTGTTATGGAACCCCCAGAAGATAAAACTAGTTATTCAGGGTAAAATGGAAATTAGCTACTGGTTAAAATTTTGCTTGTATTTTAATAAAAAATGCATGCTTTGTTGAACAGCATAATTACTTCCTGAATAATTTATGACAGCCAGTCTGTCCCATTGAAATGTTCATATTAATTTTAATAAGCTTGTCAAAGCTCTCCTTGCAATTTTATGTTGAGTAGATTTAGATGGGGTAATATTTTAACCCATTGCTCCTTTTAATCTATTAAAAAATCTGCTTTATATGTAATATCTTTTTCATTTTTAATTTATAGGTAAGTATCTATAGTTCATTCATGTGGTGGTAACATTATGACTCTCTACACTACAGATTATATTTACATATCAATTTGAAATCTACCTTTTCAAGATAAAAAATAATAAAAACCTGGAAAAAAGAAAGTTTTTTAGTTAATTGGCCTAGTGGGAGGAAGTGTTTCAATTACAAGAGTTTGGATGAAGTATTTGCATCTATATTAGTGGGGTTTTGCATCATTTAAATTTAAAATAGCTCAGTAGCTATAAATTTTCACTTTATTTTGAACAGATTGGGACATATACGCTGTATATGTTTTTGTTGTTAAACATCGTGTAGCTGTTTATGCTTCCATTCAATAATTCTCTAATTTTAACTGCTTTTCATCACTAAAATTAACCTGAACTATTGATCAACAAATAGTATAAAAACTGTGGTAGTATAGAAACCATCATTCCAATTTCACCTTTTCCTTGAATGTCTTTTCCCCTGCATTTCTGCTGAAACTCTTGGAACATCAGTATTTACCTGACAAGATTTTTTTTATCTCTACTTACCCATGCCAAGACCAGGACCAAACTGCGACGTAAAAAGACACAAAAGCTCTGTGTAAGAACTAAGCATAGTGAGTCTGTGTAGAAATATGAAGAGTAGAAAACAATAATAATTACATCCAAATAATAATTACATGTGGATGTAATAATTACATCCACAGGAACACACATCCTTTGACTGATCCACTTTGGAGTAGGTGACACAGTTTCTTTCCATGAGAATTTATCAATTTCTGTCAACTATTTCTGAACTACAGAAACATTTTACTAACTTACTTGTATATTCATCGTTCTTGTCTGGAGTGAAAATAATCTTCTTCAAAAGTTCATGAAACCCATTTGGTATTTTTATATTGCTTGGCTCAGCTAAATTTCTATGAAAAGCACCCTGAGAAAAAGGACAAGGAGATAATTTCTAATAACTCTTATTTCATCTAGAAGAAATTATTTCAAAATCCTCTATCCTCTGTCTGTCTCAGAACTGCAGTCCTAAAATCTGAAACCAAGATTTGTAGACAGCATCTACCTCCAGCTTACTCTTCTACTCTTCTATAAAAGGAAATACAAGAAGAAAAAACAAGGATGTAAAATAAGTTACCATTATAGTCTGTATGATATGAAAGAAGGTGAATTCATCTCTCATGAGAATTTTAAACTTTGAAATATGAAAAAGAAAAATTAATGAAAGCATGCAGTGCTCCTCTTTTATTAAAAAAAAAAAAAGTATTTATTTAGCATATAACCTCTAAGACATAAACGTTCAAGGGAAATTTTTCAAATAGTCTTGTAAACCAAAGCAGAGGCTTATTCTGGCAATTTTTAGACTTGTGATATTTTTTGTAATATGCTGAAATACAATTCTGGCTTATTTTTTATGCTCCTAATTGATGCTGTTGGGGCTTCAAAATCTGTTGCAGACTTCCTACTTTTACTATAGTCAAAATTATGATGGGATTGCAGCCAATCTTATTTTCTTCAATTTCTATGTTTGCAATTTGACCACTAGTGTTTGATGAGACTCAGATACTACAAAATCTCTTTAGTTCTTACTAGGTAGCTAGAATTACAGCAACTCAGAAACTGCCTTCAAAACAGAACAAAACAAAACCCACTATTACCTGCAAAAACTGAGATCTAAGGAATCTGCAATTTGATTTTCCAATGGATTGAAGACAACTTTGTACTTGGAGAAAAAGTGCATATTTCTGATCATTCTTTTTCTGTCCAAGCCTCATGTTCACAGGAGTTCTGGAGAGTGACGTCAGTCTGTGACAGTAACTGGGAAACCTGGGCAAGCTCCACATGCCTCAACAAGGTCAAATCATATTTGTTTGCAATCCCATGATATTGCTTAGAATCTTGAAAAATTTAATGTCTGGACGAGTAAACCAGCATTTTTATTTCTTTTATGTACTCATGGCACTAGGTATAGTAAGAAGGGCTTTGCATGACATGATTACATAGTACTGCATATGTTTTTAAAGAACAGAGTAAAGACTGACAGCAAAACCTTAGCTTTGTCATTTTCCGGCTTGAATCCTTGTCATGAAATGCTAAGTATATTATGTAAAAAAACCCTATCATTAAGAAAGTGGAGCAAGGAGCTTCCACTGTAGAGTGTTAATGGAAAGCTAGACAGTGAGTTAATGTGTAGGAGGGCTCAGATAAAGAGAAGGAAAGTCACCAGGAATCAACAAACAGTCTAAATGGTAATAATCAACTTGAAAATCTTCAAGACAAAAAGGAAACTAAGGAAGTATTAATACAAGGTAATACAAGCTAAGATGACAAAACAAGTGGAATGTGACAGGGAACATGAGGAAAAAACAGTCAAGGATCAAATTCTATTAAAAAGTATAATACATAATAAAGAATACACTCTAAAAATAGTACATGACAGCAAGACAGAAAAGGTTATAAGCATGGCATCAGAATAAAAAAGTTACCCTAGAAAAGGAATGATGTAATTCACTGCAAAATTTTACATTTGTGGAAAAGAAACAAAATGCAAAATTCTAAGAATGGGGGAGAGGCATAAAAATTTAAATATATACATATATTGCTATTTTCATTTTTGAGTGTTGAAAGGAAGGCTTTTAAATTACAAATCTTATACACAGCAAGCAATTCTATTGCATTTTTATTATGAACAACTCAAATAAGTCTTCTCTTTTGAGAGAAATGAACAAAGCAGTTAGGGTAACAAGTTTCCTTGTTCATGCAGAAAGTACCTGCTTTATGGAAAATTCCATGAGTGAGTCTAATTCTGCCTCTTTCTGATGGCAACAAGGACTTCAGTCTTGTTTTGCATATCTTCAAATTCTCTTGTTCAAGCCAGTCTCAAAAACTAGCTGAAACTTCCATTTAAACATATATGTTTTCATGGCAGATAGTTCTAAGATGTCATCATATGACATTTCTGTAAATTACAAGTGTTGTGTCACTGAAGCAAATCCCCTCATTTTGCAAACACAGCATCTTACCTGAATACTGCAATGAAAAAGACTTCTCCAGATGGCAGTCCCATACATGTACAGTATCTCTTTCTACATTGCTGCTCTTAATTTCCACTTCTATTTAATGGTATAAAGCTTGTGTCTGGAGAATTGACTACCCACTATTCTTTAGCATAAAGGGAAATATTCTTTGAACACTTCTATTTCCCAACACTAACCCAGTTGCCCTGGGTACCAAGATTGGCATGGGAAAATACTCACTGAGCAGCTCAACCTTCTGTTACTTCTTAAGTGTAAGCGATACACTAGAATCCCAGTTCTACACATGAGAAAATTGAGCACCATCATTGACATACAGCTATTTTTCCATGGCATAATGCAGTTACTTCTCCAGTTCAACTTGTTTTATACTCCATTTGAATTTAATGAGGTCCCTGTACATAGCACTGCTTTCCAGCAGTCTGTATGGACACCCAGGGTTGCCCCAACCCATGCGCAGAATCCAGCACTTCCCCTTGTTGAACTTCGTATGGTTAATGATCTCTCAGTCCTCTATTTGGTCAATGTCTCTCTGCAGGGCCTCCCTGCCTTCAAAGAAGTCAACAGCTCCTCCCAGTTTTGTGTCATCTGCAAACTTCTCAGTAACCCTTCCAGTCCTGTGTCCAAATCATTTATGAAGAGGCTGAAAAGCACAGGGCTTAAGATAGAGCCCTGTGGAACCCCATGAGTGACAGGTCTCCAGTCTGATGTCACTCCATTCACTATTACCCTCTGTGCTCGACCTATAAGCCAATTGTTCACCCATCACATGATGTATTTATCCAGCTGTGCTGGACAGTTTGTCCAGAAAGATCCTGTGAGAGACAGTATCAAAAGCTTTACTGAAATCCAAAAAGATTACATCACTTGGCTTCCTTTGATCACGTAGGTGGGTTACCTTGTCATAGAAGGAAATCAGGTTGAATAAGCAGGACTTTCCTCTCATGAAGCTGTGATGGTTGTGTTGTCTTTCAAGCATTTTTCAATACTTCCCAGAATAACCTTCTCCATAACTTTGCAAGGCCTTGAAATGGATAGAGAGGCCGGTAGTTTCCAGAGTCCTCCTTGCCCCTCTTGAAAATTGGGACATTCCATACCATATGGTGTCATTCTAAGCATATAGAGTTGGGGGAAGAAGAGAAAATGTAACATTTGGAGTGATGGCATTTGTCTTCCTAAGTCACCATTACACATGATGCAACCCTGCTTTCCTGGGGATGGCTGAACACCTGCCTACCCATGGAAAGGAGTGACTGAATTCTTTAGTTTGCTTTGCTAAATGCACAGCTTTTGCTTTCCTTATTAAACTGTTTTTAATTCAGCCCACAAGTTTTCTCACATTTACCCTTACAATTCTCTCCCCGATCTCATCAGGAGGGAGTTAGTGAGCAACTGTGTAGGCTTTAGTTGCCAGGTGGGCTTAAACCACGACACATGTATAAAACCCAATATCACCTAGGGAAAGATGCATTAGATCCAGTCTTCTAATTAGAGTCCCTGAACTTTGTAAAAAATTTCATTTATCTTATAGATGCTGATTTTCCACTGTGTTCAGAGGCCGCTTATGATTAAAAATGCTATGACTTCATTAACTACAATTAATGAAGGAATGCAATAACCAAAGAAAAATTGACCCTATTGTATTATTAAAGTAAAATCATAGCAAAACAAAATTAGAAGCAGAATAAATTCACTTGAAATCAGTTCCTTGGATATCTGAGGAAGTAGGCTATTGCAAACTATTTTACTAACTGGAAATAATGCAATTGTTGGACCAAGAAAATCTCTGTAAGTACACAGAGAATAAAAATGTCCAGTTGACTTTGATCTTTAATTTATGAATTTTTTCTTCATAGTGTTATTTACACAAGAGTGCCTTTGCTGTTTTGAATGTCAGAAATAGATGTCTGCTTACAAAAAGATATAGAAAACTATTTCCCTGTCTCCTATAGGTATGGAAACGTAAGTGATTCTTGGTTTAAAACATATATCTATATACTGGACTATATTTCATAGGCAAAAGATATTAGGGAACTGATACTTTTCAGATAACTAAAATAAAATTTTCAAAGTATGTTCTAGCTATTGAATGCATGAAGATATTAAACTATGTATGGGCTCTAATAGTGAAAGTTTAATAAACCTTAAATTCTTAGGAAAAAGGATAAGATAGTAACTAAGATTCCTCCCACCCCTTCATCTCTCCATACCCTCCAAGCTTTAAGGCCAGTTGATTTTTCTGGGAGGTGCATCCAAAGAACATTCATGAAGTGTCAGTTTGAGTTGTAGTCCTTGTGGGACTTTTGTGGGCCTTTTTTGTTCCTTATGTAACATGCATGGCTCAGCTTCACAAACGAAGATTTGGGAAGGGCCCTCCCCATGTAGGTCTGTCCTTCAAGCCTGCACAGTGGATTTTTTAGGTGAGGCACAGCATGCGCAGAACTGGCCCCACCCTTTAAGTCCTAAGGTTCATCTGCCACAGCTGAGGGAGCTTGGACGGTGACAGTGAAGTCCTCAGGACTAGAACCTGCAGCCCCTGGTATTCCCAGGAGGTCTTCCATCCAAGTATTAACCAGGGCTGACCCTGCCTAGCTTCCGAGATCTGATGGGATCGGTCGTCAGGGTGGCTTTTGACTGCCCTCATGTGCTTGCATAAAAGACACATAAAATCTAGTAATTGACCCTTTCAGTAATTGGCTCATATTTCAACTTCCAACACAAAAATTTAAGAGTCTTCATGAATAAAGAATAAGGCCTAGAATGTCTTCCTTTTTTAGGGAAAAAATTTTCATGTATTGAAATCTTGCAAAAAGATTTTTTTACTATGAACAGCCCCAGGTCTCTAGTAAAGTGACAACTCAGGCTAAGTATTTCTGAACCTTCTGATCAAATCTTTCACCAAATAAAACATGAGACAGGTTATTATTCAGTTCAGTATTCTGTTTGCACTAATATATCATTTTAGTGAATAGGATAAATAAGTATTTAAGCATATATATGGAAAATTTAGAGGGCAAAATCCCACTTTGCATTATCATGGGAAAAATAATCTAAGTATCATCAGAGAAAGGTCTCCTGTTACCGGTATTAGGAGATTGTTGTAATTGTGTAAATTCTGACATGAGATTCAAGAAATAAGCAACTAAAGGAAGACAATATAATTACTGCTAATCAACATGGGAAATTGATTTTGTCAAATTAATTTGGTATAATTTTTATGAAATTATAAATTCAGTGGATAAAAATTATGAAGGCACATACTAATGGGATTAACAGTTGAGTAACAAATCTAAACATGCAATGTAAATAAGTAATATCACCAATGGTTATTCTTTCATCACACTTCTTCTAGGACTGATTTTACATTTATTTGCATTTCTACAGAGCTAAGTACAAAAATAATTCAGCCAATGCTGATAAATTTGGGGTTTAATTCAGTGAGTGATCAAGGAAGGCAGGTTCAATAAATGAAGGAAAAATTCAATATGGTAATATCTGCATTCATGAGTGGAGGATGAAGGCCATTCTTACAGCATGAAAAAATGTAGTTTGAGATATAGTGATAGGACAATAGGGGGTAATGTTTTTTAACTGAAAGAGGGCAGGTTTAGATTATATTTTAGGAAGACATCTTCACTATGTGGGTGGTGAGGCACTGGAACAGAGAATTTGTGGATGCCTGTAACACTCCAGTCTTAAAGCCATGAGCTTTACTAGAAGTATTACTTTTATTTAAGGCTCTAAAATAATTCACCACCAAATTTTTGCAAAGCCTTTTAGTTTTTTAATAATTTGAGGTTGTGTCAAGAGAAAGCTCATAAAATTTCCTAAGAGATTTCTTTTAATTTAGTGAGAAAATAGGCATTTTGCAAAAGGTTCACAAGGGTAACATACAACCAAGTCAGAAGTATTTCACTAAAGTACCCAGCACACAAGAGCCCTCACAACACTTAATAAAACAGAACCCATAAGTTTTAACTTACCAAAAAGAGATTAAGGAAAGAGTAAAGAAAGACAATAGATTCAGAAAGAAAAGAAAGAGATTAAAATAGAAGGATTGCATGGCTACCACCGAAGAGTCCTATGGAAGTCCAGGGCTTTACATGGCAATGGCAGGTCCCAAGAGAAAATGCAAGATGGAACTCAGATTTTCCTGTATTTATGTTCTTTGGCTACTGTGGCCACCCGTATTCCAGGCAGGACCTCTGGCTCACTGACCACTCTGTAGCTCTGCACTGGAGTGAGAGGCAGTGTACCCAGTCAGAGGCTGGGTCAGGGTTCAAGGGGGCGTGGGGTGGGTGGGCTACCAGCTTGGCCTGCAAGTTGACAGCTCTGCCCCATGGCTTTTGATACTGCCTTAGGGCTGCAGGCCGTGTGCATTCTGTGGCAGGCCTGGCCTTGTAGATTTTGACCTGGCCCATGCCCCAACACACAGAAGTTGGTTGATTCAACCGAATAATTACATAAGCCAGTCAGATCTGGTGTCTCACAATGCCCTATTCCTGAAAGTTCAAGGCAAAGTTGGATGGGGCTTTGAGTAACCTGGTCTAGTGGAAGGTGTCTCTGCTCATGGCACGGATGTTGGAACTAGATGATCTTTAATGTTCCTGCCAACCCAAACCATTTTATGATTCTATTACTCTCTAGGCAGGACTCAGACCCAAGTCAGTCTCCTTTCCTTTGCAATCAGCCTGAACATCTGAATATTTCCCCAGAGATCTCAATGCATGGTACACAAGGGCAGTTTACAGAAACACACCTGGACCCTAGTCCCAGTGATAACAGCAGAAGACAGTGCAATAGTGACTGTCAAGGAAAAGAGGTGACACACAAGTGTGGCACAGCAGTACCATGGGGCTGGGAGACTGGAAACATGCATTTGTAATGCTCCCTTTTCCCAAGGCAGAAGCTGCTATAGTATTAAGCTTAGATCAAAGCCCTCATTTTGAGAAAGCTGCAGTTATAAGGAACATGGATAAAAGAAATACCAAAAGAATTAGTCAAATCAGTAGAAGATATTAAATGTATTATAGAAAAAAAAACAACCTCAAGATCTGTCTATCTTAAAAGCAGGAGATGAATTGAGCAGGTAGAAGAGTGCTTATACAGTTACTCAGTTCAATTCCCTACAGATGAACACAGAGAAAGGCAGAGAATAAAACCAAAATACATGTCTTTGCAAGGATGGTTAACCGCTGGAACAACCACTGGAAGAACACTGCAGATGAGTATCTTTGTGGATTCTGCATGTTACACATACACAGAAAACACTGGTTTAGTTCCAAGTTAGTTATTGTACCTGAAGGAATATGTTCTGGAATCCTAATTCCAACATTACATAAAAAGTCATGAAACCACAGTCTCTTCTGTCTAGAAGCCATTTTGAGCCAAAAGTGTCTTTTTGTCAGCCAAAGAAATACATTGCTCTATATGCACATTTTGTTATATTTTTCCCTATTCTGAATCAGATAATATCTTCTATCCCAGTTCATTTATGTGAGAGGATCCCACCCTAAATTGTCAGAACCTACTTTAATGCTTAGTCAGGAGAATTAACAAGATAAATTTTGTCCAAAAAATTATTTTCTTGACTGTCACTGCAACACAATCCAAATGTATTGTGTTGGACTTCATGAAGTGTGTTTACTTCAGCATATAATCTGGACTGAAAATGATCCCAGAGTTTCCAAGTTATTGGGAATAGACAGCTATGAAAAAAAAATATTTTGTCTTATTTTTCTGGGTATATTTTAGAGCTATTTGTCACAGAAAGAACCTACAACTCAGAGAAACTTTTTTTGTAGAGTATTTCCAGGTTAAAATTAAGGCCAGATCCTAGGAGCCAAATGTCTCACTACTAAATAAAAATGGAGTTTTAACAGAAATTTTTCAATATTTCATTTTCAGTTTTATACAGTTAACTTCCATTGACTTTAAAAGGGAGTAGGACTGAAAGAGACTTTCTGAAAATGTGACACTCATTCTGTTGCATGCAAGCACTCCTACATCACTGAAATATCTCAGCAAAAAAGAGATAATTTGCACTTCTACATCCATATCTGTATTTTGGAAGAATTGGAGATGGAAACATATGGTGGGAATTCTCTTTTTGAAGGAAGGGAATGTTCATTTTATATTGTACAAGAGACAGCTTTAAAATTCTTTGAGAAAATACTGTTTTCTTTTTTAAAAGCAAAAAAATAGTTTCATAGATCATTCTCTGTATGACTAAATTTTACTTCCCCTTTCTGTTTCACCACAGCTCAGTCCCTCAGAGCTAGCAGTTTGTTTTTCTCTGTAACAGCACTTCCCAGCCATTCCTCCTTCTGTGGGAGATGTTCTTGAGGACATCCACAAGCTGTAACCGCAAATACAGTCTGGATTTATTTTTAAGGGGAAGTGGGCAAATATGACCTTTTACACAAACACTTTAGCTTTTCTTAAACTATTAGGATTATTATCTGTGAATTAGGAGATACAGTCCCAGCACAAGGCAGTGGAAGACAACAATGTTGAAAGATGGATGTAATACCATAGAGTTTGTGGAATTTTCGAGACATGAATACTACAGGAACAACTTTATCAAGGGCATGGAAATGCTCTAGGAAGTAAACTGAGCACCATCAGCTGATAGAACTGAAGTTGTGCAGCTTCTACAACTTTCAGAGAGATTCAGCAATATATCCTAACCATAATTTTGCAGCAATGTGTTAATCTGTTAATATTATTGTAATTGGTGTAGTTTAAATACCTAGAGGAATTGAAGTAAAACACTTACTTTTCAAGCTTGCTTGGAAAGCACGTCTTCCTTAGTTAGTAATACCATAACATGATTTCAGAACTGTGAAGAAAAATAAGAAATACAGAGTTTTATCATCATTGGGATTTTGGGTGTTAAAGGCTTTTCTGGAAAATGACAAGTACCCCTCTCACCTGACACTTTCCCTCAGACATGCCTCCCCAGGGAGGCAGCAGGACTGGGGTGGGCAGCCTACAGCCCCTTTCATCATGGATGCTTGTGGTGACAGAGCAAGGCCAAGGTTCAGCATGGACATCAAACCAGAGGATCAGGATCTGCAACAGCAGGGCATGGACACAGCATGACTGCAGCACAGCTCAGACAGGGATCAACCATGAGAGCCACAGCAGCTCCAGCTCAGGCTGCCTTGCAGAGTTGCTTGCAGCACATTGTAAGGACATGCTACTCACTCTTTCTGTCAAGGCCTTCAGCTGTGCTTCTTCTAAATTGGCTCTGAGCCCAGGCAGCTAAATTCTCAAGAAGGTCAGGTGAAAATCTGGGCCCTGACATCAATCTCCTAAAGTGACTCATAACTCAGTACAATGTTTTCTTAGGCTTTACAAAGGGGGTGAGCAGCTTTACTGCCATGTTGCAGTCTTTACCTTAGGCAGTTTATCTGATTAGGGATTGCATGGGAAATGCAGCATGCAGCCATACCTGTCTCCTGTAAAAGTTTCTATTAACTATCTTAATGCCTACCATTTTAATCTTACTTTTTGGGCAATAATATTTTTCTGATGTTATAAGACTGATGATAGATACTCAAAGTTTAGGATGGCATGCAGGAGGCTGAATTCACTTATCAGCTGTCATTTGCTTGTCATCAAAAGCCCTGGTTTAGAAAGTGTTGCCATTAGCATATGGGATCTGAATATGGGTTGTAACATTCAATAGTTACAGCTGAGACCGATACCAGTGTTTATCGATTAGATTATCTTAGTCTCTTCATTATAAAGACTCATATTCTCAGTAGCCAAGCTTCAAATATCAGTGTGAGGTGATATTCTGTGTATTTCTGCCACTGAAAAGGCCTATATGACAATATACTCTTTTGTTATTTGAGACAGTTTTTGCTATTGCAAAAATAAATGTAATTTTGAAGAATAAAATTTAGATGACAAAGGAAATTCTGATGACCTTTACTTTTCTTTGAAGTCTGGAATGATTAAGCTTTGGAGGAGGGAACTGAAATCTTTGGCATTCTGCCTTGGACATAAAAAGTAAATTTCTGTTCCAAGAGAAATGGTAATGTGGTATGAAATTCCATGTGGTATAAAATAAGTGAGAAATGAAATCACAAGGGGAAACACATGTGGTTAACTGGCACCTGGAACCAACATATAAAGCTGTGAGGAGCCCAAGAGCAAGTTCAAGCCACCCAGTTTAGCTCGGTGTGCTTTGCTGTAAGAAAGATCCTGCTTACTGGTTTTTAGTGGTTCTTAGTAGATACAGTAATACTTCAAGAGCACAATTTTGAACACCAACACAGTGAGACAAGCTGTCAAAAATTTTTGAGAGAATGAATAGACTGGAGCCTAGACTGGAACCCAGACTGGAGTTTTTTCTGGCAATGAAGTAAACTTCTTTCTTGCAGTATTACATATAGAGGATCCCCTATGAGGTGGAAGTTTGCTGGAAAAGAACACCAAACCCATTGGTTAAAATGTTTCACTGGCAGTTTTGCAATCTGTTTGCATCTGAAAGTGGATCTCACACAATACTAAGCATTTTCTTTAGACTGACTGAGCACACGTAGTTCAATTGCAGAAATGCGCAAAAGCCAGAAATTCTCCTGAAACCAAAGATATTTCCATTTCAGACTTACAGAATACATGTATTCTGAAAAAAAAAATACATACTAGACATCTCCAGTTCTCTTTTGCCAGGCAGATTTGACACTAATGCCTTTGGTCTTTGATCCACAGTCATAAAATACCTTTCTCCTTTACTGTAGTATGTGATCATTCAAGAAATACACATTCTGTAATGATTCATAAAAAAGAAAGCTAACAATAGCTGTGTTAGAGGCAGATGTTGAATAATGTATGGTAAATAAAGCATGGGGATCATGGACTGGAGAATGAATAAACTGAACCATAAAATATCTGCTTGCTAAGAGATAACTGAACTACGAACAGGTACACTGAAAAAATTGCCAGCATTATTTTAAAGCAATATTATAAAGCACACTTTCAATACTGGTTTGTGCTAAGGTCTTAGTGCTGGAACTTGATGATTTTGGCAAGGCTTTACTTAGCAATCTCCTCTTCTAACTGTTTAATGTAAATGCTGTTTGAACTAGATGCAGCACACTTACAGCTTTATTCTAGCTGTTGTGGTTACTATAATTAAATTAATAGACTGGGAAAAGAGGAAATTAAGCAATCAGTGGATTTTTGATCACATCTGGTTTTGTTTTGACAGACAGCTCAGCTGTTGACAGCTCTGTTGACTCTGTTCAAATAGTCCAGCATTACTGAAGGCAGCAGGTCTCTGTTGAGCCAAACCGAGAAATAATTCCAAGTGAAATAACTCAGAAATTAGAAGGAACTAAAAGATTTAAGATACAGATAAGGTAATAGCAAGAACCAGAAAAATTTCTTCTCTGTTTGGCCAGATGCTACCAGTGCCCAATGCACACATCATGAGGAGCTGGAAGCTACAATGCTACTGGAAAGTTATGACTATGCTTCTATCACTGAAACTTGGTAGGATGAATCCCATGACTGGAGAGTGATTACCAATAGCTATAGACTGTTCAGAAGAGACAAGAAAGGAGGAGCTGTCTCTGCAGAACAGCCATGAGCAGATCAAAAGCCTGTGGGTAAGAATCAGAAATCAAGGCAACAAAGGGACTCTAATGGCTGATGTCTACGCGGGGCTGCCTGGTCAAGGGGAGCTTATTAATGAAGCCTTCTTCCTCCAGCTGCAGGAGGCATCACGCTATCAGGCTATTGTCCTGCTGGGGGGCTTCAACCACCCCAACATCTACTGGGAATGTAGCACAGTGACCTGTAGGCAATCCAGAAGACTCCTGGAATGCATGGAGGATGACTTCTTGAGCCAGGTAATAGATGGCGATACTGCACCTGTTGGTCACCAGCGCAAGTGAGCTACTCAGAGACTTCAAGGTTGGATGCAGCCTGGGCTGCAGTGATCATGCACTGATGGAATTTGCAGTACTGAGGGATATGGATCAGGTAAGGAGTAAAGTTAGAACCCTGAACTTTAAGAAAGCAAACTTTTAGCTCTTCAATGAGATACTCAATAGTTTCTCCAGAATTTGATCCATTTCCCAACCTGCAAGGGTTCTCATGGATATACTATAACTACATTAAAGATACTTCATCTGTTCTCTGAGCATCCTGCAGTAAATGTTATCAGGCCTAAACTATTTAAAACTGCCTTAATTATATTTTTTTCTGGCATTTCTAAATATTTCACCTGGTTGAAATAGCTAAGCTTTCTTTTTTTGCAGCTGCATCTCAGCAGTAGTCACTCAATAGTGCACAGAGATGCTTCCATGTGCTGTGCTTAGCTGTGAGCTTTTGATGTCAAAGCTGCTCCCTACTGATCTGCTAGTGAACAACCTTGTACTTTGAAACTCTTTATTTATTCCCTCATTTGTATTATTTTTGTCTTCTCCAGTTCTTCTCTACAGTGTTGCTTTACTACTGGTACTTGTTATTAGTCTGCTTCTCATTTTTTTGTTCTATTCTAGAGCCATCAGTCAAAATGTTAAGATCTTTATTCAAAATAGGTACAGGTGACTGCTCTTGCAATGGTGACAGAATAATGCAACAAGTGCCTGCATTCTCAGAAATCTACATTGTTTGATTTGTGTGTGTGTGTGCATGTATGTGTATATGTGTTTAGTCTTTTCTATTATCCACAGCACCAACAGTACAAAATGGGCCTTAATATCTGCCTCATGACAGTGCTAGGTCACTATTTACTTACTGACCTTCAAAGAGGTCAAGATTTGATGCCACTTGGCTCCTCTGCTCCCATGGCAGCAGCTAGTAAGGATGCCTCTAAATTGTGCCATTTACTCAATTTCTTTGTTGTATTGGATCAGAGAAGTGTTTCTGAAATGCACTGGGAGTTCATGTAAGCAAAGGTCAGTAGGAAATGTGCAGAATATTCCTTTCCTGGATGTGCTGACTGTCCTGCAAACAAGCAGTTTTCTTTGACAAGTAGATTTGAGGCACTAAGTCTGTTCACTGGAGAAAGAGAAGATGGTAACAGCCTGGAAACCTACTCCCTACCCTGGATTTTACAGCTACACAGTGGGATTGATGCTCCACTACTCACAGCTGTTAGGGAGTTGATAACCTATGTGATTTTGTCCTGCACAACAGCTGTGACACACTCTGGGTAGCATGAATAGGACTCTGGCACTAGGTGTGAACAGTTTATGTGTATTTTAATATAAAATAGAAAATTCTTTTATTTTACTAGCTTGGCAAAATATAATATAATTCTCCTGAATCTTGGCAGTTCTCATATTACCCATACATATGACTTCTGAGAGTTAGCAGTTTTTCTCAGATAATGTTATTTTTCTGTTCCACATAAGTTATCAGTCTGTTTGGCAATTCATAGACAGTAATCCAGGTTATACCCCGATTATACAAGTTCTCTCCACACCCATTTTGCTTGAAATGCTAACTCCTCATACTTTTATCAATTTTTATAGTGTTGTAGAGTTCTGTACAAGCTGCATATCAACTAGTTCTTTAACTAGTTGATTCTACTATTTAGTTCCCTTGATGAATGAAAGATTGTCTTTTGAAATTGAGAACCTTATGGATTGGGTGTATGAATAAGTATAAATTATGCACTGAAATCCAGCATGTCAGCTGCTCCACAGTAACCACCTGTGCAGTCCCTTGTACCTGCGTAATCCCTCACTGAAAGAAGGGTAAACTGATCTGACTTTACAGTATGACCATAAGTACAGTTTTCAAGTTTCCACTTCATTCTAGCATAATTTGTATGTCAGAAATTTAAATGTCTTCTTTCTTTTAGTGTTCCGGTGTAAATAATTTATATCTACTCATAATGTGATGTTGTCTGCTCATTGGACCGAGAGATATTTAATGCTGAATCTTGCTAGAACAGTTATCAGTATCTACACCAATTATAGCTTTACTCTCTTTATCTATGCAATGCTGCACCATAGAAAATCCTGATAATATTTCTCAAACATTCAAATAAATAATTTCAAGTGGAGCAACAGAATCATTTTTTTTTTTTTGTAACCAAATGTGGCACTGGAATACCACAAAAAATCCTCAGATTCAAGTAAAATTCTTATCAATCCTTTCCTAAAATTATGTTAATCTTCAAAGAAAGATCTTTATTCCATTGTCTTGTTTCTTCAGTTATTTGTTACAGTGTTCTTAACATCACCTTTATTTTTTATCTTTCCTCCCAGTAGAACAAAGGCTTTAAAAGTAAGAACAACGATTATCATTCTGTCACATTTTAGTTACTCCTTTAATAAATTCCTTCATGTCATGCAATATTTCAAATTCTTTGATGTTTCCTGGACAAACCATTTAACTAGGATGGAAATCATTTAAATACTGCTTTCACCAAGATTAATACCTTTTTAGCTGATGTCTGACCAGCTACTCATGGAAATTCATTACCCATTTGTTGGAGTTTTTTTACTAACTTTCCTTTCACATAAGCCCTCAACTTTAATCTCTGAGCCTGATGATGAGAAGGTATATGGAATACACTTCTTCATCCATGTCTCCTAGGTATGTGAGCTGCTGCTAAATGAGGGGGGACTGGTCTATGTGTAGGTTCATCTTTAATTAGCATCAGTATTGCTAAAGCGGGACTGAAGCTAGAATGAGAAGACTAAAGAATTAGATTTCTTAATAAAGAAGGTTTTAAAATAAGTTATGACCACATTTTGCGGGAAAAGAAGGAGTTGACTCATTTCAGGATTAGAGACCTCATGAGTTCAGGCTCAGCACTTTGTGGCTGTGGTGATCAAGCTGTGATCACTTGCAAGGAGAGCAGGTTTAAACATGCAGTAGTTTGGCTTCCCCAATTCCCAGCATCATTTAAAACCACTCAACTGTCTCTTTAGCTCTGCAGTGACTGTGCATAGGCAAAAAGGAAGGTGGCAGACACAAAGATATCACAGTATAGCTCCAGGGTGTGTTGCAGACATAGTTACATGATCTGTGCTCTGTTTTGCCTTTGAGGGGTATGTTTGTGCACGAGATCTATATAAGAATGATGAAATTAACCTGATTCTTAGGTTTTCTGTGCTTTCTATATTCATCTAAATCAGGAGCAAGTGCAACATTCAAGTGAACCTGAGGAGCATTGTTTAAACCCAGTTAGTACTCTAAAGATGTGAAATTATTACAAAAGCACTAGAACACGGATTAGGAAAAAAAAAAGACATCTTGAACCTTTGAAAGATTACTGGCCAAATCTGGGATTCAAGTATAATGTTATTCTGTTTGTATTACAGAAAAGGCAATTTAAAACACTTTTTGGTAGCTAATGCATACCGGAGCAATGTTTTTCATTACCACAAGGTGTCACCTTTATGACTCTTGGATGAACAACAAAATAAGTTTAAAAGTAAAATGTTAGATGGCATCATTCTCTGTTTTCTCCTGAACTTTCTATGCTAGTTTCTCTAACTTATTTATTATATCTGGTATGAAAACTGAATTAGCTACATATTAGACCTGAGCAGACCTCTCATACAGAATAATCTATTTAGTTTAGCAGCTGTTTCTGCTTTTGAAATTTTAGGAGCAAACTACAACTTCTTTCAATTTTACAATATTTGTCATATAATTACAATGACTCCAAATTTAAGTATTGCACACTGGATATTAGCTAGATAATATCGCTAATATTTCTGCCCTTTGGGTAAGCACTTAATGCATTTATAGAAACATAGTTCAGAATATTTTTAGACACAGTTGTGACCATTGTTAGTTTTTATAAAAGATTCAACATTAATCTTTTTGCAGTTTTCTCACTATACAAATTCACAGACTCACATGCTCAGACTCGCCGTGACCTGGTGTAGGGAACACAGAGCTGTGGCAGCCTCATCCCTGTAAAGCTAAATTCAGCAAACCCTGACAATTACAATACCACAAAACGTTGTGGGAACTGAAGTTCTATGCCAGTGTGGGTCAGTAGCAACATTCCCATGAGCTTGAACAGACTTCAAATAAACCATATCTGAAGTAATAAATAATTTTAGTTTATATAAGATCATAGAAGAGCCTAAGTAATTTCTTAAGCAAACCTATCTGAATAGATGCATGACTTAAAACTTGAAGTTTCAGTCTAATGCAGAGAGACAAGCTTAAGTATATTACTATTGATGTTGTTGTTAGAAAACTGTAAAGGAAATGTGAAATATGCAGAACTGTTTTCAGGGAAGGTCTTGATCTTAAGTGGTCCTGTTACTACAACTTTAGTGGAAAAACTCCAACACTTAATTGTAAGGCTTTTTCCCTGCGATTTCTCACTCAAATAAAATGTAACCATTAAATGTTTTGAAGAATTTAAATGATCCACTTTTTACTATAAGCATAACTTGTTAATTTTCTCACTGCATGCTTTTGAAACTATGAGCTACAGTGATACTTTTAACAAATCACGTGTAGGTATAACATTTCTCATCAATTTTAATAAGCGGGTGTGATTTTATGATTGCCTTGTAATCACTGATATGGTAAATATCACTGCTGCAGTGCATTTCTACCTGGTAAATGAAATTCAATTATTTATTAAAAGATGTACTGTGACATCTCTTTTCTAAATTCAAAAGGCCTGTCCTTTCACTTATGTAGAAGTAAAACCTGTTCATTACAATAAAACATTTAATTTTTAAAAAACCCACCATCATTTGTCTCAAGAGGTTCTACTTCATAAAAATTTTTTCCCAAATTTGACTGAAGTCTCTGAAGGAAAATGCAGACTAAATGATACCTACCATAAAACACTTATGGACTGATAGTGCATATTTTTAAGTAAAACAAACCAAGGAACTCAAACTAAAAGAGTCAACAATGATGATGATGATGATGATGATGATGATGATGATGATGATGATGATGATGATGATGATGATGATGATGATGATGGCTTGGCTTCGTGAATAAAGATTTGGGAAGGGCTCTCCCACATGGGTGTGCCCTTCGTGCCTGTGCAGTGGATTTTTTAGGTGAGGCACAGCATGCACAGAACTAGCCCCACCCTTTAAGTCCTAAGGTTCATCTGCCATGGCCGAGTGAGTTTGGACGGTGACAGTGAAGTCCTTAGGACTAGAACCTACAGCCCCCGGTATTCCCAGGAGTTCTCCCATCCAAGTACTAACCAGGCCTGGCCCTGCTTCGCTTCCGAGATCTGACAGGATCAGGGGGCAGTGTGGCATTTAACTGCCTAAGAGGCAATAAGAAGGAGGAAACTGGTCAAATTTGTTTAGCTAATCACATACCTTCAATGCATTTTAGCGTATTTTTAAACAACTACTTTGAGATATTCAATTATAAGCTCTTCCTAATTATTCATGTACCTTATCTAACACTCCAGATGAATGAGATCCTTGAATGCACTGACAAAGACTTTGGGGAAATGAAATGAAACTGACAGTTTTTCCTTAAGTGATCATCTGAATTGAACCATAAAGGTCATTTAGCAATATATATATTTGCATAGCAATACATAGCCTCAGACAACAGACAGCAAATTAATAGATGAGTAGCTGTTTTCAAAATCTGACTGACAAAGTAACTATTTCTAGCAGATGAAGCTATCACTTCTAGGAAAAAAAAAACAAAACAAAACAAAAAACCACTCCTCTTACTCTGATACTGTTATTTCTCTTCTGTTTAACAGACTTTTTTTTCTAAATCATGATGGTTTGTGTGGAGGTGATGCTGGTGAGAAACTGATAATAAGTCCCAGATTATACTGTCCATCTTTGAAAGGTCACAACCTTTTAATATTCCCCCAATACAAACACTCTGTGTTCCTGTAGTCTTCAATGGACAATGTTAATATGTTATACATTACCAATCAATGCAAAATGAGCAAATTGGTGCATTAAACCAGTGTGTGTTGAAGTTCCTCACTTGCATGAGGAATTTACTATATGTATGTTACATATTTCACAGGGTTATTTTGGAATAGAAGCAGTCTGGTTCTTGGACCAAATGTCTGTACCTCCCTTGTGGTTTCAAAATTTCAAAAACCACTGACTGTGATTGAGTGACTTCAGGCTGCTGAGGATGAAGACTCCCTGTCCTTTCTTCATCTCACACATTATTGTCCACATCTGTGCATCCTCCAAGACTCATACGAGCCCTCACATCTGAAGACTTTCAAACAGTGATTTCCAACTGCTGATATACTTTACGCATAGGTCAGTATGTCACACTGATGTCTTAAAAGCTCCTTTATCCTCCTTTCCCTGTCCTCAAAACTGAACATGTGACTCAGTTGCAAATCAGAGATTAGATCTTTTATGCATTAACTAAGGGAAGATGTAAATTAAAGTTTTCTATTCTGGAAAATATCTTTGAGTTAGTGTTATTTTTTTCACATCGTACCTTGACTGAAAAGGTAAACACATTTTGTTGGGTTTTTCATTACATTATGAATGACTAATATCAATTCAGACTACAAGTAATGACAGTAACAGCTAATGAAATCCCTCTTTTAGTCAGATAAAACATTTCTGTCAGCATATAAAGTACTTGCTACATTAAAGGAGTTGATTTTTTAATCCTAAACTTTGTACTGGAGAGCTAAAAACCAGAACACTCAGAGGAATGACTCTGTGACTGAGAGTTTCACTCAGGAATCTTACCTCTTTTTCAGTCCTCTGTGATATGCATCTGGAGTCAGCTTTTACACACACATATCAGTAAATTCTCAAATCTCACTATAGTCAATTGTTGGAGATGGCATCTATGAATGGAGAAGGAAAAGAGATAAAGAAACTGACTTCGATGTGTGGAAAGTCCAGGA
>JAWWLZ010000139.1:51294629-51308099 GCA_035041345.1 Poliocrania exsul | reverse complement strand
TCGGCAGGAGCCCAGCAGGCTGTCCAAGAACCCCCGTCGCTGGTCTGGTCCCTCTCCCGAGACCAAGACTGCGACAGTCAATGGGATTTCAGAGTGCAATTGCAAATGCTGCTTGATAAGGGCTACCTGGCTCGCTGTCCTCTTGAAAGATACATCAGCTTCTGTACTGATGTCAATTACACTTTGTCAACATCTGCTCCTACTAGCAACACTTTTGCTTGTATTTCACCGAGATACTATGAGTATAAACTTGCTGCTGTTTGTGAAGAGTTCATATAGAATGGTGTTAAGCATATTCGAATATCCTCTGCAAAAATAGTTCCTATATAAAAGAAAAAATATGGTTATGTGACAGGAGTTAGACCTAATCTACCATGAGATAGCAGTAGATAAAAATGGATTTTTTAATGCTGTGTTTTCATGAGTCTACTATGCCTGTGGATAGGAAAATAAATATGATGAACACGGGATTTTGTCTCTATGTATTCAGTTCTGGAGTTTGCTTTCTGTTGCCTATATATTCCTGATTGTAATGAACACCTTTGCTCTGAAAACATATGTCGGTGTTCGCATTTATTTTGTTCTACTCCATGGATCTTTCTCCCTTCAAAAAAAGCTTTTCTTCTTCATGGGGGTAGGGAAGTGAGACAGATGGGTGAAGAAAGAGAAGGACTGAGTTAAATAGTGTGGTCACAGCACATCTGTAAACATTTTTGTATTTTCTAAGTTGTTTTATTGTATGGCTTCTGCTAAACTCACTGCTTTTGTTAAAATAGGTTTTTGTACCAATTTGGTCATCTGACTGTAGGAGATTCCATTTATTAGACTGAGGATAGGATTCATCTCAAAGAATCAAACTCTCTGAAAGTTACATGTCTCGTCTAAACTCAACATCTGGATACTGTAAAATCAATGGAAAGAGCCAAGCACACTCTGGAGATTTGCACAGTTATGTTGGCCTTTGGAAACTGGTTAATTGTTAATTGGCAGACTACTGAATTCTGTCTACTGACTACAGAAGAAGTTTCTTTTAGATATATAGCATATTTAAAAGATCAGTGAAATCAAATTGATTGGAGAAAACCTTATTTTTTCCCCCTTCATTAGCTGATCTTTGAAAAAATATTATGGAGAAAACAGACTAAATAAATAGATTTTCAATGCAGTGTCAACTGTTAAAGTATTAAAGCAAAACTCTGTTCAGTGTTAAGCAAAAATATTTTGTATTTCACATGTTGGCATAATCAGGTCCTCTTGCCTTTGAAGATGACATATAATGTGTGCTTCTAGAACTATGAAGCCACTAGGCATTACGTTATCAAGCACTGATGAAATTAACACAAATTGTCTTAGCTTATTAAAATTTGTAAAGGTCCTGTTTGTATCTTAGTTTTGATAAAATTCACTGGAGAAATATAGGACACACTGATTAAAATTCAAGTATGCATGTCAACTTTTCACGGGATGAAACTGTTTGGATCCTGGGTCATCAGAGCTGTTTACACTGTAGACTCATTTACTCATTTACAGCAATAGATAGGAAAGGAGGAAATATTTGGATACTGTCCTGTAAAATATTTGTATATTAAATTTTTAAAAAATTATTTTTTGCTATTGTATTCTACCTTTGTGCATGGAACTGTGTGATCAATACTTTTATTTAAATGAAAGTAAAACAAATACAAATGCATGAATGTCTTCTCTCAATGGGCAGCAGCAGAAATTGCTATTGTATAAAAAAAGTTTCATGAAATATTTTTGATTCATTTATTTCTTTATAGTTTACTAAATGCAAACATAAATAAGACCATATCATTTGGATTGCCATTTTTAAATTCTGATAACAAAACAAATTTAAATCAGAACATCTGGGAAGGATATTGAATCATAAAATACATACCAACCTTTGTTCTTTCAGATGCCAGGAAATGACAGCCTATATTTTAACACTGATCTTTTCCACAGCTTTACATTAAGGGGTTATGTGTGCGAAGAAGGAGACAAGGCATTTCACTAACTCCTAATTGTGCAGGGAATTCTGGAAAAGAAAAAGAAAACCATTAAAGGGCTGAAAGATTTGATTTGGATATTTAAGACCATATGTGTTAACATAAACATGTGTGTCTTTGCTTAAGAATTGCAAAGGATGAGGTAGGAAAGTCTGCATTTACTATCTCCAAAGCTCAGGACCTGAAGAAGTTTCATTATTATTTAGACATAATAGCTCAAAACTTCAGGGATAAATTTTTATCTACTAGATCCACAAAAAATGATCTGTTAATAAAATATCAAATAAATTACTTTTTTGGCCCAAGTATCCACCCATATTGTCAGCTGGAAAACTGGCACATATAGCTGCCAGTGCACTGAGAGTTATACTTTAGGGCAACCTAGTGCTCTTTGAAGGATGCACTCATGTCAGCTATATTTAGTAATTACTTTTAATATTTAAATCTATTCCTTTTACTTCCTTATCCTAAGTTCTATATGTGTTATAGACAGCAAAGAATAAAAGGAGTCCATAGTGGTTTGTTACCTTCTCAAGCAAATGCATCCATCCATTAAAGGTTTTTGCAGCTGTACTCCTGCTGAACAATGAAGTTAGATATAGGCCAACATATACAGACATATAACCAGCTGGTTGATGGTTTAGACCTACTCTTCTACTGCTTTGTCTAAATAGCAACACAATACTGTCTTCCTCTGCTTCTCTTCCTCCCTTCATGCAGAGAATTCAGTCAGGCTTCGATATGCTTCAGGGATGAAGGACAGAGCAATTTTTTTCAGCTGTAATACCTGTAAATTACATTATTTAAAATCTATTCATTAATTTAGCTGCATTTGTTCTTAAATTATTCTTGAACCTGAAGTTAGAACTCCAATTAATCCACATAAGTGCTGTCAAAACATGCCAGTATTTCTACGATACAGAGAAGTTACTCATATTCAGCTCTCTGCAGTGAGGACAAGGTTCTCTTATGTTCTGGCACTCAATATATACAGACACAGGAAGCATATAAAAGGAGGTGTAATGTTCAAATCTATATTATTGTGACTTAGCCACCATGGCTTTGGGTTACCTCTTCACTTCAAATGTAAGCTTAGATTCTCATCCTCTCTCACAATATGTTTCTTGCAGCAAGTACCAAATAGGTTTCACAAGAGTGTACAAATATAAAATATCCACTAAACCATAATGAATGCTCATCTGTAGGATGTAAACACTTCCAGCTAAATGAGAAATTCAGCCTCAAGATCTCTCCTTCCTATTCCAACAAATGATTTACACAGCATTTTACAAACTAGTCTGTGGCTTCATTGGCACTGAAGAAATAATGCACTTCTAGAAGTTGTTACACTGGCATGTAAATGCTGCAAACAGGGAACAGCTGAAGAAAAAAATGCATAAATTAGAAAGACCTGAGAGCTTTTTTTCCCTACATCTTTTCTCAGTAGTTCTTATTTTAGAACAGGTTCTGATAGGATAAACAGTGTTTCTGAAATTAGGATGGTAGCAGTTTCTTTCCTCTCAGGCTTGTTAAGTCTCACAGAACAGACCTGGTTATAAGCAAACTGGGACATCTGAATTTTAGCAAGCAAAACAGTTTTATATAGCCAATCTTTTGATTCCATCAAATGCAGAAATAATATTAGTGTACAGTAAAAACAAAATGAAAAAAGGTAAATGGTAATTTTACTCCATTAAATTTTGCAAAAGCAGACCTATATGCATTTAGTCTTCTGTTGGCATGAGCTTTAAAAGAAAAGAAGGATTCAACAGTTAGTAAATATCTTAATGAATTTTAGTGGCATGCAGGTATTTGTATTGTAAAAACCCTTTAATATCACAAGATAAAATAAATTCTGTTTTGAAATACAATACAAAGCTATTATAAGAATAGAGTAAATGAATATGCAAACTCTACCTTGAAAAATATAAAATAGGTCAAAATATAAATGATGTTGTGAATTATATCTATTTAATCCTAAAGAGTAAGCAAGAGATTTTTCCAGTCTCCTACTTCATCTTTTAAAGACAATTGAGGCAAAACTTCTATATAATCCCAAAATTCTATTGTATGTTTGAATACAGAAAGTATTTCATGAGAGTATTATATGGCGACATTCACTGATGATGTATTTGTGATGTAAAATATGAACTTCTCTTGTGTAATCTGTCATTCAGTAGTAAGTGAATGAAATAGCAGCAATGAGAACACTACAAAGAGGAGTATAATGGCACTTGTTCTATTTCAAACCAAACTGAATGTGGGTTACATTCACTGAAGTCAACAGCAAAAGTCAGATGTTTATTTGCACCTCATAGTATCTTTGAATTTCACTGCTATCTTGCTTGCTTGTGGTGTAATTTTGCCATCAGCAAAATTTTATGACTACTGAATTCATTCATAAACTAAGATGTCCTAAATTTCTTATTCAACAGATAATAACTGATTACTGTAATTACATTCCCCTGCATTCACACCCAAACCCCCAATATCCCAGACGCACAGAAATTATTTCACTTTGGTATTTGGTCCTTCAAGTGTCAGATTTTTTAGGTCTCTTTTCTAAGAAAAATATCTTCATAAACTGATGACCTATTATTTTCAGTGAATAATATGAGTAATTGCAAAATAGGTAACTGAGTGCAAGTTATTTATGATTTTACAGTAGGCAATATTTAGATAAGGCATACAAACAGTCCTTGGAAAACAGAACAGTCAGTGTCCAAAGTAAATTAAAAAGGAGGAAAAAAAAGAGTCTGAACTGCTACAAATTGTTTTGCATTTTTCTTTTACAGTAAATTCAGTTACATCTTTCTATAGATTTTTTTAATCCTCTACAGAAAGAATTCCCATCATGTGTTTGAAATGCTTCATTAGTTTACATTTAAGCTCCTGTTCTCTTCAGTCTCTGATTCTACAAAAGAGTTAGACATTTTCTTTTTTTTTTTTTTTTTTTAGCTCTTCACTCTTTTATCACCACTTCTGCTGTTCATTTTCTTCCAGTTCATATACCTGGATTTTGCAGCAGGGAACTTACATTAAGTATTATAAATGGAACTTATTTACTGTGGCCAGAGCAGGATGTCAAACACTTCCATGCTTTGCTGTTGTGATTCTTCACTCTTGAACTTCCAACCCTTTAGAAGTTCAACAGCAATGAACATGTCTGAAGTCAACTTACATGACCTGTTACTCTTTCATTTTTTGCTCAAATATATAAATTGAAATACTCTGAATGAAAAGAAGACAATGTGTGGTGAACACCTGAGGGTTCAGGCAGGGGGGAGAGAGGATCTTGAAAAATACGTGGTAAAGCAGCAAAGATGGCACAGAGAAGAGAAAACAATGAAAGTCTTCCACAGGGAAGGAAAGTTTAAAAGTTTCCTACATATCAATCAGCACAGATATTTTTCATGCTTCAGTGAAAGACTGTTGGCAAATAGTTCACAGAAGTCAGAGCCCTCAATATGTATTGAAAAGAAGACTTCGAACTTGTTTTAAGTGAAATCAAAAGTGCATTGAGAACCCCGTAGATACAGAGAAAAAGGTTTAGAGAAAAGGAGAGTAAATTACCTTGTATTACATTGCTTTCACAAATAACTAAAATTCATATAATCAAAAATGAAAGTTTCATTGGGACGTGTTGTTTTCTGATTAAAAGCAATTATATTTGCTGGTATATTGAGATTATTTCTGACAAGACTGATTAAGACAACAGTTCTACTCACTGATTTACAGATTAGATGGGATCATTATGATCATAAAATGAGCCAGAGAATATCTACCTATTATTGGGTAGATTACAGATAAATCAAATAAGTCTTTGAAAAATAAAAATTAATGTTACAGTTGAACAACATTTTCCATTGACCAGTTTATTAAGTAACGTCTATCTTTTGTATGTTCAAATTACTAAACTGGAAACTCACTTCTGAAGTTGATCAAACTTTGCAGTCAACCTTGGAAACCTAGTTTGCCACTATTTCAACCTACATTAATGCTTGTTTACCAACTGCAATACCAACTTTAACAGATTCTATGCTAATACCATCTGCAGGTGGAACTGAACATGAACATGGCAATTCCTCCACACTTAGACTAGGAAAGCTTCCAAAAGCAGGAGGTAGAGGAAAGCGTTGCCTAAAAGTACAAGAAAACTTTAAAATGCTTTATACATTTCATGGCACAATTTGCTTATATCAATGTAAATTTATTAAAAATTATAGATTTATCCTGCATTGAAAGACAGCTGGTGTTTCAGCAATATTATTGAAAGAGAGAACATACTTGGAACCAAACACTGTCATCTACTCTACTGAAAGCACTGGGAGAGTACCAGTACTAGTGATTAAATATAGTCTCATGTATGAGTTGCTAGAAACCTCCAATAGACAACAGCCACTCTGTATTTCAGGTGCATGAGGCATCTGAAAATTATTCTAATGCTGCATTTCCTGGGACCTGATTAAAACTTAATAAAAGTTTTTGAAGGTAAAATTTGACATTTCTGGATTTCCCCAGACTTAATTTTTCAGTACTTTTTTCCTTGTAGAAAATATTAGCACTCACCAGAAACAACATTATCCCAAAGCTTACCATATGGCTATATTAACCTGCATATCTCCTTCCTTAAAACAATGTTAGTTAGAAGATCAGCATCTCTAAGGTGCAGATCCCATGGAATGCCTGAGATGGATTCATCTGTGGAGAAACCTTCAACTGGCCAGTTCAATTTCTACTCTTCCCTCAGCTACAGCTAAGATTAGCAGCTGACTATAGAAAATATATATTTAGTGGCATTTCAAGGCTAGCATTCAGGCTACGTGCTGTTTTTCTGAGATTTCTAAATAGAAGAAGCCCAATATGATTAACTCAAGCAGAGACTTTTACTGGAAACCTGTCCTAGAAGTCAGCATCAAGGATCCAGCATGTCAGGACAGACAGATCCTCCATCTGTGCTACAAATAATGAATCCATTATTTCTTCCCAAGGCATATGTCAGTTTTCAGCTCCCATGAGCTAATTCCTATGCATCTGCCATACCCAATACCTGTTCCCAGTTGAATTTCATCTCTTCCTAATCCTGCTTACTTGCTTTCATTAGGTCTGCTTTTCATCAAATGTACCAAATATAAAGCTGTTAAATACCACTTATGCATTCCATTAAATTTTTGATCCCTATTGTGTTACTGGTTGTCTAGAGGTACTACATGTAGGCCGCATAAAGATATGGGGTTCTGCAATTTTCTGAAATAAGATGCTGAACCAATATAATAGCTTGCTGCTAACCAAAAAATCGCTGTACTCTCTCCCCTTTGCTAGGTACTCTGACCTGGTGCTCATCCGGTCCCAAGGTGATCTGATGCTGTTACCTACTATTTTATCTAGGTGCCTGAAAACTGTCCCCAGCACAAAGAAATAGATTCAGTCAGCTGACAGTGAGGTAGGGAAGATTGGTGTAAGCTTGCAGTTTTGTTGTCAATGAACTCTTAGATCAGGTCGGCCAATCTTAACTACTGACAACAAGAAAGCAAGTTTCTTTTTCAGTTTCTCCCTGACTTTTGTATTTTAATCTGGGCACATTGTCTCATCCTGTCACTGGACACCACTGAGAATTTACATGTTTCCATTAGGTATTTATTACATTTGTAGCATCTGGTTTGTTTACATGCTCTGTCTTGCCCATATTGTTCTGCAACTTTTCTTGCCAACCCAGTCCAACTATGTTTCTTTGTATTCTTAAATTCAACTTCTCCGAAGTTTCACTCCTTAAAAATCACTATTTCTTTTTACTCTGGAAAAAATACAGTGGCTTTGTATTCTTGCTTCTTAAATGCTCATTCACAAAGGATATCCATAAAAGGCTTGTGTCTTATAGGACTGAGAAACCACTGTTGTCAAAGGCATAGGACATTTGAGTTTGATAGAAATGTCTTACAAGTATGAATGAAACAAATTTTGTTTTGCATGCTTAATTTGACACCTCCTTTACAGGTTATTCTCCTATGCATTCCCATTAGAGACAGCTGTTTATCAAAAATTTCTATACTTTTATCCCATGACTGCTCTTCTATTATGACATATTTTATTTTCATAAAAATTGAATTTGATCAAAACATGGTTTTAGTTATATCACTTTTCTTCTGTACTGCATGATTGCATCAGTACCTCATGTTTTCTCTGTACAAGAGGCCATATGCTTATTTTTCTGTGACACATTGAAGACAGACTGAAGATAGACAAATATACAATTTGACAATTGTATTCTTGCTGCTCATATATAACAGCATTCTGCAACAGGACAGAAAATGAAAAGTTTTTCCCAGTAACTATGAAAATCTGTCAAAGGAACAGTTTTAGACTGAGATGATTTGGGGCAGATGCCAGACATAAAATTAGTACTATAAATTACACAGTGACATGGGGCTTTAAGCTGCCTGGATCTCACACTTCTAAAGATCACTGGAAGTTCAGCCTTTCCTATGTGTATTTACAACAGAAAATTGAAAGTTTTTGCACTAATGAAGCTGCTTCAACAACGGCAAAAAAAAAGGAGTTGTAATAACTGCACTTAGTTAGCTTAACTGCATAGACACAGTATGTTTTTTTTTCATTTACTGTGTGTCTTTGATGACTGCTCTTCATTGGCACAGCTTCCTAGAAAAATGTTTGAACTCCAGATGACGATCTGAAATCCAAAGGCATGAACTGACAGAACCTGTAACAGTAATAGAAAGCACTGACAACACAGCAGAGGGTCAGATAATAACGAAAAAGAATCTAACGTGCCATCTGATGGTAATTCCTACTCTTAAGAATCACAGGTGCAATGCATTTGCTGGAAAGGGAGGAGAGTTTTTCCATACAAAAGGATAAGAGCAAAATTATTTGTAAATTAATGCAATGCATGAACCTAACCTGTAAGGCTTACTGGTCATACACATTCTTAGCCTTCTGCAATTTTATTTCCCCATAGAAGTATGATCTTGTTTTGGCTGAGCAGAGGGAGATTAAACTTAATTCACTCTGCTTCCATCTTTGTCCTTAATATACACTGTGGTTTGCAATTCTGGGCTATCAGCTTTCTTCTCTTCTTACGATAAAACAGCTGTCACCCAAGACAAAGACTATTTGTATGGAATACATAAAAGAAACACTATCTCACTTGTTATTTGAGATAATGAGTAAGAATGTATAACCAGCAATGATGAAATTAATTTTAAAAAATTAACACAACCTTGCACTTTGCATGTCACCCCAGTGATATCAGGAAGAAAAAATACAAACAAGTGACATTTACAACCCAAAGAGATTCTACTTTTAGATTTATTCTGCGGAATTTCTTCTCATAGCTTTAGTTTTCCCAAGTTCAATCTAAATAATAATTTTCATTTTACCCATCCTATGCAAATGTAGCCAAATTTTTTCGTGCAAGAAAGGGAAACATGTTTTAGAATCCAGCCCCTTCCTAAAGCTGTGTAAATTGACAAGGTTTAAATCCAAATATGTTTTCTAGACTTTTTCCAGATGTTGCAGTAGCACTAATATGTAACATATCCAGAATAGCTGGTATTTTTAGCTATGTGTGAAGTTGTGCTCTTTGTGCAAACATACATATGCAAATTTTTGCAAAGCAATAATATCCTCTTCAATTAGAATGCTCAAACACCTGAGCAACTTTGCATTTCAGGATATTTACTGAATTAATTGTTTTCATGCACACACTATCAACTACTCCATTTCTAAGAAATCGGCCTGTGGCTTCAAGAAAGCCACGCGCACGCATAACATCCACATAGATACTACTTAATACTCTAAATGAAAGAGCTGATGTGAAATAACCTTGTGACTCCTTGAGACTCATGCATAATAATGCTAGCCCAATTTAAGACAAGCCAGACAGAAGCTTTGTTAGCTGCAACCAGGGTGAGACATTCAGGACAGGGTTCCCTCATTCACTGCCAGGTGGTTGCCGAGCCTGTTTTGAAGAAAGGAAAGAGGTGAGGAAAATAATATTTGTATCAATAAATCCAGGTATGCATTAATTGGAAAAATGGATTCCAGACAATTATTTATATGCTAGTAAGGGCAAGTAGCCATGCCTGAGAGGGAAAGACTCCTTAGGGAGCTTGTTATCTGCCACAATTGACACTATGGAGAGATGGCTCTTGGTGGAGCCTGTAGGAGCAGCACATCCAGCACCAGCTTAGCTGAGAAGTGGGAGTTCAATACAGTTGCAGATGGATAGCTTTCAGACAGAATGAATTTTCCTTGTATTAGAATAAACTTAGCTAGATTTCTCAAAAATGTATTAATAATATTTCACCACACCTGTAAAGTTATTTTTATTGGACAATTCCTGAAAAATTGCAAGGATGATTTCATCATGAAAAAAGAGATAGCTATAAGGAGAAAGGTATCTAATTGCATCAAAAAAGGTTTACAAAATTTGAACCTGCTGGTCTTATTAGCTTTTCTGAACAGCATAATAAGTGAAAATTAATTTTATGAAGTGTGGTATATTTTATCTTACTTGCAATAAAGTATTGAAATGTGGAACAAATTTTGATGCTTGGAATTTTTTGTATTCTATTTTTCTATTATCCTGTCTGTAGAATAAATCTTGAGACTGCAATAATTAATGTTCATATCAACTAATTCTGAGAGATCATTACAGAATCACAGAATATGCCAAGTTGGAAGGGACACACAAGGATCATCAAGTCCAACTCTCACCCCTGCACAGGACCATCCCCAAGAGTCATACCATATGCCCGCGAGCATCATACAAATGCTTCTTGAACTCTATCAGGCTTGACACTATGACCACTTCCCTGGGGAGCCTATTCAATGCCCTGCCACTCTCTGGGTGAAGAACATTTTTCTAATATCCAATGTAAACATTTCCTGACACAACTTCAGGCCATTTCCTTGGGTCCTGTCACTGGTCACCATGAGCAGAAATCAGTGCCTACCCCTCTTCTTTTCCTCATAAGGAAGTTGTAGACTGCAATAGTAATCTTCATTTGCAGTTTGTTTCATTTTCACAATTCCTTGTTCTTTCTACAGTGTTCTCAGATCATTAGAATGAGTAGATAAAAAAGTGAATGTCCCAGGGAGGGTTTGAGAGGATTCTGGCTGAAACCAGACATTATTTAAAATTCAAGCAAACAGAATTTATTGCAGAGAAATAGCAAACAAAAAGAAAAATCTGAGAAAAGAAAAGAAACAAACCCCAAGACAACTTCCACTCACTCATGTTACTCACAATTACTGTACATACTGACCCCAAGGTTACTGTACATACCACCCCCAAGGTGCTCAAGATCCCCAGTATGACCAAATGCTCCATCCTTGGGCTTTGGTAGGCTTAACACACTTAGTGGGCATCCCCAAGGTGGCAAAGTTGTCCTCGGTGCCAGCACACACCTCCACCTGCAGCAAGGACTGTCTGGTTTTTTATGCACCAAGTCTGTGATGTCTGTCTAGGCCTGTGTGGCCAGCAAATGACCAGATAGAGGCCTCCAGTCCCTTCCCCCATTATGTAAGTGCATAGTGTATATCAAGAGTCTCCCTTTTTGGGTCAGTGGTCGTTACTTCATCATCTTCCTCTTCTTTTTCTCCTTGACTCGTCCTTGACTGGCTGTTGGCAAGCAGACAAGCTATAAACCAGCTTCACTGTACACAAGATGTTCCTCCTTCAAGGCTGAAGTTCCAATTACAAAGTCGTGTTTTCCATAACTTGGCAAGAAAAGGAGATAGACTTTCACAGGCAGCAAGGCCAGGCATGACCAACATAACAGCATCTCATCATGCCTGAATATAGTGAAGCAGCATAAAATATCTCTCAGGATAATCCTGCTATTCCAGGTGTACAAGGAGGTAGAATTAAATATCTTTTAACTTCTAAAAATTTCATGCAGTTATGCTAACAATTTTACACATGTTTGCTCAAACAGGAATACATATGAGGAGTTCATTTTAGCATTTATGCACTAAGCTCCATAGGATTGAATCTGACAAAAAACATGGTGTGATGGTGGCTCTTATTTTTCATCTGTGACAGAATAACTGCGGTTTGAAAAACCAGGCTTCAGACCACTAGTGAAATACAGATGTGTATACAAACATCTTCCCTTTAATACTTTTATTTATTATTATTTGCTCTATTTGAACATGTAGTAATAATACTTTTAAAAGTGTATTTATTTAGTCAGATATCAACATGCATGAACAATCTGCTAGCTTTTAACTTAAAACCAAACAGATTTAGTTTGTTCTGCATTATAGTACTAGAACAGATACCATTTGAAAACCAATGAGGCATTCTGCCCTGACTGAGGTAGAATTGGTTGACATTTAGAGATTACTCAATCAGAACACGTTATTTAAAGTTTATATATAAATTTATTGATGTAATTTTCTGCATAGGTTCACATAAATATTTCAACTGTTTCAAGAACAGGTTTGGATTACTTTGAAACCCAAAGTGCAAGCTGATAAATGCCTAGTTACTGTTATGCTTCAGTCAGTATTCCAACACAGACAGACTGAAATATGTGAATGTACTTTTCAGTTGCTTTCTTTCTGTGTGTGACAAGGACTCTTTAATAAAGTTTCTATGAAATACCATATTCCTACCTCATTATCCTCGTGAATGTATTCACCCAAATAGTCTCACAGTTGAGGGGGAATTGCTGTCTGCAATTTAGATTTTATCACAGGTCCTCTTGCCTGCATTACTTTTAGCCTTTTTATTCCTTTTTCATTATGGTCTTCTCCAAAAGAGAAATTTCACCTGTGACACAGAACCATAAAGCAACTACAAATTCTGTCCTGCACAAGATTTTTACTTATATCATAATGATCTAATTAAGGGACTAAAGATAGAGAAAAGCTTTGTCTGGGAAAATGGAAATACTTGGAAAATACTTGGAAAATTTTCTTCCAGAATTGGTATTTAAAAGATTTAGAAAAGGAATCTGTTTTCACATAAGGTTAAGAATTTGAGAGAGAAGGACTGTTGGGAGCTATCATAAATGATTGGTCTGACTAGTCTGAGAGAAGCACATTCCTTGAATGAGGTCTTATTAGAGGGTGGAATTTATACTTTCTGATTTCTGTGAGAACACAGGAGAAAAAAAATTGCCCTTGTTTTAAAATATTATTCCCCCCAAAGAGGCTAAAGATGCAATTACATTAGTGTTATAGTTGGCATCAACAGTGTACTTTCCAATGTACTAATCATTCACACTTGACATGTTTTTAGCTTACAATTTGGAGTGGTCTTAGAGCAAATAAATGCTTTTCTTTCAGTAGAAACTGGATAGACTTGAGAGATGGGCTGATTCCAATGGGATGAAGTTCAACAAGGCCAAGTGCCAGGTCCTGCACTTTGGCCACAACAACCCCATGCAGTGCTACAGGCTGGGCACAGAGTGGCTGGAGAGCAGCCAGGCAG
>JAWWLZ010000139.1:51281299-51293997 GCA_035041345.1 Poliocrania exsul | reverse complement strand
CAAACTACCGGCTCACCATCATGTTATCTTAGGGAAGTAAAATGTTTGTTCTTGGCTTTTTCTCTCTGCTTAAGTCTTTCTCTGGAAAATTGACTTCTTTAAAGTGATTTGTAGTTAAAATGGTAGAATTTGTGTTTACTGGGAAATGGGAAGTTCTTTCTTATTATATACAACTTGTATAAGTGTGTGTTATATTATAATATTGTACTTTTACTTTTCTCTTTTCTGTATAAATACATATAACTAGTTTTAAGCATAAAACTGATTTTAGTTTTTTTTTCTTTCTCCTTTTTCTCAGCCGGGCCTAACTCTGTCTTTGGGCAGTTGGCATTTTGCCAGTTCAACCCAAGACAACTTGACAGGCAAGGATTGCAAAATATGAGCCTTTATTTTTTGGTGCCTAAATAGCAAAACCGTTTTAATAGCTGGTCTGAGCTCATTTTATCCTGCTTTTTATAAATGTGGTTTTAGATCCACATGTCTAGAGAATTCCGCATTTAAGTTTTAGGTTTTTGTTTCAACCTCAAAATCATTCTTTATACAGAAATCATATGAAACTATTTATAGTAGCTCAGCTAATGATTTTTAAAACATGAACATGTTCAAAGCAAGTCTAACATGAAGTAATTTCTTATAATTTTTAAATTTTAAAAAACAACAGTGAAAAATTAGTTTTGTCTGTTAAAAAAAATTGACTTTGTACAAGATTTTTGACACAGTGATTGGCTTCTAGTCTTGAACACCTAAATATCTGAATTAAAAGCACAATTATTAAAGTCTTCCCCTGTGTTAATGAAAAGAGAGAAGCATTTCTGGATCACCTTCATTTGGAACTTGAAGCAGTTTTGGTCTTAACATTGAATCTTAATTTAGTGCCATGAGCATGACCTCTGGCCCCTCGAATGCACTCTAAAACCCTAAATGCCCTAGGCAGATACCTCAAAATACATCATGCATCAGCTGAGGCAACCAGCACCACTGCTGAGGAGATATTTCTTAAATCTTGCCATTTTGGGGGCATATCCCAGTTATGTCTATCTCTGAGAAGGCCTTAAAGCCTGTATTCAGAATACAGTCTCTTGCAAAAATCGGTCAATGTGGCTAGAGCATCCATCTAAAGACAAAGATCATCGCATTTTAATTTCTTACATGACATTCTTTCAGAAAATAAGACATATTTTCAGCCTTCCTGTAAGTTTTTCCAAGTATCTTGGTTCAATCTCAATGGAAAACTGCAGATTTTGGGGTAAAGTGGGAAGCAGCTTCAGAGACAGTCTGCATAGCATGGCAGATGACACGAAAAGTAAAATCCAGCTTCTCTGCCCATAGTCAGGGTCATTTTGTTGGGGCCAACCCAACAGAATTGTTCAAACCTTACTGATATTTTTGTCATTTTGTACCTCTACTGTCATGAACTACTTGGCAAAGGTAACTCGTAATATGAACAGAATGTGTAGAAGAGGGAGCAATGTTAGGACATGGAGTGACTTGTCATGTGTATTGAATTTCCATATCTCTCTTTCAATAAATGCTCGTGTTAACACAGCTTGCACTAATGCAGTTACAGAGCTCTCGAGCAAAGTAAACCTTACTGTGAATTTCTCTGGTAGTACAAAAATTTACAATTTTCTAAAATATAGTAAGATTTTTTTGTTTTCTTAGCATTGTCTTGATAGCAAATACTGTAAACTCTTCATATTTTCTATGATACTGTTCTGCTAAATCTCCAGTACATTATATACAGTAATGCATAAACACAAATTTATTTCAAAATACTCCATGAAGATCCCTGGAAACTAAGCAGCATTTGAGCTGTTACTGGTTTAGTCCTGGGATTGAGCAGGACATTTGACCAATGGATTGGCATACAGTTAGGTGATGAAAGAATGAAAAGGTCCCCATCTAGATGTAAAATAGTCAAGGGGCTATGAGAGGAAAATGAAGGACACAAAAATGATTCTTCTCTGTGAGGAATTAAGAAAAAGGGTATCTTGCCTGAGAGTCAGCTTAGGGTTGAGAGGAAGGGAAAGCCCAGAGCTACAGAGGAAATAATGGTAGAGAATAGCTGTCAAAGGAAATTGAGCATTTTAAGTAACGAGCGTTTTGTTTCTGGATGACTCAAAGGGCCCTGGTTCCCTGTAGCTCAGCCTAGGGTGAGGGATGAAGATTAAAGAAAGTGAATGCTTGGAGCTACATACAAGGCTGGAAACTGGAAAGAGTTATGTACAAACAGCCAAGGGCTAACGTTAGAACTCTCCAGTGAAGAATAGTTGATTCCTGGAGGGAGAGGGATCCCCTGCAGTATGATAACCTACATACGGTTAGAGATGGGGTTCAGAGTAAGAGACAGCACATAGCTAGAGTTGATGGCACTTGGGAAAGCGGCTGCCAGAAGAAATATCCCTGAGGTATTTTTAGTCTTAGGAAGGACAAAGTTACCTTCCTCAAAGCTCAGTGTAGCATTTGGATAGAGGAAAAGAATAAGGCCAGAATTATATTTGCAGGGGTGTCACATAGTGCCTTTCAATGTAAGCTGTGTGTTGATTTTCATATTCTTTTGTGATATATCTTCACTAAATGAGGTAATGAATCAAGGACATTTTGTTGTTGTGCTACTGGGCCAAGGGAACTAACACAAATATCTGAAAACTTTCATAACAGCAGATGATGTACATCCCACTGAGAGCAGAGATGAAACTGAGGAGGCAGATCTTGCTTTTAATAACTTTAGAATGCCATTGCAGTTTAAAGTAGAGTTAACATTGACAGAAAGAAATCACATTTATAATTGATGCCTATTTCTTGGTTAAACTGTTGAACTGACATGTCTGCAGAAGATGTTTCTGGGCCTTCAAGTTCTGCCTCTATACCAATACAGCAAGACTGGGAAGCAGGAAAACAAAGAACAAAATAATGCCAGTAACTGAGGAACACCTTGTTAACACAATGGTGTGAAGGAATAAGTAGTCAATTATGGCAGGATCTTACAGGTTTCTTGTGTTACCCCTGGCAGTAAGAGTTAGGGACATATTTAAAGGAAAGAGAAATGACACAGACTTCCTCTGTGGTAGAGCAGAAGAGGTAAAATTAATACAGTGGATTTGACCATCACCTGATTCATCTACAGCCATTTCTGAGAAATGAGAAACTCTTTAGGTAATGATACATTTTGTCAAACATGAGAATATTTTACCTTTACAATATAGTACTGTGTCTAAGTTTTTTTTCTTGAACCATAGTATGATTTGTAATACTACAATGAATCACCATTTTAAATCTTTTCTCCCTAGTGACTGCTTAGAGAAAACACATAACAACTACAGTTTCCACACTATCAACATACCTTTTTCCTATATATTGTACTATTTCAGAGAGTTTTACTCTTGCCATCTGAACATCACTGGATTTTTAATTCATTTTCTCTGTATTTTACAAGTGATGTTTTGCTACATAAAGACATAAAGTGAGGAAGTGATAAATTTTAGACCATGACTGCTAGGATTTTAGGAAATTACTTTATTGGTAACAGCTTGGCAGTCCCAGTGCCTGAATCAATAGTAAAGTGACTCATGCACCTCAACTTTGTCTTTGACAAGGCAGTGCAGACTATTAATTTGTTGGTGCTGCAGGTTGTGAGAGCTCATGCATATGGAAAGGACATTCAGGCACACATGAACAAATTATATGCCCAATGAAAGCATAATGCTTTAACCTTATTCAGAACATAGAAACTATATGAATTAAATTTAGCTCATGCAAACATCTATATATTCTTTTAATAGTAAATAAGTCAATAAATTAGTAGGAAGGAGTACTTTTAATTACTCTTTCTGTATCTGAATTCAAAATGCTACAAAACCCAAAAGATTGTACATTGTTTTGAATTCCAGTTCAACCGAAAAATGGAAATTTATGAGAAAAACTTTAAGGTATTTTTCTGTCTTCTACAGGAATACCAACTAGGCACTAGTCTTCAGAAATGGACAGAAGAAAACTATAATACTTTATATTCTCAAAAAGGAGAGAGATTAAATTTTCCTACAATTTAAGAACTAACTGCCATTATCTTTTAGATTTGAGTTGGGGATAAAAATATAATATTTTTATATGTATTTTTATCATGCTTTGATTAACTATTAAAAGCAGCTGTGTAACTTCAGCTCTGGAGATGTAGGTAAATAAAATTACAAAAAACAAATACACAATTCTTGGCACTTATACTGATCTACATAAAATGATTACCACTTTCAACAAATTTAATGAATATGTGCTAGCTCCTGAAATTTCACCAGTCAAAGAAAATTCAGGCAAATACAGGAAATTCCACTTCGAGATCAATATAAGTCCTAGAAAAGTGCTAAACTAGACCACAGATTGTTAGGTGAACTAGTTATATCATTCAGCTCTGCCTTAGTTTAAAGACAATGTCTGCCAAGGAAAGTGAGAACCTTCCTAGAACAGAGAGAAGATCCCTCCCTCCAAATTATTCTAAATTCAAAATTAAGAGACATTCAGGCAAAAAAAAAGTAGAAAAAAAGGAATAAATGTTCTTTACTAAAAATATATAGAACAAAACAGAACAAACAACAACGAAATAATAGAAACTTTCACTCAGCCAAACACTCCTTTTCCTTTTGGTGCAGTTAAAGCGACAGCCAGCAGGGGGCGGCAGTGCCTGCTTTGCGGCCGGCAGGGGGCGCTGCGGGGTTCTATGGCAATGCTTGCTACTCCTGGTACTCGATTGTAATGCTTTTGTGAAGTTGCATATTATTTCTGTAAAATCCTTTTTTGCCAAAACGCTTATTTTCTCACCAAATTAAAAGAAATCTCTTAGAGAAAAATGTGTAGTTCTTCTCCGGATGTGAACTCAAGGTATCAAAGAACCAATGGCTTTACAAGGTTTCATGTGGGAAAAATCCCTTGAAGCCTAAAATTGAAGTGAACACCTGGTGAGCTTCTGGCACTCACCACACTGCTCCCCCCACTGCCTTAGGGCATAGGCAGAGAAACAAAAGAATCTCACCTCTGCAGAGAAAGCTATTAGCATTGCAATGGGAGAGCCATTAAGGCTCCAGCTAGAAAACCATTGACCCTTGATGTTTATCTCTTCCTAACAGAAGGGCTTGGTCCCCCGATCCTCCAACTGTGTGTTGGTGAGGAAAATTCACTAAAAAAGTTGAAGCCTATAACAAGCTCTTTAGAACTGCTTTTTAAAATTTTGATACCATGGAAACCTACGAAGTATAATTTCTAAAGGGACAAAGATGTCTGTAACTCAATGAAAGAATTCTTTTCAAACTGAAGACTGAGAACAGAGAAATAAATTAATCAGTTCTCCTTTATTCCATTTTGAATTTTGTCCTGGAAGAATGTTTCTGAAAGCTTTTAAATCTACATCTTTTGGTTTCCAATTGAATTTTTTGAGGTCATGAATGTGAAGGTTGATAGAACTCTCCAGTTTGATGAAAACGCAGAAAATCTTTGCTTACAATAATCTACAGATAGTAGGTATTTTTCAAACATAACCAAAGTGACAGTGCAAGAGCAAGCAGGGGAAAATTGATCTAAGTAAGAAAAAGAAATACCTGGTAACTTTACTTGGGTGATTAATAGTGTATCACAGAACTTCAACAGCAGACATTTATTAATGATGAGAAGAATGGAAATGCCACACAGAAAAGTGAAAGGAATACTAACTCTGGAAAGCAGAGCTGTGCCAGGAGACAGGGGGGACATAAGGGAGCCCTGCCAGGAGGGGAAGGACATACGTAAGCTGCTGAAGTAGCAGCACATCTGTCATTATAAATGTTAGAGGACATTTGGACTTGCGGGTAAGGAATGATTAATGTTCAAAATAGGAAAAGCGGATGGACTAATGTAAGACAGGGAAACTTGGGAGCTGTGTATTTAGAGTTTAGACTATGAATTACAACAAAAACACTTTCAAAGACAGAAATGCCCTTGGGCTGGATCCTGCATTTCATTTCTCAATCAGTAAGGTTTATGGTAATCCACTTAGAGATGCTCTAAGCAAGGCCAAGATAGGCAAAGGCAGAAGGAAAGAGACATTTTTTTGACTGGAAGAGCTGTTGTCTCCACAGTGATTTCCTCCCTTGTTGCACTTCATCTTATTCCCTAACTGGAAGGAATAAATTAGTTTCACTAGAAGATACAAACTTATAAAAGAGAAGTGCAAGACTCGGTCAAGTGGCATCCTGATTGCTCGAAGCACAGTGCAGAACTGCAGAATGCAAAGAGGAAATGTGTGTCCAGACAGCCTTTAGCTCATCCACAAAGCTCCAGATTTCACCTTGGATGGGTGAAAGCTGAATTCTGCGCAGGACTTTCCACCATTGCCTTTAAGACAGCAGGTATTCAGCTCAGTGCTGAGACTGAACAGACATTACCCAGGACACTATAACCATCAACTCAGCCCCTACAGTTTCTAGATCTTCTATCAGTGTTCAGTATCCTCATATTTGATGGCAAAAGTCTTATAAAAAGTTCTCAGAGACAGGAAGCAACACTCATTATATATACATCTTGCATGAAGCTTTAGGGGCTTTTTGTATGTTGTGTCCTTCATGTTTGGGACATGCAGTGTGAAGTCAGGGGTTTGATTTTGTTTGAGCAGACCACTGCCCTTTCTTTGTGGCTCATGAGGGAAGTACTGCAGCGCTGTCCTTGGAGTCCTCTTGAACTGCTCCTACCATGTGAGAACAGGCAGATATCCACACAATCAACACTAACAGATTCTGCTTGCTCACCACACACTAAGTCCTACATTAAATTTTGACTTTCATGTCACTGTTTCTTTGATTTTGCCAAGACTTCTTTCTCCATCCTGTATCATTTTGTGATTTGTTTAGACCTGAAATTATGCAGATCAGTAAGAACTTTTGACTCTCCAATTCAAGTTATCTAACAATGTATTAGTACCTTAGGTAAGGTAGACACCTAACAGACTGTCTCAGTAGAACTCCATGCAGAAATGAGAGAATTCTGTATTCATCTGCTTATCAAAGCACAAGTTGGTTAGCTTATTCACCAGAGACACTTTAAGTCAAGCCTCTTCAGATCTCAGTCACCTTAACTGCAATTTTCATTGATTTCAGATACTCCCTTCTGTGACAGAAGAAAAAACAGAATGTCATTCTTTGGTGTATCAGAAATGAAGTACCTTTTGTGCACACAATAATTTTAAACTTCATGTGGTTTGAACCTTTTTGGTATTTGTAAGCAACCATTTCATCCTTGATAATTATAAGTGTTCTTTCATCATAATTGAAATTGATAACTGATATTTATGATTATATAGTAAATGTAAAAAAAGTTACTGATGACTCAGACTGCTTCAAGAAAAGTAGCAACAGACAGATAATATTCTCCAGCTTTGCTTCAGGGAATTTAATCTAAGTGGGTAAGATATCCACAGGTGAGGGAAGGCCACACAAGAATTTTTCAAATATGATAGCAGCATGTGCAATGTTAAATTCTTAGGGGAAAAGAAAATAATATACAGCATGACTGCCAAAAAATCAGAAAATGAGCATGTGGACTGAAAAAGCATAACAGAGATATCAGAATAACAGGAGATGTAGCTGAAATTCTGCTTATAGATCGCAACATGTGGGTTCATAAGCCACCACTTATGTAAGACCTTGTTTTGGAACAGACAGAGCTGAAAAGTCTTCTTTTAAGACAGGTTATTTATAGAATTCTGTCCAATAATCTGTTGGACAATCTAGTAGAAATTTCTGACACTAAAGATTAAAGGTGAAGGTGATTTACTTTGTATTAGAACATAAAAGGTTTTCTCTTGCTCCATCAACAGTTCTTTCTTCAGGTCTCTCACACTTACTTCCAAATGTCTCACTTCTCAAATAATTTTGATTGCTTAACAAGCTCTAAAGAAAGGAAATTTACTATTCAGATGTTTCCAAAATTATGAAGAAAATGATGTGTGTAATGACTCAGCACACAATAGACAATTTAAGAGAAAGGACTAAATAAACTGTTGAGGTGGGCTAGAAGGTGAGAACTTTGTCTGCAGGGTGTTTTGGTTACTAGAGCTAAACAAACCTTCATCTGAAGAACATGGTCAAATGGAAATAACGGCATCTAAAAGCATACTGTGATGGACAGAGGCAGACACATAAAGAACAGGTCTGGAAGAGGTCTTCCAGGAAAAGTTTGCAGTGCTCCAATTCCACTCATTAGAATGATGACAACCCATGTAGTTGAACACCGAAGTTTCTCTGACTTTTTCCCTCTTTTTAAGAGTAAAAAAAAATTAAATTGTTTTTATTTACTGAGCATCTCAACAGATAACTGTATTTGAGTAATAATAGCCTTGAGACCTTGAACTGAAGGTTTCCGGCTTTTTGTTCCTTAGGAAATTTATAATTTATTTTCTACCATGGATGTTGCTGTAGTCTTTACTGATACCCATGATTGTAGTTAGCTTTAGGGAGCTTTTTGATCCTGACAGAAGCTAGAGCTGGGTATACTAAAGCTTACTACAGTCACAAATGTCAAAGATGTTTAAAAGATCATTAAAAATTACTAAAATGTTAGAATTTCTTAGTGTCATCCTACATATATAAGTCCATACTAAATCCTCTAAGAGCTAAGTTGTATCAGCTAAGGCCTACCAGATTTTTTATCATATATTGGCAACTTAACATTTACATTTCCAGTAGTCTGTGTGGACAGTATTTTATGTACTGATGGTAGATCCATCCTGCAGTCCTTCTGTCATATATGCTGTATGAACCCTTAATGTGACGAGACAGTTTTTCTGAGTGAAACCAACTGTACTAACAGATGTATGGATGCATTCACTAGTTCTTTGCTGATATTATTTTATGAAAGTGCCGGCAGCAAGAAAGTGCTCTTAGTATGTACATAGATACAACACATAGATACAATAATCATTCTGTTGTAATCACAAATCAAATCTTTAGTCTTCAGTCAGAAAATAGTAAGAAAAACTGTGCCAGATTAATTGTTTGGTTTGGGGTTTTTTTCAGGAAAGAACTACTGATCGTATTTTTTTCTTGATGACTGTTTTGTACAACTACTGACATCTCAATGTTCTTGGTATTTCAAACTACAGCTTATACCACTTGTACTGATTAAAGATTGCATTACCCTTGTATAATAGAATATTTTTTTGCTTAAGAGACTTTGCCAATGATGGAGTCATTCCAGGTCCCATAGATAAGCTTGGGTGTGGTCCAAGGTCAGCTGAAGTTAACCAAATATTTTCATTTCTCATTGAATTTTAATTTGGATTCTTTGTTTCTCAGTGTCTCAGTTCTTTTGCATAATAAACTTAATCATACTATCATTTCTCAGTGGCACTAAATCCATTAGTGTCCAGTGAAGCACTCAAATATTACAAAGCAGTAGGAGCAAATTAAACATAAGGCTGAATGGCCTTAACTAAAATTTAAAGTCTATAATTGCATTTTATCTATCTGAATAATGACACTAGAATTTGTATTTGATGCAATACACTCGAGTATCTGCCTCAAACATATTTAGAGTTATTCTGCATGGAGAAATGTCCTATTTCACTATAAAAAAGCTACATTTCAATGGAGTGAAATGATTTGCAAAGTAGTTTCCAGATTTTCTGGATGGAGAGAATTGGAGTCAGGACAGATGCTGCTTTTTTAATAATTTATGCTTTAATTATGAAAGCAAATAAAATAAATATACAAGAAAAGACAGTCAGTTGTTCTACATTATTATCCAATTTTTCAAAGAAAAGGCCAGTATCTTTACAAAGAGTTGTAGGAATAATTTTGTTGGCCTGTCACTCCATTTTCAACAGTATTTTAAAGAACTATATGTCATAATCACAACTAAAGTTACTAATGTTTGTTAAGATATAAAGGAATTAAGAGAATAAATGGAAATTCAGTTTGTATTCTTTTGTTAATGTGAGAATATACAATACTGAGTATTTTCTCAAGTTTCTGTCTCTAGGATCTGAGCCATAATGTAGTCATTTTTATACAGATAGATTCCAAGGCCCTTTAAGTTACTTTTTCCTTAACTAGGAAATAGTCCTACTGTGGCATGAAGAAAAGCAGCAGTGTGACAACAAGCAAAATGCCTTGTTAATGAGAAGTGTGCTACTTGTCAGGTTCACAGTTGCAGAAGCAAAGAGTTAGAACAATTAAATCAGAAGAGCATAATGGTCAGAAGAAAAAGAAAGGAAATCTCTTGCTTCATTCAGGAGGCAAGGCAGGTTGGCATATGAGGTTTGACAAGTTGATGCAAATATAAATTATTTTATGCAAGCTAATAGAATAACATACCGAAAGTTTGCCTTTAATTAGAGCTGTCAGGCTGGAAGGAAAGCCCATTAAGCCTGGAACCTTGTAAGGTTCATGGTGTGTCAGACCACCCCAAAGGGAATTAAATTTTCAAAGACTTTCTACTCTTGTAAAAGCTCTCCCACATAAAGAAAAAAAATTGCTCAATTGTCAGCTATTTAGAATCTAATTGAAAAAAAATTATATATTCACCTTGTATCATGGTTGATTAATCCTCTGGAAAAGAGCATAATCTTTCATTGTCATTCATTGTCCCTGGCCATCCACAGGAAAAAAGAGTATCCCACAGAGTTCTGCTTAAGTTACTCACCAGTAGGGTTCAGGACTGAGGGAATTAATATCAAATCAGACCACAGAGGTAATCAGCAACAATTTAGAAAGCAATAGGACAAACTTATAGACAAGTTCATTCCCAGTGAAGCTACACAAACATAAGTGAATCCCATCTGATGGTCATTCCTGTGAAGATTGAAAATTTGAAGGCAAATCTTAGAATGCTTAACTCCTTTTACTAAGTAGTGAAAACATAAAAACCATGAAAAATAAATTGAACATATGGTTTAAGAATAGATAGCCTATCTCTCCAAAGATAAGGGGATAGATAGTGTTTCCATTAAGCTTAGCAGTTTTTAATTCAAAAACTAGAAATGGAAGGAAGAATATAGACACTCTGTAGCCTAGCTAGGCTACTTTGCTGTTTAACAGAAAGAAGACTGTTCTAGCATTCAAGGCTCAGCTGTCCAGCAAAACATAGCCTTTCAGCAATGCTGGAAACTGTATACAGTGTATGTTTTGACAAAACCATAGGCATTCTTAAGCACTAGGTGAATCATGTAAATAGCCACAGATTCTGGGTCATGGCACTGGTTTAAAAATGTGCTTGGCTTGCTCCACATGGAAAACAAATTGAAATCTTGTAAGTCACCTTTCTGGCAGCACTACTGCTTTCTGTGGGTTTGTGTCAATAGCAAATTGATTACAGGTGTGGTTTACTGAGACACTTCTCTTCTCTCATTCTCCTTCCTCCTATGCCTGCCTGATGTCACAGGCTCTGGACATCACACAGATTTCCTCTCTCCTAAATTCCAGGGTTATACTGCAGTCATCATTACAGCCCACTCTGATACTCATCTCCATCCATAGAAAGGGATTGGACTGGTGGAGAAAATAAAGGTCAGGAAGACCAGCAAGGGAAATTATAGCTTCAACTTACTGCAAGCAGAGAGGAACAAAACAAGGACTAGTGAATAGGAAGAGGACAAGCTCCACAGGGATTATGAGCAGATCAGCCATGGTCAATGTCTGGCATCCCATTGCCCATTGCCAGAAATTCCCCCTGCTGTTTAGTAATTCAACCTCGTACTCATACACTAACAAGTAGAAGAAAAGCCACTTGAGTTGGGAGCTGTAAGCAAATGTTATGTACAAAAGGCACTCTAGGCAGTTCTGGAGATGTCAAAATGGAAGTCCATAGTTACGATTATATACTTGCTTTCCATGATTTAAGTCTACCCTTGGCCCTGACCAACCAAGAGCATGGGAAAAGCAGTTGCACTGCAAAAATAGCTAGGGCAGCCACAGTGATTATTCTCATTTTCCTGAAACACCTAGAGTCTCTAAATCTGTTTGCAACTTAGAGGAGACTGCTAGAGAAATCGGGCCAGCTCCACTGCTCCTCCCCCTGCACATCCTTCTGTGGTCTGACTTACAAACATTGGAAGCGCACAAACCACTACAGCCCAACTCAGAGCCTTCATATGCTTCTGAAGAGTACCCAATGTCAGCCAGTCAATCTTTCTCAGACAATGCTTCAGAAATACTGTCTATAAAAGAATTAACTTGGTCTAGTTATCTGCATACAAGGTTAGGACTCTCCACCATCTTTGACCTATCTCTTGAACAAGTGCAAGTACACTCATGTAAGCAAATACCAGTCAGTTATCAATCACTTCTAATGAATCATTCAAAAACAATATCTTAGCATCAATCAACTACAGAATTTACATTTAGATATAATTTTTGGGAGACTATTTTCATGTATCTTGAGAAATTTAACCAGCAACCAAATTTTTGCTATTAAAAGAAGGGCAGTATCAACTAATAAGAGTTCACTGAACATCTGTATCACTGGGTCAGTACTTTCATCCAGCATTAATTAGAATTTTCAATTTTATGTCTTGTACCCCCATGCATAGTTTCAGGGCACCAAAAGAGATGCACAGCAGATATCCCTGACACTATTCATTTATACTATATATATTTATATGCATATATCTTCTCCGGGGACACCCCCTTGTCGCGGGGGAGAAGCTTGCGTGCCCTCATGAGGTTGAGAGCTATGCTGGCGGT
>JAWWLZ010000139.1:51261225-51281199 GCA_035041345.1 Poliocrania exsul | reverse complement strand
TTTATATTTATATATATATATATATATATATATATATATATATATATTATGCACAAGACAGTAGAATTTACATATACTCTAGCTAACAAAAGAAATAAAGTTATATCAGTTATACAGAATATTAGAGGAACAATTTTTGAACTGTGACAGTAGAATCTCTGGTCAGATCACATATCAAATAAAATAAAATATCCAAGTAAAGCATGCATATATATATATATATATATATATATATATATATATATATATATATGTAAAGACTTCTGGGAAAGTGTTCTCAAAAGTCATTGCAAGCATTTGTGCCTCTGCCAACAAAAATTTTTGTTAAATAGACTGGATCATTTAACAGAAATAGCTAGCATTTCTTATGATTTAATTTATAAAAGGGTACAAAGTGTTTATGAATATATTAAAAAATTCTCTTTTGTGCAGGCAGAAACTTATTAATTCACACTGTGTTCATGGAGAACATGATTATTTTATAGCTAAGGTTCTAAGTAATTAAAAAGATCCAGAATATTTACCTAAATTAGATCAATCAGAGTCAATTACACAAAGTAACTAACTGGCAACTGTGAGAAACCAAATGTAATTTGTTGCCAGAAGTAGCTCCAGAGCTATAAAGGCTTGGGACATTTAGAAGAGAAGAACACTGGGCTTTCACCCCCTCCTTCAAAAAAGCAGCTTAATCTTCCTGTTTGGGTATAATTCATCCGTGGCTGGGATCCCTGGAAAACTAACATCCCTAATGCACTTTGAAAATATTTAAAAACACTGTGGCGGTTGCATCTCATTTGCCTGTTTTCAGAGTATCATAAGCTGTGTGCTTTGTTTCAAAAGGTATAGGTGAGGTTCTTTATCTTGCCTGTTTCACTCTAGGTCAGGTAAGAAACTCTGGAAGAGTTTCTCTGCTTGGAAAAAGCCATGCACAAATGTTGGAAGCAATGGCAATAATACAATAAATTGGGAGAGAATGGTGAAAATAATATGGTCTTGTTATACAAGAGAAAAAAATTATTAATAATCAGTAACCTGTGGGAGGGCAAGTTGTAATGGCAAGTTGCAGATCCAAAGTCAGGCCTCAGAATTGATGGGAAAGATTACTTACAAGACCTTCCAGTACGACCATGGGGAGTTTGTGCTTCTTTAAAGAAAAGATAAAGTTTGTGACCTAGAAAAAGCATAGGTGGCAAGTGAAAAGTTTCAGACCTTTTGTTATGACTTGCCTCTGTCACCTTTTTGACACATTAGAATTAGTGCAACATTAAGCCCTGGTCTAATATAAAGCTGGCCCTGCCTTAAAGCAATAAAAAGAGAGAATGTCCAAAGGTCCCTTCTAGCCTAACTTATTATACAGTCCTATGTCCTTTGAGGGGAAGATTTTTATTTTGATTGATAGCATCAATGTAACACAACAAATAGTAGTGGAAATAAACAAGTAAACAAATGAGGCCCATGGATTTTATATGTGGAAGATTTTTACTGGATCTGATGAGCACAGGAATCCACCTGTGGGCTCACCATTTCCTACTTCTTGCCTCTATTGGTGAAAATCTCATATCGCTGTAGATTATATTCCCTACAATTGAAAACACAAATAGACAGTCCTCTTAAAAATATAATGTAGAATAAAATCTCACCCAAATGTTTACAAACTATTATAATGGTATACTAGAAAATTTTGTGCAAATAATTTGTCTCCACAGATGTACTGATGAAAACTTTGTCTTACAGACATTGGATCAAAAAAAAAAAGGAAACCAAGAATCTGTTCGAAAGATTTACCCAATTAATTTCACTAAAAATGCCTGTGGAATTTAGCATACCGAATTTATGCTACCACTAATAGAAATATAATTGAGACATTCAAGGCTCTCTATTTTTAATCTGAAAACAAGCCATTCCTTGAACTGTATTACAGAAAGGTTTCTCAGAAAACCATTGGGTCATCAGGAAGAACAGACAAATTAAGCAAACCTGTTATATAAACAGTCAATGCAGTGATGGAACGTTTTTCCTAGTATCATTTCAAGAGACTGAAGATACAGAGATTTGCTTCTTCTATTAAAAGCCTATTCTAACTTGCTGGATCTGACTGCAAGGATTTTTTTTCTAGTGCCAAGTTAAATTCACATCATTTCTTCCCATGTCAGAATTTGAATTAATTGAAATAATCAAGTAGAAGTATTGGAATAGCAAGCAGTGCAACATTGACTTATTTATCAAGGAAATATAGGTGTTTTAAGAAAAATTAGAAAAGAAAGCTTATGAAACTTTAACAATATGCCTTTTAAATAAACGTAGCATTATTTGAGGTTTATTTACTCTATATTTGTTTCCCCAGAGGAGAGCAGTATCACTAGGCAGCACTCAGGAACATAATGAAAGGGTAGGATAAGGTCCACTTCAAGGACTGATTATTTACAGACCCAGTCTGTGGTCTTGGTCAGTGTTCACCTGAAGGAAGCCAAGAAGTCCCACTGAAACTGATTCTACAGATAGAAACAATATTTTACATGGAAAGCACAGCATAAAAAAAAATAAGCCCACCAGTTGTGGACTATGAGCTATATGCATAAACCCCAGTGACAATGACAGTCGAGTAGGTACCGCCCATGTTCCTACACGCCTGGGTACCACAGCTGACTCCAGACTTTTGCGCCAAGTGCATTGGCTCCCTACTTTGTTTATTTAGCAAAGTGTCTCAGGGAAACATAACAAGTATGTTCAGCAATGACTTGCCAAGATTCAGACATAGAACATAAAAACAAGGTGAGCATAATTATTATATCTGCCTTATTGTTGAAATTTCTGACTTAGTGCTTCAGAATAAATATAAGCATCAACTTATTGTATTGGGCAACACTTGCAGCACTGAGCCAGGCACTTCTGCAGAGAGCTGGTATTTGAAACCAATTTCTTTCTCCAGTTCTTCACAAATCAATCCTCTTGTCCTTGAAACACACAGAGGACAACAGAATTCCCTCAACTAGTCAATAAAGACAGGAATTTTTTTTGCTTCCCTACACTGCTGAAGACGTACTTCAAAAGCAATACTTTAGAGTAGTAGTGTATGATCTGAAGTTACACCAGTACCCAGGGAGGTGGAGATGTGGGTTTGAAGCCTTCAGAGACAAACAATATTCTACCCAGTCTTCTGCAAGCTAAGGGGCTTTTTGGAGTGAGAGGATAATAGTTAGAAATCTCTACATTTTTTAAAAAGAAGGGAAATGTCTGTGTAGACTTACTGAGTTTGCTTGCTTTTCTTAGCTTTTGCATATACCAGAATGTTGGGAGAGACCTGGACTTTGTGAAATGGTCATAAAATGGATGGACGAGGATGGCGAGCTTGAGGAGCCTGGTCCCGGGAATGTTAATGTTTTGCACCAAATTTAATGTTTCCCCAGTTTGAATGTCATATTCCTAATATGGCCGCCCCAAACACTTTCCCCTTAGTCATCCCTGTCCAAGTTTCTTCTTCCCATAAACCCCTAGGGTATTTTCCCACCAACCTGGCCCTGATTGGCCCCTGTTTGGTGCAGTGCGCCTCTTTCCCTATATGGTTATGTCTGATTCTCGCTCTCCTATTGGTTCTTCCTCTGTTCCTCCCCTCACCCCTCCTCCTGATTTACATATACCCAATAGGGTGCGTGGCCCCTCCTTTTCTCCTCCCATTTCTCCACCCAAGTTCTAGAAAGTTCCATGCTCCCCCATATAAGCCGGTGCACCCCAATAAACTTGGCTTTTCCTCGTGGACTCCTGGCTTCTGTGGATCTACTCCGTCCGGGGTGGTCGCCGGGCCGGGAGCAGGAAGAGCCTACCCCAGCTTCTAAGGGGCCTGATCCTAGGGAGCCCCGCTTGCTGCTTTCCTAGCCTTACTCCTGGAAGCAGAAACCTCTCCACTGTATCAACGGAAAATAACAATCCACTGAGACCAGAAGAGTGATCCAAAGTGTGTACAAATAGGCAAGAGGCACTGTGTACTCCTGGACTTGAAGTCAGATGCCTGTAGTGTATTATGAGCCGAGATCAGAGAATCCAGAAGAGATGTTTTCAGAGCACATTTGCTTGTATGAGTTTTTCAAGTAAGAGAGATGAAGAATTACTCAGTTTTCAGATTCAGTTGTCTTATGGGGTGGTAAATGATACTCTGTCATGTCAAGTCTGATAACATTGTTGCAGCACTTTTGTTCCTGTGCACTGTCTGGGAAGGAAGGTAAACTGGCTGCACAAAAATCCCTTATTCTATGACTACTTTGCCAACGGTGACTTAGACCATCTTTAACTTGCAGCTTGCTCGTGTCTCTCTCTGCCACACTTCAGTTACTTGTCTGCCTCTACCGTGATGCCTGTACAGCTGCCTAAATTTCCAGCACATGAGGATAAGGACCTCATGGTTCTTCAGAAACCTGTGTGATCCTCAAGAGTACTATGGTGCTTACATGTTTGAAGGACTTGCCAGCTATTAATTAGGATTTTCAGGCTCTTCACTTGGGATTGAGAGGTTTTGGTTCTGTTATCTAATCTTTAGCAAAGTCCTTTTTTGGAATCTGGCTCTGTGTAATACTGAAGCTGAGTAAATGTCAGATACTCTCATTAAATCATAGAATAATAGAAATTTTGAATAATATAGTTGAAAGGGAATGGGAAAGATCCCATTCCTGCAAACAAGCATCAAGTCTAAATGCACCATTGCAAACACTTGTCATATGTGATTTTGAAGTGCATCTGTCACTGGAATTACTTGACATTTCTACACAATCCCATTTCAGGGTTTGGCTGTTCTCACCATAAGAAAATACTCATTATACTAAATCCTTAATGTGACTAGAGACTATACTCAATGAATTATATAATTCATATATTTTATCATGCAGATAATTGGTTTTTCAGAATAAGCTTTGCTGCTTTAGAAAACCTTCAATTACTTTAATTCTGTGGTTTTCTTTCACACAGGCTTTTTTGATGTGATCCAAATTATTTCTTCCAGCAAATTTTTTAAAATATTTATTTTCTACTACATCATTTTATTACTGGAATATTCTCTAAAAAATTTATTATTTTATGCCACTCTGTTCTCATAATGTCCACTGTGGGTGGACAAATCTTGTCCTAAAACAGATAGACAAGCACATAGTAGGCATTTCAAAATGTTTTCATATATTTCTGAAGCCTGATCTAACATCTCCATTTGTTTTAAGATTAGCTGCTATGTAATAGCTGTCAAAGGGGATCAAAAACAAGGCCTGATTTACTCACTGTGCTATCCTTTACAGAATCAAATGAAAAACTTTTTTTTCTATCTCATCAATAGTATTACACCTGTGTATGACTTTCAAGCCCATTATCTCCCTCAGAAGCCGAAGGAACCTAGTCCTGTTATCCCTCATTGTATAAAAAATGTTTAAGTTTGGACAGACTAGTTCTAGTTTCTTATTTCCTGGGTAGTGCAACAGCTGTAATGATACGTCCAAATATTTTCACGTCTTATTTCTGAAGGAAGCCAGTAGCAAATAATTGCAAGCATATGAAATAGGAAAAATACAGAAATATTTGTCCACCTCTGTGTTCTTTCTTGTTCCAGAAATAAGACTATGGCTGTGCCTGACCTACTCTGGTTAATTAAGTTTGCTTGAGCCATTTACTATTCCCATTTATTCTTTCAACCATCATAGCATTACAAATGAGCTCCACAGTGTAAATATACATTTTTCAAAAATAGTTCATACTGTTTACTTAAAATCTTCTGCCTGGTAACATCTTTGGTCACAACTAGCCCTTTCATTTTAAGAAGCAATAAATATATTCTATGTGTAAGCCCTCCCTTTTTTTTATTTCAGTCTTTGTTATAACTCCTCTCAGTCATCTCTTTCCAAGTTGAAGTGCCATAACCCTTATACGATGACAATTACTAATTAGAATACCTAATTAGCAGAATGCAAAGACAGATAATTTCACTTTGAGCATCTTATCTATCATTTTGTTATTGTAGTTTTCTTTTTTCAGTGTCACAGTTTGTTGAAGTGAATTTATACTTGCTTCTAGTTTTGTTGTTTGGTTTCTTTGTTTATAATTTTAGTTGAGAATACAAATAAGTAAAAGAATAAATAGCTTCTGCTATTACTGTGCTAATGAAAAATTCATAAATGAAGTACTTGGCAGTGGGGGTTTTGGATGTTATTGCAGTATCTGACTGAAAACTTTAAATGTAAAAACTGATCCTGTAATAAAATGGTAACATAAACAGTGTGGCTGGTATTCGCATTAGTTGCTGAACTCAGAACAGTTATTTACTTGAAAAAAGGATTGCATGGCTTGAGAAAACAAGCTTCAAAGATAACAGGTTTTGGTCATTGAAAAACCATCTGTTTCCCTATTACCTGTAACTTTTTTTTTTTAAATAGTTTTATCTGAAAATATAGTTTACTTATTAGCTATAACAACATTTAAAATGTTACCCACCTCGAATAAATTCAGATTTCCACAAAATCAAGAACATTTGAAAATACTCATCTCCACTAATGAATCTTAGGGAGAACAGATTTGGTATTATCATAGGGGTTTTTTTTAAATGTCTACATTAATTTCTTTTGAAAAAGCTTATAGCAGTGCAGCATGAAACCAATGGGTCTACATCCAGTCAGGTGCACATTGGCTTGTGCATGTGTATATATGCAACTGAGATGTACTGTCAGGCAGAAACGCAAATGAATGCACAAATAATTCTAATTCTGAGCATATGAGGAGACATTAACTGGGCACCAGAGGAAACCTCACACCAGAGAGACCATCGATGCCCTTGACTTGTGTCCACTTTTCACAGTTTTGGAGAAGGGAAGGAAAGGTTTTTCCTGAGGTAACAAAAAGCACTGTTACAGTATTTGATATTATACACTATGTCCTTCTCTGCTGCTTTTCTTCATATGAGAATGTGGTATATGACCTCAGAGGATTTTATAAGTTCTTGAGATAATTTAGTTCAAGAGATTAGATGCCTACTAGATTTAAAAGATACAAATCTGGGCCACTCAGAGGCAATATAACTATAAAGTTCTTGGGAGGAAAAGCAAGATGTTCAGTCCATTTTATCCACAGTATTGATTGCTTTGTTGCCTAATGTAAAGGTGAAACTCAGCTTCAGAAACCTTTCAGCAGTCTACAGATTCTGTCTCTCATTCCTCTCATTTCACTCCCCCCTTGTCTTCAATTCAGAAAATATTCAATCCAAAAAATCTTGTACAGAGTTTACACTATTCATGTCATAAATGGCACAAGAAATTGACTTAAAACAGTATAACTCTTCCAGAGAAACCTTTCTAAATACTTTTAAATCAAAAAGACAAGTCTCTCTTTCAGTGGGGCTGTAGTTTGTCTAGTCAGGTGCTGCAGCAAATTTGGAAGACGGTGTATAAATTAACTACACACAGTAGTTTTTACCAGAATATGCATTTAATGTTAGGAGATCTGCTAGTGTAGATTCTGTTCCATTTTAATCATGACTTGTAATGAATGTTTATGTATAGGGATCTATTTTTTAAAAATAATGCTTCAGGGGATACAATAATGTATTTTATCTATGAGATTATTATATTGAAGGCTTAATTTTAACAATCTCAAAAAGAAAAAGCATTTTTTCTAAGACCAAAAAAGTAGACAAATATGAATTCTGCAAATTTCTTTTCTCAGTAAGTCTTTTTCCTAAATCTACTGCAAAAAACAGGATTTATTAAACTGTTCAAAGAAAACAATTCTCTAAAATCAGCAGCTAATGAGGAGATTCCATCTCCATTGTCTATTATTGACAGGTTGTTGAGTATGCTGAAAAAAATGGTATCATAAGATTTTAGAAGATGTATTAGATTTTAATGGCCACTTTTCAAAACAATGGTGAACTAATAGACACTTTTCTTTCTAAATATTTGGACACAACTAAATCACTAAAGTACATCTGGTCATTTATTCAGTATTCTGCTATCCACAAAGTAGTAATTAATTTTGAGGAATAGAGTGTATATTAAAGTTTTCATGTGAAATTTAGGAAGAAAAAGTAATTTTAGAATTCTTTTCTAGACTCATTAATCTGACTTGAGGAATGTTTGTAGGTAAGTAGGAGGCAGTTAATCATCCTTCCGAAGCAGGAAGTGCAAGTCTGGTAACAGATATCCGCTTGTCAAAAGCAACCACACACCTTTGAAACAGAGCCTTATTTTTAAAGCTGACAAGATGGACAGCCCTGAGCTCTCTAAGTGAAATACATGAAATTGAAAATAAACCCATCATACACTGAAATAAAATAAATTGTTCAAACCTCTGAAACCCCATTCTCATTGCTTTTTACCTCTCTGCTATTCTGAAAACTTCTCATGTAAGGAGTGCAAATCAGATATATTTGCTGGTTTATAAAGGAACAGAAGTGCCTGTAGCTTATTGACTCATTTACCATGTAACAGAATCACTGTATCTATTTTTATCTCATAATGCTGACACAGACAAAACTAGTAGGTAGATGTGGTTATTAGGATCTGAGGTAAACCTCTGAAAATACCAGTGGCACATGCCTTCAAGGATCATATTGGTAAAAATTATATATGTTGCAATAAATAAAAGTCATGTTTCACATCATCCTCTGAATTTAAAGTTTTGCTATTTTAGCTTTCCTGAATTTCTGTACAAAATCCTCTTATCACTAAGAAAAGAAACATCAATGTTATCTTTATTCAGGTTTCATATCTCCTGTGTAAGGATGGTGACCATATACATAACCCTAACAAAGCAACTTCTAGATATAAGGTGCAATTGGACAAATAGATATAAAAAGTGGGAATTTTAGAATCTGAAAAGCAAAAAGAAATGCTCAGGTACCTTACACTTTTAATATTACAGAATTGATTTATTATTTATCAAATTACTTTTCTGTAACTACTGCTGAAATGGAAGAAAGGTTAGAGGAGTAACATTTTGAGAAGGAACAAGAGATAAATGACCCCAAGAGTCTGACCTCTCAGCTACCTGCAACTTATCCTGCACTACCCTCTTGCAAACTTAAAGTAGCAGAAAAAAGTAATTACTACAAACCCAAGGGCATGGGTAGAGTGTCTGCCATCATGCAAAGACTAAATGACAGAGAAAAAAGAAGATTGAAAATACTCATTACAAAAACTGATTCTCAATCCTATTAGAGCTTTGCAAACACTGAATAATGAAGATAATTTCTGTAGTGACAACATGGCACCTCTGCTGTTATTTTTTCATTAAAAAGTGGTACATGGAACAATTTCAGGGGTACTGTTTGCCACAATCCTTGTAGCCACAAAGTGTGAAACAATAACAAGGGAGAATTTTATTTAAACAGATGACTTAGGTTTGTTTCCTTACAGGTCATACCTGATAACTCCATTGGTATAGGTCTTAAACTGCTTAATTTCACTTTTCTTAACAGTATAGAATGGTTCAGACGCTAAAGAGTGATATTCAAAATATGAGGCAAGCTTAGTCATAAAATTATCAATAAACTCCAGACACTGCCTGGAAATTTTCCTAAAGAAGCCTACTAATTATTTGTCCTGGATTTTATTAGTTTTATAAAAATAATTTTTTCACCCTTCCACAAAACACCTCATTTTCTTTAGACTGCATTTTCCTCTGTGATACACTAAAGTGAAATTGAACAAGTCATGCATACCAATCTTAAATTTCCATTTTCTTTATTAAAACGATTTCAGATTAAATTTTTAAAGTTTTTAGCAACTAAATAACTAGTGTAAGTATTTTATTTGGATACACTACTAAGCACTATCTGTCAGTGACAGAATTTTATTTGTTGGTTCTGTGGAAGTATATTTTGCACAAATGAAACCTTCAGTTCAGCAAAGTCTAAACACGTTCCAGAAACAGCATTTAGTGAAAATATATGTCTTTTCAAAACAAATTAATCTTCATAAGTTCATTTCTTCAACAAAGATTGAATGCCTCAATTTTCCTTACCCAATATGACTTTCATGCCTTTGTTGATTTTTAATTTAGCAATTCCTCTCTATTATTTAGAGACTTCTATTATAAAAATAAAAGAATTCTTTAACTTTGAGAATTTGTAAAATTTCCTATCAATATTGGAGTGTAGAAAGGCAATCATGGAGACACAAACACAGGTGGGATATTGTAAAGCGATACTATAGCAAAAGGGGCAAGAGAGCTCAAATATCACACGAATACTTCAGACAATTCTACTCTGAGTCTCACATACTTTTACTGAAATAATATAGGATTAAATAATAATTTGTTTAAATATTTATTTTCCTAAATTCTAGAAAAAAACTCAGCTGAAACAAAATCTACTAATTTCTTCTCTCTGTTCTAAACAAGAATTACGATTTTCTAAAACAGTAAAGAGATATATAGCAGGAAGAAAAACAGTGAAATTCTGATAGGTTCCCCACTTGTTTTATTGTTTTCAGTGAAAATAGGAGGTATGGATTAATATTATGAAATCTGAATTTGTGCCCCAAAATAATCAGAAATTCTATCAGGAGAAAAAAAATAAAATCCTTTTGAAATAAAACAAAACAAAACCAACCCCGACAATGTGATACAACTTGTTAATGCAAATCAAAGAACTTTCTCATCCAATTCAACTTTTACCTCTATGTTCTGCCAGAAATGGAAACTGAGGGGAGACCTCATTGCAGTCTACAACTTTCTCACAAGAGGAAGAGGAGGGGCAGGCACTGATCTCTTCTCTGTGGTGACCAGTGACAAGACCCGAGAGAATGACCTGAAGTTGTGTCAGGGGAGGTTTAGGTTGGATATTAGGAAAGGTTCTTCACACAGACAGCATCTGGGTACTGGAACAGGCTCCCCAGGGAATCACCAAGCCTGCCAGAGTTCAAGAATCATTTCAATGATACTCTCAGGTACATGATGTTGGTCCTGTGCAAGGCTAAGAGTTGGACTTGATGATCCTCATGGTGGGTCCCTTCCAACTCAGCATATTCTGTGATTCTGTGAGGGTGTTTCATTTACATGTGCTGCATGACAGCTTGGAAGCCCTATCATCATTGATCCTGTACTGGGTGCTTAATGCTTGAGCAGGTACAATACCCAAAGATTTGTTTTGTAGACTGGTAGGACAGATATTTTATTACTTAGACTTAGTTTTGAATCAAAATATTTCATTGATATCATGAAATGGGATCATAATTTGAATAAACACAGTAGGATTTTAGGGAAAAAGTGTCTACTCAGAGAACCAAGTATGGTTAATTTTTTCAATTTAGGAGATCAGTGCATGACATGACATTAAGAGAATAGTTAGTCCTTGTTACAGACAACTAAACCACAAGTTAGAGACAAGGTGCAAACTCCTACAGTTTCCTTCTTCAACATCTAATAGTAACAGCTAAAGTAAAATTTTAACAAAATGTGATAGAAAGCAGGCTTGTTTAAGTTTTAATTTCAAAGAAAAAGTTTATCACTACAATGTATGTATCAAGGTTGCACTACTGTTTTACTAACGTGAAAGACTGAACCAGTTGTTCTGTCTCAGTCAACAGGCAACAGCAGTTTAAAAATATGGTTATTTAAACATCAAAAAGTACCAGTAAGCTAAAGTAAATTCAGTGTATGTATGGCAAAAAGATCAAATTTGCTTTAATGTGCACCTGTCCCTTTTTCCTTTCCTTCTCTTGTTCTTGAAGGAAGAAAGAGAAAATAATTTCTATTGCATCTATCTACACTAGTGAAATAGGGATACTAGCAAGCACGTTGAATGGTCATAGTGAAAATGACCAAAAACTCTTTTCAATAAACTAAAGAGTCCATAGTGCCTTGCAACTTACAAAGGCAAATTTACTTAAGGAATCTTCTATTTTCATGTGAAAGCTCCATAACCTTCTCCATACAGAAAGGCACGCAATGGGTAAGTTTCCTCTGTGTCATGAAGCTAATTCTGGATCATTGGTTTAATTTTTTTGATTCCCAAGAGCTGTTCATCAAACAACAGTGCAAAGAAAGCAAGGTGTATAAAAGATTATTAGATAACCAAGTAATCTAACTTTAAAAAATAAGGTTTTCTGAAGTATAAGCACATTGACCAATTATGCAGTTTAATCAATCTGCCATCTTGCATCAGCAGTATTTTCTAAATTAAGTCATATTCAATATAAAAGACTTATTATTATTCAGAACACTTCCCAGCTACAGCTGTAAGATTTGATTAAATCAGTATGTGCCTAGTAGGAACAGTTTGTTGAAGAAAGCAATGTGAAAATATATGCAATGGTGGCAGTGCAAGAGGGAAAAAATGCCCGGCTAAATTCCACTGATAATGTCAGAGAATGTATTAAACTCTACCTTTCTCTGACTTTTCCTATATTAAAGCAAAGATTTTTACCAGTGTAGATTGTTGCAGTTAGAAAATTTCACCTGAATTTTTGAGATTACTGAACACATAGTCTTGCAGTAGTCTCTCTGATTGGTTTTGCTTCCTGTATACCAAAGCATGAAAGGTGATATAAAATTAAAACAAGAAGAAATGAGAGGTCATAGAATCAGAAAATTGTGGAGATTGAAACAGATCTCTAAAGGTCATCTTGCTCAAAACCACTCTCAAGCAGAGCCATTTAGAACAGCTTACTGAGGACCATGTCCAGACAGCTCTTGAATATCTCGAAAGAGAGAGACTCCACACATCTTTGAGCAACCTGTGCCAGTGCCCAGTCACCTTCACAGTGAAAAAGCATTTCCTGACCTTCATCTTGAGCCTTCTCTGTTTCAGTTGGTGACAATTGCCTCTTGTTTGGTTACTGAGCACTTAAGAGCCTGACAATCACTTTTGCACCTTCTCTTCATGTATTTTACATGGTGAGAGCACCCCAAGACTAAACAGTGCCAGGTCTCTCAGCCTTTCCTAATATAAATGCTCTAGACCACTCACCACTTTTGTGGCCCTTTGCTGGACTCTCTCCAATATGTCCATGTCTCTCTTGTACTAGAGAGCCTAGAACTGGATGCAGCACTCCAGATGTGGTCTCACCAGGGCTAAGCAAAGGGAAAACATGTCTCTCAACTTACTGGCAGTACTCCTAAGGAAGCCCAGGATACCATTAGCCTTTTTTGCTGTAAGATCAGATTGATGTATCATGTTCAGGTTGGAGACTACCAGGAACTCTAAGTCCTTTCTCTAAGCTACTTTCCAATTGGATGGCGCCTAGCATGTGTGGGTGCCTTGGGTTGTTCCCTCCTAGGTGCAGAACTTTGCACTTACCTTTGTTGAACTTCATGAAGCTCCTGACAGCTCATTTCTTCAGCCTGTATAGGTCCTTCCGAATGGGAGCACAACCTCTGGTGCATCAATTATTTCACCCCATTTTGTGTCATCTCCAATGGTCATTAATGTCAGTAGAAGGACATAAAAGCAACATGAAATTAGTATGAAGAAGAAACAGTTTCAATTAGAAATATTGAAATTTTATTTTGATCTGCAGATGTTTTCTTATTTATGTCACAAATGTTAGAAAGGCACAGTTTCTGACATTTACTGTACAAAACAGACTTTCAGAAACAACCATTAGTAATTAAAAATACTCACTACTAGGTGTAGTCAACAGGAGCTATATATATTCCTAAAGGATCAGCATACAGAAAATTGAAGTTATGATATTGCTGAGAATAGCTATCAAAGCGCTATGCTAATATGCCTTAGAATCTCTTCCAAAATGGGTATGTAATTTTTGAATCATTATATAGGTGATGCTAAGAAACTGAAGTATATTTTTTTGTGTTTAGTATACAGGATCCAAAGTTTTGTATACCACTTTTGTGACTCCTCTAGTTTACCATTAGGCTGCCTTACCCACAGGAAATTAAAGTTAAACACAAGAGAAATATGTAGTGGACATTATAAACTTCCAGTGATAAGGCAACACCAAATTAGCTATAACTTTGAAAGAAACTCTATATTATTTTTGTGCAGATTGAAAGATTGAAAAAAAAGGAAATATAAAGTAAACTGACATGATTCAATATTGAATAATATATCAGATCATCACCACATGCATAATATTTGCTAAGGCACCATGAAATCCAAAAAAGAGATTACAACAAATGGTTTATAGTGTTTCTAATGAAGAGGAGTTGCCGAGTTCTGGGCAGTTACCCACAGTAAGAGTACAAAAATTAATGAAATAGATTCTTATCACTTTCCTGTCCCAGCACTACAGCAAGAGAGTTCTGCCTCAGGAAAAGGAGGTCTTTGAAAATCAGTTTTTTATGTCGGATGACACTTTGGCATGGCCTGCTGATACAATGTGAAGAGCAGAGCTGCTCAGATACACAAATAGAAACCACTACACACACCATTTTACGTCATGGTTCTATAACTGCTTCACCCTGTTCCTCAGGACGTATTATCTGGAGCATTACAAATTCAATAAAGTCAATTAATGTGAACTATTTCTAGGTAGACTACTCTTAAAAATCATGGATTTAAGTCTAAGTAATGCCTACTTTTCCAGATCACGTTCATTTTGTATCAGAGATAAATAACAGATTCTGACGCAAAAGAGGGAGCTAGCATTCTATTTTAAGTTCAAGTCTAATTTAAAAATTATAACCTCCAGCAACTTTACTGTCACTACAATCAGTCAAAGTGATAGCCTTGGAACTGAAAACCACTTCCTCAGTCACATCTGCTATTTCAATATTTATGGATCGCTTTCCTCATCGTAGTAATTTAACTGGTACTGTTATTATAGAGAGGAGAGCAGACTAATACCAGCTATCATAAGCAATGCTATTATTTTCAAAACATTTTAATTGGTCTTGAATTATAAAACATATGGTCTATTTTTAAAGTACATATACCACAAACAGTTAAACACATGCACACGTATATGCATATAAATATGCTGACACGTATACGTTTTCCTTCTATCAGCTAAGGGTCAGTGCCATTTTCAAGCTAAAAATGCTCTGCCATCTTGTCTAACTGAGAAAGAATAAGTGTAATGTTGTCTCCCTGTTTTACATGTTAGAACAGACGAGAACATAAGCAAAGTTCTGTGTCATAAACACAACATATGTATTAATTCCACAGTACCATCCAGCAGTTAGGGCTGCCTTCCAGGAAGAATGCAGTTGCCTCCAAGACCCATAATGCTCCTAAATACTTCATGTCTGGTTCATGGAGAGGGATTCAAAGCCTGAAGAGAGCCTCCCTCTAAACTGAAATAGGCCACAGGGACTGGGACTCACCTACATCTGGCCGACAGGAAACACATGGGGCTGCTCCCAGGCTTCATGTTTCCATACATGCCTGACAAGGGCTGTAAACTGAAGATATCACCAGAAGATAATTATGAGCTCAGAATCCACTCCTAGGATAAACACTTGAAAGTTCAGACGTCTTGTGACATAGTTTTGAGCCTAGTCATCTGATTTCTATCTAGTTTTAATCTTAAATATATCCCTTTTTTATTTTAATTCTTGAATCTGTCCATTATTTATTTAGAAGTTTCAAAAATTATTTCTGATGAATAAGAACTTCACTAAATCTGCCTCCTGTACCTCCTTATGATTTAAATATAGATAAGCCAACCCAAGACTGATCTGTGGCTTAGACTCCAATGGGATAATAAATCATGATCAATTCGCAGTGTCATTGCAGACATCTCAGAAAGGACCCAGAGAAAGAGTGGGGATTGTAATTCTCTCATGATTGATTTCACCTTTCTCAGACTTTTGTAAAATATTATATCAGGATCCTATACCTCAATTAAACATAGCTACAATTTTCTGTAGACAATACAGGCTTCAGGCATCATTTTTTCTTATTCTAATTTACTGCTTTAAAATTGCTTATAACTATACAGACAGCTTAACTGAAATCCAAAAGGATCAGTAAAATGGCTTGGATCCATACATAAATGTTTCTGGCTTTCAAAAAATTTGATTCCTGTGCTTTGGCTCTTGCATAACACAAGAATAATGTTGTATGAATTCAAACAAGACCCAGGATGTGACTTCTAAACTAGAGTGCCATCCTGATCATGCTCTGTTCACAGGAAAATCATACAGGCAGAAAAACAAGGCTTCCTTGCAGATTAGTTGCTGCACCTGAAGTTTAAACTTATAGGCCTAAATTTAAGTAGGCTGTAACAGTTCCACTCTTCCCTTTGGGGCTAAGCATATTTAGACATTGATGATGGTCTCTTTGAGAGCAGCCCTGAAGTACCAGTCTTTTTTCATTTGCCATAAATAATATGATATGCAGTATGATACATAAATCCTGCCTTGGTATAATTATATAGTTATTAAAGTTGATGTGTATTATCTGCAAGTACAGAGGCAAGATCCCTCTGCCCCAAATTTCATATGCTCTTATTTTTTTTTTCAATAGATATTGAAAAGATGGCAGCTGTAAAATGTCATTAGTGCACTATTGATGGAGCCCAAAGGAAGCTGTCTGTGACAGATTTATCAGATCATTTCCCTTCCAAGACCTTGTTGAACAATGGAGAAAAGCAGTCCACCTTTTTGGAACTATACAACTCACAGTTCAACCTAATTTGCTTTTATAAACTAGAGAATATTATCTAGCCCAGTCTTGGCTCATAAAAAATTATGAGCAGTCATAAGCAGAAAACTATCTCCTGGCTTTCTTCAAGTAGGGGATGAAGGGAGGTGATTCTTCCACTGTACTCTGCTCTTGAGACCTCACCTGAAGTACTGTATCTGACACTGGGGTCCTCAGCACAGGAAGAATATGGACCTGCTGAATCCAGAGGAGACCACAAAGATGTCTAGAGGGTTGGAGCACCTCTCCTATGACAACAGGTTGAGATAGTTGGGGTTGTTCAACCTGGAGCAGAGCAGGCTCCAAGAAGATCTTATGCCACATTTCAGTACTTACAAGGGACCTACAAGAAAGCTGGAGAGGGACCTTTTACAAAGGCACATAGTGACAGGACAAGGAGGAATGGCTTCAAATTGCAAAACAGGTTTTGATTAGATATTAGGAGGAAATTCATTATTCTGAGGGTGGTGAGACACTGGAGCAGGTTGCCCAGAGAAGCTGTGGATGCCCCACCCCTAAAAGTGTTCAAGGCCAGGCTGGACGGGGCTCTGAGCAACCTGGTCTACTGGAAGGTGTCCCTGCCCACGATAGGGAGGCTGCATCTAGATGGTCTTAATTAAGGTCTCTTCCAACTCAAAATGTTCTATGATTCTATGATATCACACTGCAAGGTAAACAAAGAAAAAGAATCCATTTCTCCTCACTTCTGCTTCAGTGCTCTGCAAATCTATTTGCTGCAGGCGCATTGAACTTTTGTTCAACTCATTTGACAGAATGCTTTTTATCACTGCTATTAAGTTTGAGCCCTTGTAGAAAGTGATGCCCTAAGCATAAAAAGAAGGGTTGTATAATTTTGAGTAAGAAAAATACCTCTTCTCATAGATAGAAACATCACTGAGAGTATCACTTGAATATCCAACCTTTAAACACCTTTATTATCACAATTTCCAGGGAAGTAACCATCTGTTCTGCCCAACACTGAACTAGTTACTTGTTCCCTTGATAGTTCATAATTATGTAAACCAATTATCCTTAATGAAAAGAGGGTTTGTACACGTCTATCCTTTTGCACGTGCTCAATTTGATTATGACTTGGCAAAGCATTTCAGCACGTGCTTGTGAACTTGTAGTTCAGTATGATCTTTGCCATTGTAACTGATATCTCTTATTTTTAATCATAGATTGTAAAGCAATAACAAAGTGACACTTAAAAGATAGGCTATTCTAAGTTATTGTAATTTTTTTTTTTACTATTCCTATTTTAGTAATAGTAAGCTAATAATAATTTCTTACATATTTTCAAAAAGTTTAAACTTACAGTTCTCCTATTTCTAGCTCTTGGCTATTCAGTTTATCTTGAAGCAAAAATATCTCAGGAGCCCCAAAACCATGAGTGACCATTCTAGATTTACTACTGTATTTCCCATGCTGCTACATTTGGTATAAAAAAGCCAGAAAAATGCGATGAAGCATTTAAGATACATGCAGAAAATAGAAAATACATCAAAGACCTCAAGCATTTGTTTTCTGTCACAAAAGCCTCAAAGGGGGAAGAAAAATTAGTTTTATAAAATAAATTGTTTATTTGTATTACACAAAGATAGAAAATATCTGAAACAACATGCATGAGATTCAGGAAAAAAATAATTAACATTTACTTCCATTTCTAATGTCTGTTCATCCCTTTTTCAATTCTTGCATTCAATTGTTATTACTCAGCACACAAGTGTCCAACATTGCTGCTGTCTTGGAGAACACTTTGATGCCCTGTACTAAATGTTTTCTTCTCAGTGTCCCAGACCATTGAAAGAAGGAATTCTGATAATTTTAGTGGCTCCAGGAAAAGACATATAATTTTTCTTTGTAAGCACAGGTAGAAGCAAAAAATTTTTGTACTTCATCCTTGCTCTTTGTTGTTTGTCCTGCACACATAAATACATACCCGCAAGAAAACAAAACAAATACGGAAGAATTAATATATTTGACATTTTGCTTTTCCTGTTCAACTTTTCTATTTGCAGTATGAATGTATGTGTTCATACACAAATGCAAAAGAAAAAAAAAAAAACTTAGTGAAATTTGGAACTTTCTCATAATGAGATATTTTGTGGCATTAGAGGATTTCTGAACCTACATCTTTCATCTCTTTCATATCAATATTCACAGGAAGTTTACTGCTCAAAACATTAAGATAATACAGACTTAAGGTTGAGTCCAAAGATACTTTTTCTTTCAGTGTTCACAGGGCAGGTAACAAAACACAGATATAGAATATTCAGGTCCACTAGATGCTTCCATAGTATTAAACAGAAACAACTGTTCATACTGTATAATACAACATCTACTAGCAGACAATTTGGGAAGCAATTTAGAAAATTATGCTATTCCCCCCTGACATATACTTTTCTAAAGAAAACTTAAATCACATATTTTCTAATAATCTTCATATAAACATAGTGGGGGTTGTTGTTTTTGTTCCTTTTTTTTACCAACTGTTAAAATGAAAATACTAAACTTTCAGCTTTAGGCTATCCCATCTGACTTCAAATACAGATGTATATGTGCCTGAAAAAAATGAGTTGTTTTGCTAAACTTGTGTATCTGATTTCCCCTCTAGGTCCAGAGTTCCAAAAACTAGAGAGCACTCTCTCTCAGTGATATGTAACTGCAAAATAGTTTAAGAGGTATGTAAATTATGAAACATGGAGGCTATTCTTAGGTTCTTTTTTTTTTTTTTTTAACTGTGAAAGACTAGTTTCAATGTCCAGTATAGAACTCAGTGATAACAATCTGTGGTCATTTTGCCTTCCTTGCTGCCCTACTTTCTGCCAAAACTTGCTGGCAGTGGCTTCTGGGATACTGTCTTTATCTTCCAGCATTAACCTACATAGTGAGTGCACTGAACTCAAATCATACATCCTTTAATTGAGATGCTTTTTCCACCAAGGTAAAAGCTTGCATACACCATCAACAGAATAAGACTCATTTATCTACCAAGCAGAAGACAATTTTCAGTCTCACTTCATGTACCAGTCCTTACATATCCAGTACCACCTGTCCCAAGATACAGATACGTGAATGAGATTCCTGTGAGTTACAGTTTCTTACACATATAAATATAAACTTTTTTTTTTGCTTTTCATGACAGACTGTATCTAAATATATTCCTCATAAATGAATGAGAGAAGTTAATAGATAATAGTAATAAAATATAATAGAACACATCATTAGGATATCTAATTGGAAACCACATAATTAAAATTGTGGTTGAGATAATTTGAAAATTATTATTATTACCTATAAGTAACAATGACTATAAGTAACCTATGACTAACAATAATTGCAGAGCAGAAGAATCAGTATCTAGCACATGACTTTAAAGTTACATTACACATCACTCTATG
>JAWWLZ010000139.1:51207202-51231477 GCA_035041345.1 Poliocrania exsul | reverse complement strand
AATAACTTTTAATTAATACAGTTAAGACTAGAAATCTTTGTATTTCTGTCTCCCTCCTCCCTTTCACATGACAATAAGGCATTCACAAGCTACTTTCAAAAACCAGACTACAGTATTCAAGTCAGACTGCCCTTGACAAATGGCAAAGTTTGCCAAACAGAAAGCAGCATATCCAGAAAGTACAATGTCAGAGTGAGAAACTATTCTGTAACTTTACAATATAAGGTTTCATTAACGCAATCTCTCTCTCTCTATGCATAATTACATCTTTCATTGGATTGTATGATGTCAAGCTTTTAAGCCCTGCTTTTATTTTTTAGCTTTGATCTACAAGTATTATTCTCTGTATTTCAGTTTGATTTTTCTAATTTCTATTACCAGCCTATCTGAACAGAGCATTCACATTGTTCAGACCAACTACTTATAAGGAAATCCATTAATGAGATGTTGAATTTGTATTTTTTCTTCTTGTGGAAAGCAGAGGTCTAAAATATCACCCTTCTATTCTAGTTTGATCCTCTAGCAACAACAACCCTTCTACATTTGAATGTTCAACAAGCAAATAAAGAAAAAAAATAGGTTTTGAAATATAGCACATGATTTTCTTGGTATAGAAGATTGCAAGAATCTAGTGTTTTCTCTATCAAATGATCACTTAATACTTTAAATTCCTATTCTGTTCTCTTCTGGCATCCTTCATCCTCTGTTATGTCCACCTATTTTTGTATCACTGGAAAGATTAAGTTAAGACTTCTGAAAGACTGTGAAATACATAGCACCATTAGAAGCTGACATACAGACCACATGTGAATCGTTGTTTTGTGGTACCTCTAACATTTCTGGAAATAATCATTATTCTCTACTTGCTCTCTGGATTCAAACATGTCTCGATGGAAACTGCTGTAATCAACTAGGCTGTGTAAGGGGGCATGCCAAAGTATTTTATTTAAAAATTAAAAAAAAATATTGAAGATGAATGAGTTGTGATTGTCAGTCTCTCTTCAAACATTTTTCTTTTCATTTTAATTAATGGCTGGCTAGTATCACATACAAAAAATAAATACATAAATTATGGAAATATCTTGCAAGGCCTGAAGCCTAAACTTTTTTACATCAGATGGACATTCTCAGCACTTTGCCTCTCTCTTTCTCCTTCGCATGATGGATGTTTCAGCATTTGACAGTAAATATCACCCTGTAGATTAAAGACATGGGTCTGAATCCCCCTCAGAGAAAGAAATTTAGTCTTTAGTTGTCCCTCTGCAGCACTTGATAAGAAATAAGATAACCATCCCCTTGTAGCTATGCTTCGTGGATCCATGATCTTCTGGGCCCTACACAGAAACAGTTTTGGTTAGTATCCCAGGTTAGGTTAGGTGTGAAACAGAAGCTTAACCATCAAAATGAAGTTGTTTCTTGACATATCCAGAAAAAAATCCACCTCAGTTATTAATGAACTGTGCATTGACACTGTTACCTGTAGACTAAGTAGCAACTAACTGGTAAGGGTGGTCCTCAGGGCCACAGTTTAATATATAGACACTGCAATGATCATTGATGGAGGAGCCACTTGGAAGCAGCTGGCACTACAGAAACATACATACTCTGTTTTTAAAAACAGCTGTAAAGTATATATGCTTGCAATGTAAAGTATATATATTTATGGCTATGAAAACTGTGACTTACATGTTTGCATTTTCTCATTTGTTTCTTAGTTCAGCATATGTGGAATAGACAAACAACCCTGAGTCACTGTATGGCATTGATACTCTTTAGCCAAAAGGAAATTATTTTGGCTCACATCATAGAAATGTTGCCTAGGAGTCATAGGCATCTTCATTCAATTCATAATTAATAATGACCAGCTTGTGCACACACACCAGAGTTAAATCTCCAGATGGGAAGGATGAAGGCTTTACTAATTAGTTAAGTCTGCTCTTGTATCAGTCCATCACTTGGCAGATGTACAATGCTCTACTCTAAGCTATTCTGTGGTTATTCAACTCCTGCAGAATTTACTGTTTCTGCAGTTGGTTATTTCCCAGACACTCTTCATCATCTTTACTTGGTGGATCCAGGAATATTTTCAGACTCTGTCTACTGAGGCAATCATCACACAGATTAATTACATTGGATCAGTCACCTCAGACCTGGAGAATTTAAGCTGATGATTCTGTCTTTAATCCTAAATCAAAAAAGTATCTTGCAATTCGTGTAACAAATATCAGTTATATAAACCTCATTACTTCATACATGAAACTAATTTAATCCTGTGCCAATGTAAGCAATCAGTTCTCCTTCAGATCAAACCACCTATTATCACTACTCTTTGACTTCAGCTAGATAAAAAAATTTCCATCTTCAGTGAAAATGAAACAATCATTCCTTTCTTAATTCAAAAGAGGAATATTGTGTTGTTTGGTAGCAGTCCTGTTAAGTCTTGATTTAGTTCTCCTATATCTGTATTTATATTTACATTTTTCCAGTTCTTTTTCAATATCTATAGTAAACCTTTACTGAATCATAAAGTGAGATTGTCATCACAGTACTTGAATCTGGATTACAAAAAGAGGAAACAAGTTCTAGGGTTTATACTATCCTGTCTTTATACTTTTTAAAAAGATTCAAAATGCATATCTGAAAAAGAAGTAAAACAATAAAGAAAAAAAAGCTATTTTTTGTTTTCCTCTTTAGATTTGTCCATTGACAAATAAAAAATCTTTTAAAATCTGAACATCCAGCATCACATAAACAGTTACCCTAGCTTTATCAGATACTATTCCATAGAGTATGTATTTCTATATTGTAACATTCTGTTGCTCACATGATAAAATACATTTTTAAGTTAGAAAGCAGCAGTGGCTAGAAGCACTTAGACTTGTGCTGTAATTAGAATGACTGGATGTAGCAATAGCCCTTATAGCTATGCCAGCACTTGCCAGAAAATATAGCGCACACTATAGTACATGACATACTAGAGCTTCCCCTGTAAAAACTAAACAGTGTGGGATGTTGAGTCCTACTCTAAGCTAGCCTTGGAAAATACTTACTTTCATTTGTCTAAATGGACTAATAAATACAAACACACTCTGGCTCTGAATCTTCTGCTAAAATATTCTCAAATACTGGATCCTAAAGGATTCCATCTTGGTTACACAAATCCCCATCCACTTAAAATAGATTTGTTTACAACCAATATGTCTTCCTCTATGTTTTATAAAGAAAGCAGAAATGAACATTGATTATGAAGAACTTCAGCAGCTAAGTTCAATCCTCAATAAATAACTATGATTTCTACAAAACCAACCTATTCAGGTATCCTATAGAGCTATATGTATATTTTTGTTTCACTGTTATTTAATTACTTTGTTTTACTTAAGATGCTTTTATTTTGGTCTTTTCTTCTCTTCAGTTACAATAAGGTTCACAGCTATAACATGGGGTAAAGCACCTCTGGTGACAGATGGTTGATTAAAATCATGGACACAGATTAAGAAAGAAAAAAGTTGGATGGCTGAAAGAGGCAATTAAAATGGCAGTTTGCTCAAGAAAGCAGAAGAGAGGTCATTTTTGCCCTTAAGAAATGTATTAAACCATGCTACAGTGATCAAGATTACCAACCGCTCAATGGTTAGTGACAGAAAATCCTCTCTTTATGTCAGTATTTTTCAACAAAATCAGTTCTCAAATTTGATTCCAGTTATGTACTGTTCTTTTTTCCTAACTTAGAGGAGTAGCTCAGTCAGTTCTTCCAGTAAGACCATACAAGTCCTAAAGTGCTTGTGCAGCTGTGATCCATTTTAAGTTCAGGAAGTATCATCAAAAGCTGCTATCTTAAGTATTTAAAGGGCACTGGGGTGCTCCTGTTTTCTATTTTATAGAAATAACTACTTAAAAAACAGCAAAATAACAGCTTAATAAGCAACATCAGAAACAGCCTTAGATGACTGTAATTCTAACAAACACGTTGGGAATGTACCAATAAAGTATCTTTGAATGTAATTCTCTTTTGTCTTTTAGAAACACAAACAATTTGAAGGCTCCAGAAACCAAAATATAATATATTTTGCTTGCTTGCAGAAGGTAGGAAAAAATTTAGCAAGATAAATAACTAAGGCCAGTCTAGATGCATTACTGCTGTATACTACTGATGTATCTAGTCCATCTCATTTCATTTACTATGACATTAATTTTACTTCCCCCCCAACTCACAGAATTGCAGAATGTTTGAGGGTTGGAAGGCATCCCTAGAAGTTGTCTGGTACAATACGTCTTGTCAAGAAGGTCCACCTAGAGCCAGTGGTCCAGGACCATGTCCAGATGGCTGTGGAATGTCTCCAAGACACCACAACCTCTCTGGAAAACTCATGTCAGTGCTCAGTCACCCCTATAGTGAGAAAGTGTTTCCTGATGTTCAGAAAGAACCTTCTGTGTTTTAGTTTGTGCCCATTACCTCTGGTCTCATCACTGAGTACCACTGAAAAGGCTCCATCATCTTTGAACCCTGACTTTGGATTTCTGTAGATACTGGGGATACCTCCACAGAGCTCTCTCTTTTCTAGGCTCTCTTTTTAGTCTCTCCTCATGAGAGATGTTCCAAGGCTTTCATCCACCTTCACTGGACTCTGCACAGTATGCCCATATCTCTTGTACTGGGGAGCACAGAAGTGAATGCAGATTCCCGCAGAGTGCTAAGTCAACCCAGCACTGGTGAGACACAATGTGGCCTCACCAGTGCTGAGTAGAGAAGGGTCACCTCCCCGACCTACTTCCAACTCCCCTTCAAACGCTACCCAAGATGCTTTCTTTGCCATAAAGGCACATTAATGTTCAGCTAACGTGCGCTCGCTCTTCTGCAGAGCTGTTTTCCAGCCATTTAGCCCCCTAGCATGGAGTTTGTTTCTCCATAGGTGCAGGACTTCACACTTCCCTTAAATAAGATTCCCTTAAATAAAATACAATTTCCTTAAATAATTAAGTTACACACATTTTACTTAAAAAAAATAAAATAAAAAAATTAAAAGACCTCTGAAACCTGCATGATGCTGTTAGACTGATTCAGTTAGAGTGAAGAAAAATGATAATGAGTACCTGGGCTAATTAAAGAAACGGATTACTCTGACCCCATCCAATAAACTTTTCTTAGTCCAGATATCTGGTGATTTCAGCATTCAATGTCCCTCATCACTCATGGTAGTAAGGAAGCTATTTCCTTTCCTAAATACAGGTCTTAAATTTAAGTCTATTTTTGAACTTCCTGTGACCAACAATAGTTAACAGTACTCACATCTAGAGAACAGACCTTTTGTAACTGTGAAAAGAAACAGCTGCTTTCAGAGACCAATTTCCACACCAACAAAGTTCTTATTTCTACTTTTAAAGTAGGGTGTCTTTCATTTCATGGATCTTTTAAACTTAAATATTTCACCCCTTATCTATGTTTGTTGCACTGTTTCTGGGCTCAGGTGCAGCAAATTGACATGGCCCAGTTCAAATGTGTTTCTAGTTAGAGTACAAAAATGAGACTGCTCTTCAGTCAGCATTTCCATCAATCTTTGTCCAAAATACTGATTAGATAAAAGATTGCTGAAAGGTGTATGTGAACACACAGAGAAACTCAGATATGTTAGAAAAAAATTCTTTACTATAGAAAATGAGGAATAGGGAGGATAGGGAGGCTGTGGAAAAGGTATCAAATTCAGCCTCCTAAGCAGAAAGTTGAGCTGGTATTAATCACCAATTTAGTTTTTCCAAAATAGAAAATATTTAAACAAGCGTAACACCTCCCCTACAGTTCATGAGTTCAAAGTGCTGTTCCCTAACAATGCTCAGTGCTACACTACAGTAGCATAGCAATAGGCACTTAAGTGCAAGATGCTTTCATTCACTCTTTTACCACCAAAAAAAGATTAAGACAGATAGGATAGAGTAGAAATAAAAAAGACCTACCTATACTCTTACCATTTGTTGTAGAGGGTTTATGCAAAGCTCTCTCTTGTGAGGAATTAAAAATTAAAAATTAGGGCACTCCTCCAAACAGATTAAGGACAATAGAAGCTGATTATCTCTGAATTCAAACCTGTAAAGCTAGCATGGATTCTCAGAGTTAACACAGGTACGGATCAAAATAACTGATTTAGCAACAGAAACAGTATCAGCTCATAGAATCTATCACCATTCTTGCAACACCTCAATATTAATATGCTGTCATTTGTAATTCAGTATGAAAAAAAGCAGCTAAGTACCTCAAAAGTGAAAGCATACAACCTACATGAGGCACCAGCTAAATTACAATTCAAGACACAAGGTGTAACATAGCAATCTGTCACAATGTAGGCTTGCATTAAGATATGCACAGCACCATGGCTTGAATAGATCCCTGAAATCATTAGAAAGACTGTCTCCCAGACATATGAAAATTTTAAGTTAGAATTTTTTTGTAGCCTGAAACACAATCACTGTGGAGGATCCATAAACAAGGCATGTTTCAATATCACTTGCCTGGTGGTGTGCCCAGAACTGATGCTGATAAAACACACCACCTCAAAGCAGCATATGTGGAAAGTCAAATGAAAGGCAGTGGACCTTCGTCTTTTTATTGGTCATAAAAAGCAGTGCTGTGGCTGTGCCCCCTTGACCTTTCACAGAGCAGGAAAAATATGACAGGTTGAAACACTTCTTTAGTGTTCAACCTTGCTCTGTTGCCTCTTGCTCCCTGGAATAAAACACACAAAGAGCAAGCAGGTGCCCATGCATTGTGTCTGTATCTTTCAAGTCTCTAAATTTTGACTCTATTGTTGTAGAGCACTTTGAATAAAATCCAATGGATTTTAGAGCACTTTAAAAATGATTGTCTTTCAAGCAATAAGCAATATTCAATCACCATAGCAACATAGCTACTGAGAGTCTATCTGAAGTGTCTACAGAAGTAACTGCCAGGAAGGCATGCACTATGTTCTAAGAAAGATCCATTTAAATAGGTAAGAAAAGAAAATCCATTAAAACTTTTGGTTTTATTTGCACAGCTACCCCTCCTCAAGGTGTTACAGTAAAACCAAATTACCCAATGACTTTACTTCATGCAAACAGACAGATGTTTTCTTGATGATACTAAAAAGTAATCTGGTCATACAAGTAACAAAATACATTCTGGAACATGTTTTATAATTATGTATATCTTTGTGTAGATATTTGTATTAAAAACAATATTTTAAGTAGAACTGCATAGAAATTATTTAGCTCTAACCCATTTAGGACTGATGAAGGGAACAAGTGGTAACTGGGAAAGTAGAGAGAAGTGTTTCATTCAAAAATGGCAGAAGCTAGGAAAAAAAATAAAATTATACAAAATTACAGAGAGTGACAAACAAAATTCATCAAAAATCTAATAACCATTAGGTTGATTTTCATCTAAGTTCATAATTCCTTTTTGGAAACTCATCAGAAATAAGATAATATTAAAAATATGATATTTTAGAAACACAACTTCAGATTCAATCTTTTGTAAGTCTTGCTTTTCTGAGGCATCATACAGCACTATGTTGTAAAGATTTTCAGCAGAGAATTGCTGAATTTAAATTATCCAGTGTACTGGCTTCCTTATTTGTTTCAAGTTAATTGTTGCCATGACATTTCTTAATTTTTCAGCGTCTTCATGGCACATAAATTGCTTTCTGTCAATGATTCGTTCATTTGCAACTGTGATGCATTCATTTCCTGTGCTGCACCATGCATTTATATTTCATGCCTGCACTTCTTTCCTCCTTTTTTTTTTTTTGTGGTTAAATTTAATGAATAAATTTTTTTCAAATGGCTAAGATTTTTTTTCTTCAATATCTCTGAGGAGGACTCAAGTCCTCTTTTTAAGAGATCTCATTTTTTTTCTCTGTGCCAATTTTTGAGTTTAATTTTTTTAAAATAAAAATTAACTAAATCAATTTATTCATTATTTTTCGTATTTCTGACTACTCAAGTTTATTATTCTTTTTTCAACATCAGGTCATAGACTAGTTCGGAGTTTTGCAAATTGCTGAGTAATTTCTGGGAGATAAATTATGTTTAATTTCTTTTTTATTTATGGAGTATGCAATATCCATAAGTCACTCAATGTTTAATTTAAGTTAAAGTAAATAGAAACCAACTTTTCAAAGCAATGTCCAAGATTCTGACTTCCATTACAGTTATTACTTTGGTAAACACATTAAAGGCTGCATTCATAAAATGTATGCTCTATCTTGCAATTAATTTTTAGTAGTGCTCCAAATGCATGAATTGGTATCCCATAGACAGCTCGAAAATGAGATTGATTAAGCAGCAGGATAGATGGTTTCAATGCATTTTGCTTTAATACTTGGGTTTAAATGATGGCAAAGCCATCAGAGTGATCACTTTAGGAATGGCAGCTTCAAACAAATGTACTTAGCATAATTGATTGTCTGTGTGACTCAGCTAATTCAAAAATTGATTATAAAATGCTAAAACAGCAATGCAATGATTTTTAAAAGGTGTTACTTTTTCTCTTTCCTTTTAACAGATTTTATTTAATGGACTGTGCGTTTCTTGGCAAGGACTCATAATGCAGATCAGTTTAGTGACTGGAAGACAGAGTCTAATTCTGCCATTTTGCCCTTAATGTGATTGTACCCACCTCCCAAGCAATCTCCGCCCATCAGCTGTGAGCTCTGGCATCAGACAATGTGCTGGGTTACTCACCAGACAACAAAAGAATGATATTATACGTTGTTTATTTAGAAACACAAGGTGAGAAAAAACTTTGAGCGCCTTCCCTCACTCCCCTGAAAAAAGCCAACTATAGAGCAGACTGTAAAATACATAAAGCAGAAGCTCTATTTTACAGACAGTGAAGCACTAGCACATTTTTATCAGTAATAAATAATAAACCAATAATAAATGAGAATTATGACCTAACTAAGGTTAGTTGCGCAATGTGCTGGAAATAGGTTTGGGAAAATCAAGAAGTGTCTGAGCTTGGAATAAACTGTGTGATCAAAACAGAAGTATGGTACAAGAAACCCATTTTCCATCTGGTGAGGAACACTTCAGACATCTCACTCATCACTGCCCAGAAGACGTATTTTGCTATACACTCAACACAGTTTGCCGGCAAGTCTCTCTCAGCAAGACCTAATTAACACCAAGGTCACTTCTAAAAAATAAAGTAATTTCTATGTTGTCCAGTGACTCTGGAAAATATGTTTGTGTTTAAAATTCAATCCCTTCTCTATACTGTCCTCATCGATGACAGTGAAAACATTACAGCATACTTGGAAATTGTTGAGCAGGCCCAAAGTCGTCACAAGGTTCTTGTCTAGGCTATGCCAACATAAAAATCTTAAAGGGTGGGTCAGGAGCTCTGACTCCATCATACATCACTAGGATTATGACCACCCTCATTTTATTCAAAGTTAGAAAATGAAAGGGGAAACAAGACACTGGAAAATTTAATTTAACAATGTTTGGTTTGTTGCCTCCAAAGGAAACTTTCCCTACTTAACAGACATTGCTTCTGTTAAATATCTGCTACGTACTCTGTGATTACTCAAGGAAAAGAAAGACCAGGATTTGTCCATAAAATAAAATTTTTTTAAAAAATCACAAAAGCCTGAAATACCACAACAGCCCTTTTTTTTTTTTTTGATAGACATAAAAATATCATATATTCTAAAGAGCAATTGTGTCAGCTATTTTGCAGGTAAAATTTAAATAATTACATTTTAGTGGCATTCTGGCTGCTCTGGGATGACATTCAACACTAGAGACTAGTACAATGCAACAGGCAAAATATTAAAGGAGTCCAAAAAATTGAGGCAAAACTCAAGCTGAAATAATTAGTGCAATTCAAAGTGCAAACTAAAGTACTGAAAAATATGTTGAATGATATGGCCTGAGTCTTTTTAGAATTAATCCAAGTTTTTAAAACCCTGTATTTGCCAAACAAGAAGATCTATGACAAAGACAGAAAAGTATCTTAATTGTGTGAATGCAGGCAGTGTTACTTTCAGACAGTGGAATATTACAGTCTTATGACAGCAATTTAAGGCATTTCACTGTTTATTTTGATATGAAAGTAATTGCCCATGTTTTTGTTACCTAAACTTCCTTAGCAAAAGCACAGGCAGTGTTCTATGTTAGGTCAGAATATCAGCCCGGAAGTTATGGGTTCTCTTGCTACAACACTGAAACAGGGAATTCTAAAAATGGGTCTACTTTCAAATGGTTAATATGATTGTTAGCATCCACCAGTGCAGAAACATCAACATGCACAGCATTATGGTACCCGGAAGGGTGGGATTCCATACACTGTCAATGTAACAATCAGACTTCAATAAACAAGAGAACATTTCAACAAGTGGAATGCAAAAGAAAATGTTAGATTCAGGAAGTAGATTTTAAAGCATTTCATAAAAGCTTTATTTTGAAGGGTTTTTCTTTGTAAACCTTTTGCTGTTGAGGAAGTATAGAAGAAGAAAAGCAAGAAAGGACATCTATACCTATGATTGGTTTGCATGGCAGGGTTCTGGTAGGAGAGGAGCTATAGGGGCAGCTTCTCTGAGAAGGTGCCAGAAGTTTCCCCTGCTTCTGATAGAGCCAATTCCAGACAGCTCAAATGTGGACCTACCACTGGCCAAGACTGAACCCACCCGCAATGGTAGTGACATCTCTATGGTAACATTTTTAAGAAGGAAAAAAGTTACTGTGAAGAAGTAATTGTGGCCAGAGAAGGGAGGAGTGAGAATATATGAGAGAAACAACTATGCGGACACAAGACAGGGGCAGTGAAGATTGAAGGGGAAGGAGGTGCTCCAGGCATTGGGGCTGAGATTTCCCTGCAGCCCATGGTGAAGGTCATGGTGAGGTAGCTGTGCCTCTGCACCCCACAAAGATCCATGGGGTAGCAGAGATCCACACCAGAGCAGGTGGATGCCTGAAAGGAGGTTGTGACTCCTGGTAGGAGCTGTGTACCCACAGAGAGAGGATCTCACTCTCCCGCAGGTTTGCTGGCAAGATTTGTGTCCCCCTGGGAGACCCACACTGGAACAGACAGCTTCTGAAGGACCTCACCTCGTGGAAGGTACCCGTGCTGGAGGAGTTCATGAACAACTGCAGCTTTTGGGAAGGACTCACACTGGAGGAGTTAGTGGAAGACTGCCTCCCATGGGAGGGTTCCCATGCTGAGGCAAGGGAAAGACTCCTTTCTCTGAGGAGGAAGAAGCAGCAGAAACAACATATGATGAACTGACCATAACCCTTCCTCCCTGTCTCCTTGGGCAAATTGTGGGGACGAGGCAGAGAATTGGGAATGAAGTTAAGCCCAGGAAAGAGGGAGACACAGGGAGGAAGGTGTTTTTAGGATTTGTTTTACTTCTTATTATCCTGCTCTGATTTTGATTGGTAATAAATTCAATTAATTTTCCTAAGTCGAATCTGGTTTGCCCATTAATGAGTGATATCTCCCCACCCTTATCTCAATTCATGAACCTTTCATTATGTTTTCTCTCCTCTACCCAGCTGAGTGATAGAGTAACTTTGGTGGCTACCTGGTCTCCAGCCAGGATTAAGCCACTACAAAACTTAAGAAAAACAATGTATGTGAATTCTGAGATGGATGTGAGGAAAAGAGATCCCCTTGGATGCATGCAGAGAAGATTTTGGGAGCGAAGAAAATAACAGAGCAGAGAAATAGGCGAGGGGATGTTTTGTGGATTCTTAAAGGAAACAAGAATAAAATATTTATTTCAGCATTCAGTGGAGACTCAAGTTTTAAGATGGTGCTGTATACAATCACTAGCATATTTCCAACAGAACTTGCAAGGCAGCAAAGAAAGAACAAGGAACAACCACAGCAAAAGTGATAGTACGGGCCACACAGGTAAGCTATAAATCAGCTTCCTTGGTGGGAAAAAAGCAAACAAAAAACCCCACAAACATGACTATGTTCCTTTTTCTGTGCTGTGAGGGTGTTGAGGCACTGAAATAGGTTGCCCAGAGAAATTGTGGATGTCCCCCCCTCCATCCTTTGTGGTGTTCACGACCAAGATGGATGGGACTTTGAGCAACCTGGTCTAGTCAAAGGTACCACTGCCTATGGCAGGGAGGTTGGAACTAGATGATATTCAAGGTGCCTTCCAACCCAAACCAATCTATGTTTCTGTGAATACATTATCATATTATATATATTATTATTAATTATTATTATTAATAATAATAATACCACTCTAATATAATATTCTAATTAGAATGTTCTAGTTTATATTATTATATTTTATTCTAAAAGTATTTTAAAACATATTTTTTCAGAATAATCATTTGTCCTTTTAAATTAATTTTAAAGCATTTAAAATAATTTTTGAGCTAGGCAAACAATTTTCCTGTTTTTTCCTTTGTTCAGACTTAAACCCCTTTTACAATGTTCCTGTTTCTTGCCAGTCTGCAAGGTCTGTATGACATCCTTGGACTTCAGTGAAGAGTTTTTCATTTAATTCAGTAAGGAATTAAGGGATAGAAATATTTATAAAGAAATTAATATTATTTTCCTCTGTTCTACCATTCTGAGTCTCCTGAAAAAGAGCATGTATTATAAAAATATAAAAGTGCACCTTATACTTCCTAGCTATTTTCAGTACTTGACAGTAAAAGATAAAATTGTCTATAGGGAAATACATTAAAATTATGTGAAGCTTTAGATATCTGAATGTATTTACTTGATAAGCCTCTGTTTGTTATTTCATTACTGAGAGTAGAAAGTGTTCCTGTTTTATGGCTCTATTGAAGTTTCAGAAATTTAAACAAATTGTGTTTTTTCCTTTCTATGATCATATAATTTATCAAGCCAGGGCCTTGCCCAGTTTATTACATTATTTTTCCATGCATGAAAATCCATTTGCTGCTCTGCTTCTTATTGAAAATGGTAATTTCCTGGGTGGATGCACATCTGTTATTATGTCAGAGTCCAGTATGATGAGCCTGAGTGCAAAACCTGTTCTCAATGACACTAGAGCAATAGTAATATTCTGTTTCTAGTTTAATGAAACAAAATGAAGGAAATAAATAAATAAAACCTTTGCAACACTGGATGATTTCTACTCTTTTCATATAATTAAGTTTCTTTTTCAGTAATTGAATCATGAGAATCATTTAGGTTCAAAAGGGCTTTTAAGATCATCAAGTCCAATCATAGACCCAATACTACCAAGTACACCACTAAGCCATGTCTCTAAGTGCCACATCTACACTTCCCACACTCAACCACTGCCCTGGGCAACCTGTTCCAATGCCAGACCACTCTCAGTGAAGAATTTTTTCCTAATATCCAATCTAAACCTCCCTTGGTGCACCTTGAGACTTGTTCTATCATTTGTGATTTGTGAGAAAAGACAGACCCTCACCTCACTACAACCTCCTTTCAGGTAGTTGTGAAGAATGACAAGGTCTCCCCTGAGCTGGTAGCCATCAAAAGTTATTCCTATTTCTATATAGGAAAATATCTGAAAATATGTTGTTAACCTATAGTACAAATACTGTGGAGAGTAGATTCTGCTGGACTAATACAGACACCGAGTAATTTAGGTTGAAAGGGACCTCTGGAGATCCTGCTGTCCAACCTCCTGCTCAGAGTATGAACTCAAAGGCCTTCTCCTCTTTAGTATCGAACATCTCCAAGAAATGAGATTTCACAACCTTTCTTTCTGCCATCATAATGCACTCTCACAATATTGTTTCACATTCCTCAAGGATCCTTTAACAGGAAGGGCTCTAAGAATAAGACTCTTGAATCTCAAACATGGAAAAAATTACTTAATGAATCAGATAGACAATACACTAACACAATGACAGAGGCTCAATCAATCATAATTTTGCAGAAATTCCCTGGACCAGGGAGAAAACAAAAAAAGAAAATTAAGCTCCTTTATATGTAAAAAATTTGTGTCTGTGCAAATGTGTTAGGAGGACAAAATAAATTTTAAAAAGCTTCTTAAAATTAATGAAACATTTGTGTAAGCAGCTTTCCGAGAAGAAATCATAGAATCATAGAATATCCTGGATTGGAAGGGACCCAACAAGGATCATCAAGTCCAACTCCTGGCCCTTCAGGACATCCCCAAGAATGACACCATGTGCCTGAGAGTTCTGTGCAAACGCTTCTTAAATTCTGTCAGGCTTGGTGCTGTGACCACTTCCCTATGGAGCCTGTTCCAGTGTCCAACCATCTGTTATGGTTTTAGGCAGGTGGGCCTAAATTTAGGTTTTAAAGTTCAGACTAGGCCTGAAAATTGTCAGCTGACACTTTTGGTGAAAAACCTTTTCCTCATATCTAACCTAAACCTGCTCTGACACAGCTTCATGCAGTTCCCTTGCATGCTGTCACTGATTTCCAGAGATTACCTCCACTTCCCCTCATGAGGTTGTTGAAGACTGCAATAAGGTCTCCCCTCAGTCTTCTCTTCTCCAGGTTGAACAGACCAAGTGACCTCAGCTCTCCTCACATGGCTTCCCCTCAAGGCCCTTCACCATCCTTGTGGTCCTCCTTTGCACTTACAGCTTTATGTCCTTCTTATGTTATGGCACCTATAACTGGACATAGATATCTATTAAAGAAAATGTCATTCTTTCTGAAGTCAAGAAAGCTTCCAGATTAAAGAAAATAAATGCATTTCCATTTGTACCATTGCAGTAAGTGTTAATCCAATTTATATTTCATTTTCACAGACTTTACTATTTAGTAAGAACCAGTACATTCAAAAGCAAAGTTACCTTCAGTAATTTACAGGGAATTTTTTAAAGAACACTAACACCAAAAAGGATCTTCATTTTGTTGTATTTCCTTCTATTCCTTCAGAAATTCAAAATGACAGGAGTCATTTCTAGAGGTTTCTGTACAAAGCCATGTTTTGGACAGAACATGAAGCTCACAAGTATGTAACAAGTCATAGAGATGAATGAAAATGTCTAAAAAACAGAAGGTTAACTACAACAGCTCACAATCTTGCAGCCCTGCAGTTGCTTTCAGCAACCCACCAATTAGTCTTAATAAGACAGCATGCATCCCATGGGGAAATATAGACAAGAATAACTGACAGCATGCACCTGCTTATATACAGAAGAAGAACACCTACCTGTATCAAGGAGAACATTTGAAAGTGTTCAAGCTGGAATACTGTGTCCCCAGAGTGCAAAGGAACTTTCATTTAGTCTTTGATATTGAGCAGCAGTAATTTCCTGTATGAACATAGAATATATTTTTAATTACTGCAAAAATTTTTACACTAAGCTAAAAAACATTAGCTTGCTAACAAGTACAGTTTTGTCAATAGTTTTGAACCTAGACTACATTCTAATGCTGATCTTAAAAGATTTTTTTTTTTTCAGAATAAGGTAAACTCATCCTGTATGATAACACTGTTTTTCCTCCTACAGCAGAAGTATAGGGAATCCATAAAGAGTTTGGAAAATTTTATTTTACACTATAATAGGAAACTATGAATGAACTTTTCCACAGCATGTGAATTTGGAAGCCAAGTGCTCGATAGGAAACCATGAAACATCAAGTTGTTCTGGGAATTGTGATGTTAACATGATGCAGAGCATCCTCTCTGAAGTATACTGCTCCTGGTTTGTTAAAGTTAGTATCTGAAAAGTTACTTCCAATACATATTGTGTATTCTTTTGGTTAGATGGACTCATGTTCTCAGACTAGCTTCTTCAAAACAGAGGAGAATCATCATACCTCTTGTATCCTCTGACAACGTCTTCAGTTATTCTGAAGAATTTAACTTTCTAGTATAGCTTTTCCAAATAAAGATAGAATATTATCTACTCTTTAACACTTAGAAACACATAACTTTGATCTTTATATGTTCTCTGATTGAAATACTAACTTTATAAGTAGTCAGGTCACTCATCTTTTTGCTTTTATTGTTATGTATTTTCTCAATACCCTTGCAATTCACTTTCATTTCACTGCCTGTAAATATACTCCTGCAAATCCATAACACTTTCTGCCAAAAGACATGAATTCAGGTTATTCTCGTGATAACATTTGTATTGGTCTTACTGTAGCTAGAAAAGCACAAAATTTGGCACAGCTGCTTTTATCCTTTGTTTCAACACATTGTCACTTCTGTCAAGCAAAGTACAGATGACAGTAGTATCTGAAGACTTTATTGAAAGATTAATGGGCCCATCTGCCAGTATGTTTGTCAAATGCTAGATTGAATATTGGTATCTACAAAGCATCTCAATACATTGAAGTTTGTCTTCACTGTACACCAAAGGGAAAGAAAAGAATTCTAACAAAAAGGATCCTGCCATCAAACAAAAAAAAAAAGGGTACTTTCCAGTATCACTTATTAAATCCAGAAGAAAATAGTAAAAAAAATCTGAGAATGTTAAAGCATAGTGTAGTAGTTTGGCCTAGATAGGCCTTAGTTTTAGTTAGGCCTAGATCAGGTCTTAATTTGAGTAAGCCTTGGTAGGTGCTACGTAGATTAGGAGGGACAGGTGTGACCTGACGTAAGCAACCAGATAGTTCATGCCAGCTGACATCAGCTCAAGTATAAAAGCAAGTGTAGGGAGCTGCTTGTCTCTCTTCTTTCATGGCCACTGTCTGGAGAGGATGTGCTGTGTTGCTCTGGCAGGACTGGGTCAGGTGCTACCCTACCACTACTTCACATCTATTTTATCTTGGGAAAGTAAACATTTTTATTATTAGGTTTTCCCTCTTCTCCTGTTTGGCTATCTCTTGGAGAGGTTAGCCCTTATTGGGGTGTTTGGAGGGGTTCAGTTTTGCTATTTGGGTGGGGAGGTGGAGGATTTTTGTAATCTTTTACTCTTGTGTGGATGTGATAAATTGCATTTTGCTTTTAATTTTCCTGTGTAAATATATAAACTTTTCCATTTTGAGTTTCGGTTTTCAGGTTTTTTCCTCCCTTTCCCTTGGGGGGTCCTCTGCGTCACTGTAGTGAGTACCTGGCTTTTTGCCAGGTCAGCCCTTACACATAGTGCTAAGACCTTTTGCTTCAGGAGTGTTTCAGTTGCAGAAATGGACTTTCAGGAAGAGGGAGTTGAAACTATTAAAGCTGCTGCGGAGACCTCCCTGGTGCACAGAGACAGCTGAGGTCTCGCAGCTGCTCAGTTCCTCCCATTCCACCCCATGGACAAAGTGGGTTAGTTGAGACCTGCTCTGTTTCGTTCACTGGGATCCAGAGGCTGCAGGAAAACAGCATTTTAGAAATCAGCATCTTCAAACAAACCTGAGGCAACGAACAGTGAAATATTTTCTCTGGTTCCATGTGACAGTTCAGTGATTTCCCTACAGATCTTCTGAAAGTCAGTTCTACCTCTCAGAGAACTGGGAGCCTAATTCCCTCTTGTCCTCCAAAAGTTCCCTGTCTTGCACCACACTGTGCCATTATCACACAAAAAAAAAACAAATTAGGTCCTTTGCTGCAAATATTTAAATTCCCCATAATTTCAAGACAAAAAAGTGAAAAGATAAAATACAATTATTATCAACAGGTTCTTTCTACCATAATAATGTTTCTACTGTCATTATGTCAAAATAAGTTTCCTAAGTCAAGGAAATACTGTACTCTTTCAATGTACAATCACAATGATAATAATAAACCTGAAGTGTAAAGAACTTGAGTGTGCAAATACTCTAGCCTAATCCTGTATGATACTGGTGTTGCAAATAAGTACACTATGCAGTTTACAAGGTAGCTATTTGAACATGGAAACTCTGATTAGAGGAAATTATTTTAAAAATCATGTTACTAAGGGAGGAGGAGAAAATAAAGACTTAGTTTAAATTTTCCCTTATAATACACTTTGAATGTAACACCTTTAATCTCCAGGCATTTACTTTTAAGAAAAACAGGCAGAGTTCTTGCTGAATCAGGTGGTACACTGCTCTACACCTGACACAGGAGGCTCACCAGCTCCTCTTAATCAAACAACTGCATGAAAACTAGCTACTGAGAAAAGTCAAGAACTGACTGAATTACCTGCTATGGCACAAAAAGTATCCAGTATATAGTATACAACACAGCTGAGACAAGGAGAAAGATATCTATCATCTCAGTGCTCAGTTTGGGCTATTAATTTATAAACTCTGTCTCCATAACCCTTCATTTATTGCTAGTGGAAAGTGGTAGAGTTCCCTAGGGACATACTCAGGGCTTGTAAGTCCAGCTGTTCTCCAATGTGCTGCCTCAAGGAGACTCTCTCTCTTCATTGACAGCAGGGGTAAATGAGACTACCTAATCTACAAGCTTAGATGCCTGCAATAAAGAATCCTCAAAATCATAATAATGAAAAATTGAGCTACTTCAGTCTCTCTTAACTGTAGATATATTTCAATCTTAACACCAATGAACTCTCTCCCCCTTTGAACAGACTTCCTTCCAAAGTTCTACTGGCATTTTTGCTTTGTCCAAACAGCATTTATCTGAGGGTCACTTTTCTTGACAGATAAAATGTAACATGCCTTCATCTACTACTTCTCTGGAGTTTTGATATCAATCAAGCCAATTTTCAAGATACACTTTAATGAACTGAAAAAAACTAAGCGTCAAAAATGTTGGGTTTTTGTCCATCATCATATTTATTATACAGGCTTAAACTTCAAAGGGATATCATCATAAGCATTTAATTTTGATCCTGTACTCTTAGGTGTGAACTTTAGGTAACGAAAAGTATAGAACTGAGTCCTAGTAAACTGATAGCAGTTTAGACAATGAACTGGGTTCAGTGAAGTACTGTGTCTTTAAAGAAATTTAATTGCTTGGAATACAAATGATTTTATGCATTACTACCCAGATTCTCATTTTTTTTCTGGAATGCTTCAGAGAGTCAAGAAAGTTCTCAGTTTAAAAGATTTTTCATTATTGGTTTGGACGATTTAATGTAATTTTGGGACTATGAGCTCTGGGATCCTATGTGAAATAATGCCTTTGGGTATTTATTAAGACTGCTTGAGAAGGTCCAAGAGACTGAAATAATTCACAGGAGTGTTATTTTGATAGTGCTAGCACTTAACATTTATCAGAGAACTAGTGCAGTAGTCCACCACCAAGAGTAGTTCTCTCCTACATTTTATAGAAATCAAACATCTTTTCAATATCTTACATTAAAATCTCATCAAGAATACTGTGAAACCAGCTTAGAGTTTTCCAGTCAAAATGTTATGAAACCACACAACAACGCATTTGCTCACTATGTGATATATTACTGCGAAAGAAGTGAAAATTGTTGAGAATAAATTGGATCACATTTTGTTTCTCTGCTCAGTTAGTACATAGTTACAGAAAAGAGCAATCCCAGAGAACATACTGGAGAACATAATTTTCCTTAATTATTCCTTAACTAGCCTGCAGAGGTTGATCTTGAGGTGAAGGCAGTAGACTCCCACAGCCTAATATTTAAATAGTTGTTTTATTTCCTTTCAATTGTAATTTTTTCCTGCCAGCACTTATAAGTAAAGTTTATTATTCATAAAATGCATTTACATTTTTTATTAGGAGCCAACAAGGCCTTTTCAGACCATCCTAACATGGTCTGGAATTCACAAATATTCCCTTTAAGCTCTCTTCATAGACATTTCCAGGAAGCAGCAAGAAATAATTTTAGAAAAAAAATTGAAAAAACCTCTAAGGGAGTACTTTAAACATGCCTATCTACTCTTCTGAGAAAAATTATGATCCTGCCATTAGGAAAAAGAGTCTGAGGGTTCACATATCAAATCAACTGCAAAAACAACTTTCATAGAGTGCAAGGAACCCATGATAGTTCTTCAAAGTAGTAAAATACCCAAGTATAAACTTTCAAGTTTACAGTTCAGTACATGGAAGAAACTATAAAAAGAAAACAATACAAGAACAAAATCACTTCTATGTCTGAATTATTTTTTTAATGAGGCAATTTTCTCACGTAGGAAGTGTTTTGAATATCAAAATCTGTTGAGCAAGGAGCTTAGCAGTCAACAAGTGGCTCCTGTGGAATGGAAAACTTATTTAAGGGTTATAAATTAAATATGGAACTGCTTTTGTTTGCACTGATGATGTTGTTCTCTTCAGTGATTATGAATGAGGCTGAAACAGAGACTTTTTTTTTTTCTGAAACAACAACATCTAATTTCAAAATGTCCATTATGACAAACCAAGGGCAGAAGAATTCACTTATGCGCTCAGCATATGTCAAGGAACATGTGACAAAACAGCTTTCAGACAGGTAACAGATGGAGGATACCTTTATTTCCCTACAGTTGATTTGCATCCTCTTTTTGCCCATGAACTTAAAGTTTTGAATCCATTAGCTGATAGTATAACCCTGTGAAATTCACGTTTTTGGTACTGTTGGTGCAAGACTCAGAAAATTTTCATTTGGATGCAGTTATGTATTATAGAAAATTATTTTACTTACCCTGATGTAAAGTTTGGATCTTATATGGCAGCATATTAATAGTGTGACCTATCACAATTTAATAACAGGTTCCACTAGATGATGGAGCTCTGTGATAGTCAGTCAGTCACATGAAAAGGGTAGATTTTCTCAACCCTTAGTGTGGGGAGGTTTCCTTGACCCTTAACGTTTGATTGGGCTGTCTGTGCCCCAGGAAAGCCAAGACCCTTGTGTCCAACCAGTCTGTCAGCATCCCATTATGGGACCCTTCACTGAACAGTCCTGCTGGATTGGAGGGTGATTCAACTGCCCTTTCCAGAGAACTAAGCCAACAGCATAAGGGAGATCTTCAGTGGGTGTTCCTATTTTATTTGAGTGTGTTATGCTGCCGGCAACTGCCAGTGCCCATGAAGGACTCACACCAAGGGTTTACAGAATACCCTTTATCAATACAAAATTTTGACAGGTTAAGGTCTGAAGATTGTGGTAATAGTATCTGTCAGCAAAAACATATTTAAAACAATACACAGACAAGTTCTAATCTCAATAAAAGTATTCAGCTCACGTAGAGTACAGTTCTTACCCAACAGGCATCCCTATGGGGGTAGAAGACAGATTCAGCTCATTGACTGATTTCAGTAGTTATGATGGAGTCTTCCTTCCCTTTTCCCCTATTCTCTACTTACCTTGAAAGTATTTCTTTATGTTTAGGTGGAGTAATATTAGTCATAAAGACCTTTGTTACTGATTGGTGTAAAATTCTCTCTCTTTGCTTTTAAAGATACAGTCAAAAAAATATAGAGCAAGTACCCGGGTGGGGGGTGGTTGCACCTTGGAGGCTGGTAACTTTGGGATGGAGGTGTTCATTAATATAACAATTAGGCTTTAATAAGCCAAGTTCATCTGAGGAGAGAGATTTCACCACAGTTGCTGGCTCAGCAGCAGGACATGTCCCATCTCCCATGGGTGACAGTGTAGTTTACCATCCAAGGATTTCCACCGTGTCTCCACTCCACTCCACCCTCCATTCCATCCCTCTTATCAAGTGCTTGCTGTTGTATGGGGAATCATCACAGAGCTGTCAACTGCATTCCATTCAGTGAGTAGCAGCTGCATTTTACCCTATAATTTCTGTACCATAATAACTTCTGCTAGGATGTGAATACAACTTCTCAGTTTCCTCTAATTTTTACCCCAGCCATCTTCCCACACAGTCTCAATTCAACATGTACTGTACAAGCCGTCTCTATCAGCTCTGTGTGTCATACCCAGGTAAGGATTAACTGTGCGTGCTGCAAACTCATCAATAGAAAGTCATCCTGCATCTCAAAGTGTAGTATTACCTGTCATGTACAATCCTGCACTAATTCAAAGTGGCTAAGGCAAAGTCACCTTCAGAGCTCCTGAGCTAATACCTTGAGCTCCAGGGAACACAGTGGTCAGCATAGGAACAATTCAGTGTGGCTGGCACCCAGTTAGGCATATCAAATTCAGCCAAAACTAAGTTCACCTCTAATGAAAAGCCTTTAATGGCCTAAGGAACAGAAAGAACTACAAAAGGTTATTCTTGAGCATCCTGGATTAGATCCCTTCTTTTTCAAAGCTGCTCTGATAGGTTCAACTCCATACAAGTTTACCTCTATTTTAAATAAACGCAGTTGCAAAGTACAACTAGTCAAAACCATGTGTGAAACAGAAAGGGTCAGTTCAGAGGACAGCTGAATAAATGACTCATCTGGATGTTTGCAAAACATGGGCACAAGCGTTTAAAGTAAGCCTGTAGACAGGCAAAGGTAGGTTATTGCTGGAAGAGAGTAGGCTGCTGTGTTGGCACATCAAAATGTGATCCAGGCTACACACACTTGGGTTTTGTATGTCCTGCAGCAGATCTGGTGCAATGGTGGGCTATACTGAGTATCTTGTTGCAGCAGAAGAATTAAATGTATTGCAGAAGGATTGCTCAGAATACTCTGGCTGCTATACAGCTGATGTTTGACCAGCATAGGAGCCTGTCCTCATATGGTTCAAAAATGGAAACTCCAATGTTTAACATTTGCTCTAAGCATTTCACAGACAAAAACTATTGAGTTTATACAAGTGTCCTGGGCCTGCAAAGCTTCACATTATGATGCAGCAGCTAATCTGCCCTGATCAGAGCATTTGAAATTATGCTAATGTTATTCCAAATTTCAGGGAAAGTTAGTGGCTCAAAATATCTGAAAAATATAGGGCAAGCACCAAGTAGCACAGACTTCCTGTCTCTTCTGCTTATGAAGGCAGAAAGTAATGCCTGTGGTCTCCTCAGGATTTCCTCCCTGCTCTTCCTCACCAGTCTCAAGTCTTCTATTCAAAATACAGTTGTTATAGAAACACTGAAAAAGCCTTACATAGATGAAACAAAAAAACCAAGAACTAAAATAATTGTATGCTTTGCATATAACTATTAATTGAAATGCTTTTCATAGTTTTATTGAAAAGATCAGAAGAGTATATGCCAAAACACCAACACTCCCATGTTTAAAGCTCAACATTTTTACCTTTCACACCTTTGCAAACACAATTGTTGAAGACAAAGATGAAAGACTATATTGTGTGCCTGACAATTCCATTGCCTTACACAGATCAAGTTACAATGCTCTGTTTCAATTAACATTTAGTTAAAAAGCCCATCTAGGACAGAGAGAGAAAGCAGTTTCCTGAACACAGATTTTCAGAGCTTCCTCCTTGCCAGAACCTTCCATTCAGGATCAGTCAGCTGGGCCTCTGAGGGGCAGCACCTGCTCCTGACATTATGCATATGGTTACACAGATACTGGAAAAAACTATTGGTGAATCTATTAATTAGGGTTGAAAAGCAGGTGAAGAACACCTGAAACATTAGCTGTGAAATGTTTTATTGTGATCAGTTAATCATTTTGAAAACAGTAATTTTGCATGAAGTATGATCTACTAGGCAAACCAAAACTAATAACAAATAACAATGCCCACCTCCAATGATTTAAACAATTATCTGAATGCTCTCAAAAGAAGACCATAAAGAAAACATTTGGAAGAGAAAAGATAAAATGTTTGGGGTTTTCGCAGCAAGTAAATATACACCCTTATTAAAAAATCCCACTAAACCCAACCAAATAACAATGAAAAAACCCCATAAACTACAAACCAGAGATGCCTTTATTTATTTCAAGAAAAATTATGTCACCAGAACACAGACAAGAACATCTGATATTTAGAAAAGGTTGAACAGTATTTCTCAGGAACCGTGCTGCTCAAGTGTTACCATACATCTTAGTCAATGTACATGTGGCCACTCTTTACTCACTGCCCATCCTAAATACTGCCTTCCCAGATCTCAGAAAAGAATGCCATAGACATTGCTCCCCTTAGAGGTGCCAGTACTTTTTCATTGCCTTGCCATGTCCCCTGCCCCTGTCAGTCACTCCTGAATCTCTCCCTCAGTAAAGGCAGAGTTCCTTTATCACCAACGAGATACAATAGATCTAGAATTTAAAACAACACACAAACCCAGACTGAACTAACAAATTCAAATCTGCCACCAAAAAGAATGTCCAGAAAACACCAGCACCCCATTCTCTTGATCCCTATCTGTCGTGTTTTGCTCTAGCTATCCTTCTCCATTAACAGACCTTGCCTGGAAGAACAGAATAGAAATAAATCAAGATGTTCTAATGTTGAGAATCATCTCTTTGTGTGCATGAAGCCTGTGGGCGTTTCTTCCTGTGCCTATTGTGAGATAAAATGTATCACAATCTGCATAAGACCCAGGCACTCAGCAATAGGACAAGGGGGCACGGGCTTAAGCTCTGCCAGGGGAAATTTAAGTTGGATATCAGAAA
>JAWWLZ010000139.1:51174196-51207102 GCA_035041345.1 Poliocrania exsul | reverse complement strand
GTAATCAGGCATTGGAATGGGCTGCCCAGAGAGGTGGTGGATTCACCATCCCTGGAAATTTTTAAACACAGATTGGACGTGGCACTGAGTGCCATGATCTAGTAAATGGACTGGAGTTGGGCCAAGGGTTGGACTCGATGATCTCGGAGGTCTTTTCCAACCCAATCGATTCTATGATCCTATGACTCCTGTCTCTAATACAAGGAGGCACAAGACCTTCACGGTAGGAGTGTTTTCTTCTCTTTTTTTGCCACCTTTACCCTTCCAAATCAGATGGGACTGGGTTTGAAATCCCCACAAGCTGAGCATCTTCCTGTCAGATGGGGGAAAATTGCAAAGAACATGCACATGATGCTATAGATTTCTTCAGTCTATGAGTAACCCAAACAAAGCACCTGCTCCCTTCACAGAACACTTAATGAGTGAGTCTCACTCTATTTAGGATAGTCATAAGCTCTGTTTGCAATTTTTTTTAATATTACTAATAAGTTTATTACCTGTTACTAATATTCTAAAGTGGGCTCAATTTGAGGCAATATTCTCTTTCATCAGGACCACTTGTCTTATAAAAACTGTGCTTGAATAGTCTCATTAGTATTAAAGCTGTAGCATTCATCAGCTGCAAACAATACCCCAAGTCCCAATGTTGGTATTACCAAGCCATGATTTGGAATAGATAAGGATTTAAAAAATGTGCTCCTTGACTAATTCATAAATGAAGCTGGATAACTGAAGAGAAGTTGACATTAAAAAAGCAGCCTTCAGAAAACATGCCAGGCTCTTGTTGCTCTACGGGGAAATATTCTGCATGACTTAAAAAAGCTTGTTTATCAAGGTAAATATGTCAAGAATGAGTTATTCAAACATAGCCTGAAAACAATACAGCTTTTAAAAAAAATCCACTTGAGGTACTGCAAGGACTCTTACCCAGAGAAAACCATTCAGAATGCCATACAAACAACAAATAGTAAGTTGTAAAATGATATAAGGAAAAATAGCAATAATAATGACAAGGGCAGATACACAATTGTGTTTAGAAACAAAAACACTAGTAAAAACTGAGTCCAGAGGGCCTACACTTTGATTTTCCTACCTTCCTACCTCCTTTCTGTCTTGACAATTCCACCACTGTCACTACCACCATTTTGTAGCTTTATCCTTTCCTTCTCCTCCTCCCCACACATGATAAATCAATCTTTCCCTTGCACCTTACACCTCCTCCCATAACATACCTGCTGTCATCTGACTTGGGAGGGAGAGGAGGAACAATCAGAGAACAAAAATAGTCTAGAAAGTCAGAAAGGGGTCTGGAAGGCTTTGGGAAGCCTGTTGGTGGGAATGAGAAAGCTGATGCTGGCAGCAATCATAGTTCCACCTATTCCTCCATGGCAGGAGCATTTAAACTTCCTTACCTGTGTGCCTACTCTCTGATTCAGCCAGCCTGAAAAAGAACAAACAGTCAATCATTTTCAGTAACATCCTTTAGACTCTAAGCAGTGGCCTGCTTTCCCTAAAAGCTAAAGCTACATGCTTTCTCTGGATGTTGTAAATTCCTGGCTGAAGATCAACACCAATACCCTCATACTTGTTACCTTATTTGGGAAATACAACTTGGAAGATACTAGCCTTTTTTTTTTAATTATAGTTATAAATTTTATCCCAACAACTTTATAATTTTGACAACACAACTGTCAATACTTGAATATAGAATGTGCAAGCACATGCAGATATTCTTGCATCTGATTCTACATGCAGCAAATCTAGAAAATCAAAGCACCAGCATTTGATTTAACGGGGAGAGCAAAAAAAAAATATTGCTTTCACTTCAATATTAATTTGCCCTGAATTAATATAATGTAACCTGAAGCGTGGTCATGCCAGAACCTTAAATTGAAGCTAACAGGCTTTTATTCAAACTTATTTTAGTAGTTATATTATTTTCCATAGTCCAACAAGCAGCTATAACTTTCCCAAAGCATGTTTTTGGCCAGTCAGAGCTGAGTGGTTTTTTTAAATACCAGCTTCCTAATACTTTCATCTTCTTCAGTTTGGATAGTCCTAAAATGCCAGCTCTGAAGTTTGAGATCTCTAATGGAGGGCAAAAAGACACAGCATATATAAAGCAAACATGTACCTCTATTGATGACTGCTTTCATCAGTCAAATGCTGATAAAATATTTGAGGCCAATCCCTCAGAAATCATAATTTTTAACTCCAACAATTATAGAGAGTATGTAATCCCTAGATTTAGGATAATGACAACGTTATTCTCTAGGAAAATCTTTGCAAAAAGTTCATTGCATTAGAAAACACTTCATAGAGAGCTTGAGAACTAATTGATTGCAAACAGGATAATCCAATATGCCCCACTACTTTCTCTGAAAATGGACAAGAATCAGGCAGTGGTTCATTGAGTCTTTTTGCAGAGCTAAAAAACAGTTTGGAATTGGCTAGAAAGCAGTGTAGGAGCCTTTTTAATACAAGGCTCTTCCAACCCATCCTCACGAATAAAAGGATCTTTAGGATTACAAAGGCAAATCTGATTTTCATGTTGCAGAACAAAACTTACTTCTACTACATGAACTACAGTCTAGGTATGAGATGGCTTTCTTTCACTTTCTGTATTTCAGATTTAGACCCCTAAGAAATATCTTCAGGGGTATCTTTTTGCCTTTTAGTTCTTTCCTTCTCCCTCTCAGACATCACATTTTAGAAAATGTCATCATCTCAGATTCAATCTATCCAAACATTACCTTTTCTAGCTTAACAATTCCTCTCTTCTTTTTACCTTTTCTAAAGCATTTAAAACCTCCACTGTCCTTTCTGTCTCTCAAGATCTGCCATAGAAACAAGCAAGTAAAAACTTTCTTGAATACATGATGAAAAAAAAGAAGTATTTTGAGTTACCACTATTATCAAAATAATGACATAAAATATGTCCCTTCAGTCCTTAGGCAATATATTCTGGAATTTTGAAAGGTTTGCCCCAGAAAAATAGCTTAATACTTACCCTAATTTGGCAAGCAAAAAAGATCAGGTCATAGAGAAATTTTGTCCTTCTGATGAAAAATAATGCAAAACTCATCCTCCTAATTAAAAATTAGCTGTCATTTCTCATTCACAATAGTTTCAACTGAGAAGAAACTGTTCCTTCTACATCAGGACTTAAGGGAATATCTGGCATCCACCCACAAATATAAATCAAAAGTGGCTATTTGAAAAACCCCTTCATTATTACAGAGATTTCCAAGTATTGCAGCTAGTAGTAGAATCAAAAGGATATATATGATGGCTAATATACTTTAAAAGTAAGATATGGGCCTTTCCTTCACTAGCCAATAAGGTCTTTTTCAGCTTCCTTTGGTTGTTTTTCCTCCAGTTGCTAACTTCTAAATTAAATTACGAATTTATAATAATACTGGTTCATATCAAGTTACTTTCTCCTCAACCTCTTCTTCTTCCTCTTCTCTAGGATTTGTTTTGTAAATAAGGTTTATTTCTTTTATAAGCTAGTTTATTTTTTAAACAGCATGGTTTTCCCTTCCAATTATTGAACTGGGGCTTTGTGGTCATCTAATTGAATGTTCTTAAACTGCTCCCAATTAATATCACCCTATTTCAGTTTAAATTGTCTTCCACCCAAAAGGCCTTTTAATTGCTTTCTAATTGCTAAGTTAGTCCTTTCAAAACACTAAGTAGATATTCATTAATGATCTGAACTATAGTGCATGTTTAACTCAGGTTAAATCATCCCTTTCATAATTTAGGTTTTCCGTTTTTCATTGATTCTATAGAATAAATTAATTTTCTGATTTGCCTCAGTGTTTTACTGCAGAAATCAGCTTGCACACTGCATTCATCATACTATAGTTTTTACAATATTAATAAAATGAAAATTAATGTAACACTCAATAGGTGTTATTTTCCCACTTATTTCCAATACTCATGAAACTGTGGGTTGCACAGCAATATCATCTGTGTTAATAAGAAAGGAGAAATTACAGTGCTTACCACTTTGTTTTCCAGCTACTTTAGAAGGAGAAAGGGAATTTAATAGCATATTATGACAGAGGAGAAAAAGGAATTTTAAAGCCATTCAACATCTGTTCTAATATTTTCATTTCAGAATAGACTCTGCCTCTGCAAATCCTGACTTTATTAATAAATATTTTCATGTGACTTTGAAATTGAATGACACACAAAATCACATCACACATTTTCTACATGTAAATTCACATTATAACTGTCTAAAATTCAAGTTAATGAATATCCTCTTACTAAAAATTTTTGACACTGAAATCATTCACATTTTGGACTAATATTAGAAACAGACATACTTCAAAGGAATAGAAGATTAGTTCAGACAATTACACAAAATCTGAAAGCTCAAGTAGCCATCATAGAGCTGGAAAATCCTCAAATGTGCCACTTGACACTAAAAAAACAGGTGTTGCAGCAATATTGAAAAGCCTCAGAAAGACAAGGCACCACTCCCACCCATAAGAGAGTGACAAAGCATAATCCTAGTACCCAGATCCTGAACCTCTAATACATGGGAAATCTCCAGAAAAAATTTAAGGGTGGAACTCAAGGAAGAAAATGAAAGATGAAAGTCAACAACCCAAACTGAGTTCAATATTGCTATGGGTAACTACCTTTCAATGTCGCAGGTAACTCAGTGATTTGATTCCGCAGTATATCTGCTGATTTATTTCGCAGTATGGTCTTAAGTGTCCTTTAGTGATAAACTTAGTTAACAGCTGAGCTCCTACCTGGTAGCAGTTTTCAAGGAGCATCAGGGCTGAATTTGATCATGAACAAGCATATCTGTACATGTACAGTGAAAAACAAGATATGGTGCTACTGGAGAAAATCCAGCATAGGGTCACTAAGATGATGAAGGGACTGGAGCATCTCTGATATGAAGAAAGGCTCAGAAGCTGTGACTGTTTAGCCTGAGGAAGGAAGGATTGGGGGAGTCTTATCAATGTACATAAATATCTGAAAGCAGGGTGCAAAGAGGACAGAGACAGACTCATTCCAGTGCCCAGTGACAGGACCAGAGGCAACAGACGCAAATTGAAACACAGGAGGTTCTCTCTGAACAGCAGGAAGCACTTTTTCACTGTGAGGGTAACTGAGCACTGGAACAAGTTTTGGAGTCTCCATCCTTGGAGATATTCCAAAGCCAGCTGAACATGATGCTGGGCAACTGGCTCTAGGTGACCCTGCCTGAGCAGGAGAGAGTTGGACAAAATGACCTCCAGAGGTCCCTTCTAACCCTCAGCCATTCTATGGTTCTTTAATATAATCTAACTCCACAATCAGGACAAAAAGAGTCAGGGCAGAGGGAAGGTTAGGAGTAAGTGGTGGAACACAAGTAAATTTCAAATCCAAAGCATAACTTCTGCAAGTCCAATATTCAGCTGTTTGAAAAACTGAGAGCACTTTTATGACTGTGTGGTTTCTTCAAGTTTTCAAAAATAGATTCTTCACGCTCCATTCATGTACACTTCATAATTTGAAAATAGGGATACATAATTCAAGACAAAATTAAACTTTTTCATTACATAAGATAATGGCAGTTCCTAATTTGATATAGAAATACTTTCAAGTGTAGAAGATATGTTTACAAAAGGGATAAAAAGACAATTTTTTTCTTAAAAAAAAAACAACAACCAAACAACAAACCCAACAAACAGAGAATCCTCCCCAAATTAAGCTTCTTAGTCCAGACTTGTAATGTGAAGAGGTAGTTTTATTTTCAGCACTAGGACCCGCATTTCTAACACTAGGCATGTGCTGGTGTGCTTTGCAGAACTATCTAGTTTCTGCACTATTAATAGCACAAAAGCTTCCATTGCATGGGATACTGAATGTCATAATTGTGCTAACTCTCTAAAGCACTAAGACATTCTTGATGTTCTCAGCATTTGAAAATTCATCTGTCAGAACTGAAGTTAGCTGCAGAACTGATATTAAAAGGTGTACTTTTCATGCTGTTGAGCAAGGCCACATAAATCTAACTTGGCTTTTTACAATTTCTTTAACCTTCTCTCTGATAAGACAGAGACAAAGAATGACTGTTATAACTATAAAGGTGAAGGCAAAATTGCACTACCAAAGTTTATCAGAAACACACGTGGTTATTTTTTCAGAGGAAAGTATTATCCCAAAACCAATCTAATGAGGAACGTTTCTTTAGTTGCATTTTTTCATGTAGTATATTGGTGTTTTATTCCTGACTCAAGAAAGGATTCTTCCATCAGGCACCACAAGTCCTGTTTAAATTGAACTATATTTTTAGGTTTTAAGATTTTCTGATCACAAGTTATCCTTGATCCAAATGTTATTATCTTGTAAGCTAGGACTCCCTAACAATGTTTCAGATAAACTATCATATGCAAAATAAGAATGAATCATGTGATTTGTTATAATACAAATAATATATCTGAGACAATCTGAGATTAGCTCAGTTGGTTAGAGCATGGTGTGAGCAACATAAAGGTTGTGGGTTTGATCCTTGTATGGGGGATCACTTAAGAGTGAGACTCAATGATCCTTGTGGCTCCCTTCCAACTGAAAATATTCTGTGATAGAGTCCTAATAAACAATGATAACATATTCATGCTTATTTCTGATTTCACTAGAGATAGGTGCATATATCTGAATACAACTAGGATTTTTCAGTAACTAACTGGAACTTGCAGTCCCTTTAGCACCTATCAATAAATTCTTCTTACTATAGAAATACTGCAGACTAATTGCTACAGAATAATTTCTCTTACATTTTTTTTTCAGTCTTCATCTTTCCAAAAACTCTACACTGCTATATGTGTGTGTCTGCTACCATTAGAAAAGACCTTCAGCCCTTCTAGTTATGTGGCATTCACTAAAATACTATTCAGGATTCTGTTAACTTCTATTTAGCTATCATTTCTACCTGAAAACTGGATGAGGCCATGAGCCCATTAGCAGCCAACAGTTAAAAAACCTAACTGACTTAGAAATATTGAAACATCTGGATAAGCTGCTGCAGGCAAATTTTACTTTGAAATTAGTTCACTAATTTTTCCATATGGGAACAATCTTAAAGACATTTTGGAATTAGAAATAACTAATAACATATTTGTTCAGGATGGTATTCCTCTGGAGACTGTTAATATGACAGAAAGATTTGTGTTTTAAATAAATTTTAAAAACCCCAAAATGTATATTTAAAAAGATCTAAATATTTTCATTTGAAATTTAAAAGCTGGTGTGGGTTGAAGAAATATAAATTCTCTCTGTTACGCCCTGGCTTGGACAAAATTCTGACAGTACTATTTTGCAAGTTTTCAGTGTATCTTTATCAGTTTTATTTCTACTCCATTTAATGATAATATACATTTTCTTCATGCTAGTTCATTTTCATTATTCATTATTTTTAATAAGAAATTTAAAATACAAAAAAACCCCAAGCTAATGAAACAGAACTCTCCCCCAAGCCTTAAAACATTACATTCATGTAAACTTATTTCAAATATTTTTCTCTCTTCATCTTTGGAATAAGACGCTTTAAATATTGAAACTGTATTACTTTGACTTCAACATGTGCATAAACACTCCTACACCATCTAGCCAGTTATCTACACCAAGATTTCATTGAGGAAGGCCTTTGTAAAACTTCTGTAAAAGAACTTTTAAGTATGAGTAACAATTCATTGTGTGATTTGAAGCTGTACGATAAAGCCAGTAAGGAACTTCACTTGTTTCAGAGAATGCATTCTTTCAGGGAATGAGAAATGACACAAACAGAATAGGAGATTATAAGCCATGTCTATTACTTCTAATATATTCTATTCTCTCAAACATCAATATTATTTTAGGCAGACAAAAAAAGGGGTAGTTGGTGATTATTTTTCCATCCTCCTTTGTTATGAGTTGTTTGGCTATTCTTTTTCATCCCTAAGTGGCAGAAGGCATCAGAGATTTCTGTTGAACACATGCAGAGGTTGCAGGTGGCATCTGGGGGAGGAAGGTGAGGGCAAGAATGTTGCGGATTTCCTGACTCCATCTCCCTGCTTTCTACTGCTATCCCAAAGACAGAAACTCCTTCCCCAGAGCAAGTGGGAGAGGTAAGCATTTGCTCTGCTCCATGTACATTGCTCCCAAAAGAAAAATATGCCAGTTAGGCTAACTGAACTCACAAGGAAATGAGAAAGAGATAAGTGCTACACAGCTTATCAGGATGGCAAGAAATGGATCCTTACAGTAAAGGAAAATATTTGAGCCAAGATTGCAATGGTGGATTCAAAATCAACCATAAGTACAGGATTTCTCCAGCACATTTCCCTTCTTGTTACTTCAAAAAAACCCACAGTGACATTGTCATCCCCTTTGCAATCAATTGCAGTGAATAGTCAACAAATAAACTTTAAATGTTAAGAGACTTGGCTGTAAAGAATTCTCCCAGGAAAAGAGAAACCCAAGCAATACTGGTGAGCCTGTCCTACAAGCTAGTTTTTCAGATATTGGATAAAAACAATCAAGTTTTACATATAACTTGAATCCTGGAATGATTGGCAGGATGATTGAGGAAACAATTTGGGATAGCTAATATATTTAAAAATAAAGAGTCATTCACAGACAAATAAAATTACATTGTAAATAAATACAAATTTTATGCTTAGCCTCTTCAAGGAAATACTTAGACCATTAACTGGTTCACTTTCATAGCTAATAAATGCTACTTTTACTTTGAAATGATGTATTCATTTCACAGACAATTTAAGCATATGCTTGTATAGAAATATTACATAGCCATCCACTGAGAGAAGTTCAAATTGCCTTAGCCTTCATCTGTCAAAGTCTATAATGCCAAAATATACTGCTAGATTGAATGCAAGAATTGATCAGAAAAACATTTTAAAGCCTTGCAGACCAGCACAGAATATATGGTACAGTAATGTGTAATATTAGCTTATAAATGCTAAAGTCTCTTAAAAGTTATGTTCAAGTTGAATGTGTTTTTCAATGAAACTTCAAATTTTAAATTTTGAAGTTTCATTGAAAACTTGAATGCAAAGTTTTCTGTTGGAAATCAGAAGTTCACAAATTGAAAATACAGCTTTGGAAAAATCCCTTACTAATTCTAGCTTCAAAAATTGCAATTACTATATGTACTACATTTTTCCCAATAAAATTTTGTAATTCCCTCTTCAGGAAAAAAAACCCTGAAAACAGCATGTGGGAACAAAAACTGCATTTCTAGTCAAAACATTTGTAGTTTACAGTTAAACTTTTAAGTAAAACACCAGTTGAAACAAATAAAGGACAACAAAGTTGTTTCACGTACCTTTACAACATCATCACCTCACTGAATATGGAAAAAAACCAGTTTCAACAGAAAAATTGTATCACTCCTGAATGATACACAACCGATTACATTATTTTACAGAACTTGCATGGGTAACTGAAGGGACATTTAAGCATTAAAAAAAAATAAGGAGAATTGATTTATAATTTACTACAAATCACATTCTGACAGCTCATGTTGATAGCTGTTGCTCCCAGTCATCTGCTCACATCATGTACACAAGGTAATACTAATAGTAAACTGTAAAGGGAAGTATCTTCACTCATATTTCATGAAATTTATCTTCCATTTTTGTATTGTTATATTGTCTTTGAAAAATATTTTCTACATAATACATGCAAAATTATTGCATTGTTTTGCATGTTACTACATGTTGCTTCATATTTTCCCAGGAAAAAACATTCACTTGATACGTAAACATATATAGTACACTAAATACCAGAAAGAACAATTGTGCATTGAACCTTGGTATGAAGCTGGGGCTATGGGATGAATGGGGGTTAGTTTTATTGAGAACCTGCTCTAACTATTTGATATTAACATATATTGCATTTTAATGAAAACCTATTCTTTGTGATATGTAGAATATTCATCCCCACTGTTCAAAATGTAGTGAAGTTATACACATTTACTTAGGGGGGAAAACTCACTATCAAGCTTCATGTCCTGTGGGGGTGACAGGGAGTACATCCCTTGAGGAAAGCAGTTTAGAGTTCTCCCTTAAAGCAAGGAGAGCTACCTGGAGTGTGTGTGTGGTTCCCTGACCAATGAGATGCTTTCATGAATGTGAGATGAATGGGCTAGCCAATAGTGTCATGACAAGTTGTATGTGAGAGAGTATAAGAAGTCTGGATGTTACTGAGATTTTAGCTACTTCTATGACTACTACTTCTACTATTACTACTATGATCTATCTGTGTAACTATCTGGAGTAAACTCCTGTAACCCTTCTGATGATTGCTGTGCCCGAATTCTTCCGGCCGTTGGTCCAAAGCCCCAGCTTGGTGTAGGGGGCTCCCCCTATAATGTCCTCTTCAGCAGAGCAATAGATTGACATGTTTTAAAGATATCAAATATCTTCATTCAGGTCCATGTAATAATTTTGAAAATAGATGAAAAAAATTCCAAATATATTTGTCACTTTTTTCTGTGGATGGTGAACAATGAGAGAAACACTAAAACAGAACTGCAACTGTACAGAGATTTATGAAGTTTATCTACTATAGACAGTTATGAAGTAGACCGCATTTTTGTTAATATCAAGGTTTCAGCATATTCTCTGGCATTTGCCAAGTGTATGTCGAGGATCATGAATGTTGCAGGGTTTTTTCCAAAGTAGAAATAGTCTTCTTTTGTACAGATTCATTTCAAATAGATGCTTACTCACAAAACAAAAGAACTACAAGAATCATAAGGCAAGTTTGAGTGCATATCTCCCTTATAACATTGAAGGATAAAAGGAAAACCTCAGACAAACATTGCCACAAACTAGATGAGGAACTGCGTATTTGCAAAGGTTGGGATCATTATGTATTTGTTACTTTTTGTCAACAAACTAGCTAGACAAGCAAATTAATTACATGCTAAACTCTAATTCTTGAGGATTACTAGCTGAGATACCAAAAATATTTTTAGAAATAAAGTAGACCTCAAAGCCTGCTTTTGCTTTGCTTGCTCTTCAGATAAACACTTTGGAAAAATGTTGGGTCTTGGGATCTGCAATGTGATGACAAATTTCATTGCATGGTCACGTTTCAAAATTTCCTACGCTATCTGCAGTAGCTGAAAGTGTATTTTTAACAGATGCATGGAACAAAAACTACATGAATATACACTATTCATTCTGCAAAGATGTACTTTTACTTCTATAACAAAAATGTATTTAGTATGGATGCATACAGGCAATAATCCTTGTCTCCAGAGAAAGAACGTTATGCAGAACCTTGAACCTCCATATTCCCTCTACAACCAGCAGTGCCCAGTAGGTATTCTGAGGGCCTTCACATGAAGACATAAGCAAGAGATACTTCCCTCCATCTCTTTTGTTCTCTAACAGCATTAAAATATCCATTATTTACTTCTTTTTTTGAGAAAACAAATAAATAGGTATTTTCACCTCACAGAAGATTGATCTTCAGCCTGAAAATCTAAAGGATGAAAAACCTTTTCCTTAATAACAAAAACATGAATTCCAGACTGAAATCCACCAGAAGAATGACCAAAGTCATGAGTGCAGCAAATCAGGTAAGACCAACAGGTGGAATACTTCTGAAATCAAACAGGAGAGCTTCCAGGCAGGGAGTTTAAAGATTAAATGGAAACTAAGCAAAAACAAACCCTTGTACTGGCTAGAGCACACAGGAAGCACAACTGATTTCAGAAATAACTCTGAGCATGCTTAGTTACCTTACTGGAAACTCCAAAAGGCAAAAAAAGGTGTAACCCAAAATTTTCAATTAAAGACATTGGAGTTTTGACTTTGTTAGGTGCTGGGTTTCAGACTCTTACTAAGCTTCAGAATAGACTTCCATTAATTCATTTTTCTGAGGAATTAATTTCTCTTCTTTGGTTATTTGAGACACTATATAGTTTAGACATTCTTGACCTGAAATTTTGGCTAAGACAGTTCTTAAGCTATAGAGGCTAAAAGTCTGGGCTATTTGTTAACTTGAGTGAGATTTTGACATAAATCTGATTTATATCAGACACCTAATAATTGTGTTGTATGACATAGCACACTCCTAAACTGAAGTCTAATGTTTCTATTTAACTGAGTATTCCTCAATGTTATATGAATGTTATTTTTTGTTAGTTTTCCTCTCCTTTGCCACAATCACTTTGCATAATGAGATGTGGCATTACTGCAAGTTCAAAATCCAGCTTAAGGACTGCATGAAAGAAACTGTCACTTGTAATCATTATCAGTAAGAGTGGGTTTGGGATTTTTTCTGTGTTATATGTAGTGATAGCATTTTATTTGCCTGCTTCTGTTATTCACAGAGTGGTAACTAAAGGTTGTGATAGTGCAATTCATGGTGATGCCTAGAGACATTTAGAGAATTCCATTCAAGAAACACTCCATGGTTATTTATTTGTCAGTAATTCATTCATGTACAGGGGCAAAGAACATGCTCAAGGAGAAAAACAATAATTTCCCCCTTTTTTTCCCCACAGGGTGGGACAAAGTCTCTTACATCAAACACTATCCTCATAATTATCTCACTTAAGCTTCATATTGCTAACTAAACTATAACTTGAGATCATTAGAATATTGAGGGCATAATAAAAAGAGGAAATAAACAGCTTTCAGCTCATCATGAAATTTCTCAATATTTTGGCTTTGTTTAGGACAATTGCTTGAATAGGCATTTAGAACTGGTAGCAAGCCAACTATTTGTCCCTTAAACTGAATAGGGACTTTGGCAAACTCCACCCCTCACCGCAAATGAGTTTTCTGAAATAGCCATTGCCCTTTGAGCAGATTACCTGGTACAGTGCCAAACTTGATACATCCTGAAAGAAGTTAGGGACAGGTGGAGGAGAGAGGGCAGGAAGTGCAAGAGGAGAAGACCAGCAAGGAAGTTAGATAAAGAAAAACAAACATTAAAAATCTTCAGAGAAATTTAGAAGATTATATGCCATGTAAAGGACACAGCAAGACAGAACAGTGTAGCATAGCACAAAAAATGTTCATTTTATATGATGTACATCAGGTAGGGTGCTTTCACTACAGGGCCTGACTCCTTCCACTCTGAGATTGGGTTTGCAGTTTCCTATATGTCTGGCAACTTTTTACTTTACAGAGTGAAATACTCTGCTTCCAACTCTTCTTTTTGAAACTGTATTCACAGTTTCACTGGGACTTTCTTTTATCCTGTTGACTATCAGAAAAAGAGTAAGATGACAATGTATCACTACAAGCCTTATTGCATTCAGAAACTGTCTAAAGAGCCTAAAATTAGGCTCTAAATAAAATAAGCATCTATCTTCTTTGATATGAAGATTTTTGCTTTCTACCAAGGGGTAAAAAGTCAGGCATTTTTCAGGTAAGGAATGGAGATACGTTTGTGCTTTTATCCACCCTTGTAAGACCTCAGCAACTTACAGGCAATCTATAAGAGGGTTTACACACACATATGCACAGCACACATTTTTTTTAAAATTAAGAGACCTCCAATTTTCTTCCTACAGAGTATGCTCCAGCTTCTCTGCATATGACTAGCATATGCCCACTCCATCTTATAAATATTCCAGCCCAGGCTTGGGGAGACCTAAGAGGCCCTTGTCAACAGTCTGCCTTGTCTCTGTGGAGACTCTCATCAGTGGTCCCTCTCTGCCAATGCCAAGTGCTGAATTCCATCACCAGTTATCAGGAAATGGATGCACCTTCCATAGTTCCTTTGATGATTCACACACAATCCCCTTCAGGGTCTGTCTATAAGAGTCTGTCTATAAAGGGCAAAATTGTAGAAGGATTAACTGTTGCAGGCATTAAAGAGCAAGAGCTACAGAGAGAAACTAGTGAACTCAGAAAGAAGGAAAAGGGGAAAAATTAGGCAAGCACAAAACAGTGGAAGGAAGATGAGATAAATGAGTGCTCAGGAATAAAACCATCTTTAGCTAAGCACTCAGTCTCAATTTTTAACAGTTTACATTCAGAATTCCTAAAGATTTATTCCTCTGATAGTAAACAGCTGCTCCATTTTGGTTTTCCTTCTGTAAACAAAAGTAACATTTACGTGCCACGGACCTAACGATGTGAATTTGTTATGCATCGTATAATTCCATGAAAATATTTCTGCTTTTAACTCTCCATACTCATCTATCACCTCATGCAATTATTTATAAAGCAGACTAGAGAGGAAATCCTAAAACTTAGGACTAGCAAGCAAAGTACTGCATCATCTTGCACTGGAACAGGTTGCCCAGAGAACCTATTGATGGCCTATCCCTGCCAGTGTTCAAGGCCAGGTTAGACAGGGCTTTGAGCAAACTGGTCTAGTGGAAAGTGTCCCTACTCACAGCAGGAGGGTTGGAACAAGATGATCTCTAAGATCCCTTCCAATCCAAACCATTCTAAGATTTAGCAGTTTTTGCAAAGACATTGCAATGAATCTTATTAGGCCTATTTCTATAACTAGACAAAATGAAGTTTGATAAATTTTATCTTGTCATTTTCCGAAGTTTGGCTGTTTAGGTTTTTGATCTTAACAACTTACATATGTCTTTTCTTAGACTATGAAGGTGAAACAAATGATTTGGCTACAGTCCAATTCAGCTTTTTGTTTAGTGTCCACAAAGCACATCTTTGGCTCACATTCAAGCAGGCAGTATGAAAATTGTACTAAATACAAAGCTTTCCAAAATCTGGGTTCATTCAAATTCAATTTCTGAAATCTAATATGATCTTGTCTCTCAGTTTCTTTAAAAAAACTTAATGAAACGTTACATAGAAGGGGGAGAGTACTGCAGAATGAAGTCATTACAACACTCAGGCTGATACAGATTTAAAAGACTCATTCAAAATATGGATTAAATCCTAACCATATATATGCATTACGCTTAAGGATCATTGCAATAAAAACAGAATATATTCACTGGATTTTTATTTTTTTCACCAGAGAGTGTAGAGGAAGTGGAGCTGTACTTGATGCTCAATCTTATATATTTTTACTGTTCAGTAGATCAATAGTCCTACCCAGTTTCATGTCTCTCTTTCTTCCTTCACTAGCAAAACAGACTTTAAAAGTTGCAAATTATTTGGTGTGGAAGGAAGGAAGTATGAAAAAACTACATACTAATTCACATTGCTGGCATAGTGAAGGAGGGTTGCCAGTCTCAAGAAGAAAATGGTAGCAGAAAGGAAGTAGAGTGATAGTGATCATTGCTGGTCTGTAGCAGGGTGGACAAGAGGTATATTCCAGTGTACTGCACCAAAATTTGACCCAGCCCCTGGAGATGTTTGTTACAGAATAGGGAATGAAGCTACATATTTCCCAAGTGAAAGAGAATGAAGGGTGAAGTCAATGACCATGTCTTTTCCCTTCCACAGATCTATACTTAGATCTCAGCATTTCTCCTCTATCATAAAACACATCAAATCCCCAGAGAATTATCCTAAGGATTATACACATGACCAAAAGCCATATGGGTGGCCCTCCAAATCAATGAAAGATAGGGAAGAATCTCTGAGGATGACTAAAACAGATAATTAATAAAGGTAAACACAGCACTGAAGATAATCAGAAAGAACCTCAAAGTGATCAGTCACTTCAGCTTGACAGACTAAAGTGGATTTTATTGGCTGACATGTCTCAATCACAGTCTTAAATTTTCTAGGTAGCAAAATCTGATCAAATGTAATAGCCATTTCCCCAGCACCTGGTCAGCCAAATAAGTAGCAGGTATAGGCAGAGATTTTTTTATGAAAGACAATTTCATCTGCAATGCAGAGTTGGTTTTAGTTTGTTTGTTTGTTCATTGTTTTAGTTCTGTATCTGTTCAAGCTGGTGATGTCTGCTAGTTTTTTGTACAGTATCCTTTATTGTGTTCCATTACTGCCGCAACATTCTTTCAAAATGCTTTAAACAATTATTTAACAGCAACAAGGTATATGTATCAGCCTACCAGTATACCTACACAGCATCTCCCAGAGTTATTTGTAGATGAATTTCATGTCACCAAATGGCCTGAATAACTGGAAATAACATGCCACTACTAGTAATAACATGCCAATCTACAATGCTTTCTAGCCATAAAGAAGCCACTGAAATCACATGTTCTATATATACACTCTAATATAAAAAGTGGAAAGTCAAATAGCTAAAGACATAAAGAACAGACTAAGATGTGACTGGCAGCACAGTTCAAATATTAGTGGATATGCTTCAAAATAAAACAAAATTAAAATAAAAAAAATACTGCAATGGCAGAAAAAGAAAGAATCATTAAAATAAAATTTGCATGTCTATAAAATTCACATTCAAATTTAGCCTGAGAATTTTAAATTGCTTTAAGAATATGGCATAAGATTTATTCTTCAGGCTTCTGCACTTCCTGGTACCATGAGGAAAAGATGGCTCTAGTTAACACCTATGATCAGGGGCAAATCAGGATAACAAAGCTGTTTTGCTTTCACCTAGTTCAGCAACGGGACCACTGTGTGAGTGTGACCAAAGCTGTGTATTCTCCCTCTATGTCATTTCTCATGAACTGTTAACAATGGACCATTTGCAGTAGCTGCCCAGGACATAAGCTAGGTGTGAAAGAAGCCTGTGAGATGGAGCTGTGATAACTCCCCTCTAGGAAGTTGTTAGCACCTTCACACCCAGCCTGAGGGGGTGTGTCTGCTAATGGACCGGCAACGATTCCAAAAATACCCCATGACTCACAGTTAGATCACTTGTTGTGGAACTCCCCACCCTGGGGGAGATATCGAGTGTTCCCACCTGAACCTGAGCATATATAATCTTGGGGTTTGGAGACCTTGGGGAACACTCATTGGATCCAGAGGACCAGAACCTTGACAGGACTGCAACCACCACTGTCAACTAGACTGCGACCATCGTCTGCACTATGTTTTTCCCTTCCTTTTACTTTGGACTCAGAGGAACCACATGGGTATCAATATAGGGGCTAACAAACATCATCCTGTTTGTGCCCCAGGGTGCTGGGTTATACTTCTGGGTTTTGTGGGTTAAAACCGATTTCTCTTTGTGTCATTGCATTTATTATGATATTTTTATTAAATTGTAGCTCTGATTTACAATTTCTTTTGTGTTGGGTTTACTTCTCCTGCTGGTTTACCTTTAAACCAGCACAGCTAGTACGGAAGTTAAACATGCCTGCATAATTCTTATCTAAAACAGTCAATTCATCTAAAACAAGCAATTCCTCAGAGTCCCAGGGAAAAGTATAGAACCTGACAATGATGACTCAAAGGAAGAGAGACAGTAGCAGTGCTCGTTCAGGGATAAGGATTGCTGAGAGCCCTGCTAGTGCCAGCTCCTGCGCTCCATCTTTAGAAAACAACAATGTATCAGAAGCAATTGAGGCCCTCAGCAAGCTACAAACCATTTAAGAGACTAACTCATCTGCAAAGTGTTGTGGGGAGTCTAAATTCAGCAGTCAGTTATTTTTTGCCCTGCAGAAAGTCAAGTTCAGAAGCAGGGAGAGGGCTTAAACTGCAGCTTCATCTTTCATTAGGATCAGCATTTGGTGATTATTATTTCAGCTGTTTTGTCCTTTGTATTAGGGTATTTAGAGTTCTTTCCCAAGGAAAAGGTAAACAAATTTCTTCATCTACTGCAGAGAGCTGTCCCCATTAGGAATACTCCAGAGCAGAAGGTGGTGCAGCTGAGGCTTGTTGCTGCTCCACAGCAGAGTAACAGAGCAGCATCCAGTCTATAGCTTCATCTTCCGTGTGCCCTTTGCATAGTCACAGGCCCCCATTATTCCTCAGAACCATCAAAATGTTTCTTAATTTCAGCCCATAAATAGAATAACTAATACAGATTTAGATTTTAATTCTGTAATTCCCTAACAAAGACCAATATCTTGTTTAAGAAACACAGTATATCAAGCACTATAATATAAAAATTAAACTAGGCTGGCACAATATGCTGGGGTATCATCCACAAAACTCCATAGTTGTGAAAAGAATTCACCTCCCAGTGCCCTTCTCAACACATGCCACACACAGCCAACACTATTGCAGTACAGCCAGGTCACCTCTGAAAACCAGGTAACCTTCTACTAGCCATTAAAACACACAAAAATTAGAGCTAATCATGAATTTTAGAAATGCTAATTACGTGACCTAATGGACAGAAGTTATTTTACAATGGATATAATACATTGAGTGTTAGAATTTCTCTTCCCCTCTGATTCTGATGCCTCAGAGGGGTTTTGATTTTTTCTGCTTTTTTAATTTTTATAGTTTTTAGAAGTAATTGTGACTGTAGTAAAATGCAGATTTAAGTGTGGTAGTATTTCTAACAGCTTAGGTTCAATGTTTATGCATGCCAACCTCTACCACATATCAATAGCTCAAATTCCAGTAGCTGTTTAGTCTTGTTCTCAAGGTAGAAAGCTGAAGAATATCAGAAGGCCTGCAGTGCGAGACATAAACAGGGGCAGAGTGACCTTGAAGCCAGAACACTGGAAAGGCTCCAAGGGCCTGATGTGTGCTGAGGAAGAGGAAAATGGTGAGAAAAGGGTCCCACTCTCCCCCAGACTCAATTTCTGAGGGGGTGTGCCCAGGGGCAGGACTGGGCTGGACTAAGGGATGTGTAAAATGGGGATTGGTAGACGGTATTATAAAAACCATGGAAATCAGTGTTTGAACACGGACGCCGATACCTATTCCCATGGGCCCTAGGCCTGATATTAAAGGACTTCCAGTTTTCATCTTATCCCACACTAACTTGGCTTGGAGTCCTGCTTTCTGGGGTTTCTGAAGCCATCAGTTCTTAGAACTGCTACAGACCTGCACTGTGAGCATCCATCACAAGCTCCAAGTTTGCTCTGTCCATGGTCTCAGAGCACTATGATATAGTGTGGTGCTTTGCTATCTGAGCATTTGTATTGTAATTGGAAATAAGGTCTCAATGTTGATAAGAAAAAATTGTCATCAAAGTTGTGCAAAACAGGTATGCAAAATGTAGCAATGTGCATAAATAGACTTACAATATATATAAAAAATTAAGAAGAACATTTTTCCTTAAATAGTCACAAGAATAAAAATCTTAGGCAACAGATTGGATTTTTTTTTGTTGAGGTCTCAAGAAAGAGACAGAAAAGTAAAAACTTTCTTCAGAACCCATCATTCAAAAATCTATAAACAAAATTGTTGACAGATGCAAAAGGTCAAAGTGTTTTTTTCTGAGAACAGAAAAAGAAAGATACAACTGACAAAGACAAAAGATTAAATTGAAGAGACACCCAAGTGCAAGCAGAGATCAGTCCATCCTTTCAGAGTATATTGTCAACATTTCAGATTTCATATTTGAGAGAAAAAAAATCTAGCATCTTTTACATAAAGGGCATTTACCTTCAAAAAAGGGGCAAAATAAGTATTACAACAGCTCCACAATATTAGATTTACATATGTGAAAATTTTCATAAGCAAGTAGACTGCAATCAGCAGGAAGTTTGGAGAGCACACAGCCTGGACAGCCACAGGGATATTCCATACCATGAATCATAATGCTCAATAACAAAAGTTTGGGTAGAGGAAGAAGGGAGGAGGGAAGAGGTGGGTGGGTATCCAGCTAGGATATAGCTCAGAGACAGGCAGGGCATTGGTCCATTTATGGGAGATGTTGAGTGGCTGCCTTTGCATCACTCAGGGTTTTTAACCCTTCACTTTTTAAACTGTCTTTATCTCAACCAGGTTTTCTCCCTTCTGCCATTCCTATCTTGTCTGCTGTCCTTCTGCAGAGGCAGAGTAGGGAGGAGAAAATGGCATTGTGGGTGCCTACCTGCTTTCTGGGGTCAACCCACATCATAGGTGAGCACAGATACACCTTGTCTCCCCGTATATATTAGTAAAGATCATTGAAATAACATTTTTACATTGTAGTCATGCAGGAAACACCAACATACCAAACATCTTTTACCATTTATCTATATTTTCTTCTTTTTTTTGAGGATGGGGCAAGTGGTTAGGGTTGTGTTTTAAGAATTCTTATACAGTTCTTTAAGGTTGTTATTAAGAATATATGTGATACATTTAAGTTTAAAAAATTAAATATTTCATTTAAAAAAATGTTGTTTCATTGAACTAGATGTACTTCTCTTCAGCCACCACAGGTGAATTTTCTGTTGCACTCTTGTCTTGGGCTGAGCTGGCACAACATAGAGAGAGAATCCACCACCACCACCCCACCCCCCTGAGGGAATAGGTGGGATGGGGAAAAAAAACAAAGAGGAAAAAAAAGAAAAAAAAATAGCAAGCTTCTTATATTTATACAAAAGGGAGACAATTAGAAATAGAGTATGATATAATACATATATATACAAATGTGTGGAAAAAAAACAAACTAACAACAACAACCACCGAGTTGTCCACCCAAACAACACAGACCTCCACTACCCCAGCTCACACAACATTCCAAAAAGCTCCCACCAAAGGATACCAGGCAAGAGAGGAGAAAAGCAACAACAAGCGGGGGGAAAAAAGGTACTTCCCAAACCAAACAACTGTGAAGTCGTGAAAGAGGTCAAACACCCCCAGCTAAAGTGATAGCAGGTCTGCTCAGCACCTGGCCATGAAGGGGTCTGACTAGGCACCTCCTACACCTTCTTTTATACTTGATGTCAAATTATATGAAATATCTCTTTGGTTGCTTAAGTTAGGTGATGCTTGTCCCCTCTAATCTACGTAGACTCTCTGAACCTGCTGAACTGAAGCCTAGCTAAAACTAAAGCCAAAACTACCACAACTCACCAAGGCAAGGTCTCAGAGGATTTTTGACTGTTCTTTCCACTGGATCCAGTGGTATTCTGCACTACTCCCCAGCTACTAAAGTTTCCAAATCAGAGGCTCAAGGGCAGCTAATCAGTTAAATTTAGTGTTGTTTTTCTTTTCAAAAAACTACCTAAACATCTGTGGGATTGTAGAACGGTTTCTTTTTGAAACAGTAAATTCTCACATTCCCCTGGTCGAACTCAGTTTTCGGTTTGTGTGATTGAGTAGGTAGAAATGACCTATGCGCAAACATGGATTGAAATCAAGATCTCAATTCTTAAAAAATTCTTATGAGCAAGAAAACCACTTTTATTTGCTCATTTTTATAATTATAATGCCAAAATCCCAGATATAAGCCTCTCTTTTGTATATAGCACAACACAATCTTTACTTGCATGCATTCACAGTGGTTTTAAATAAGAACCAAACTTAATTTCTTTACAAAGGATGAACAGCTTTACAGTTTCTACACCTCCCTTTAAAATAAAGATAAATAAATTATTTTGTATTTCGGCTTGGAAAAAACTGATATTCCTTTAGAAGCAGCTGATGACAGCTTTAACACCTGTATTTTGTAGTGTAAAGGAGGCTAAATGTTACTCTGCTGACTTCATTAGGAGCAGAGAATATTCTCCTCCAAGATCAGAGCCTGTGTAGAAATGGTCAAAAATGCAAGTCCTGATCATCAGCATTTTCATGGGGAAAGGAGAAAAACTTTTCCAGGAGTACAATAGCGTTGTATTTCAACTTGAACCATGCTACAAGAACTTAATCAAACACCCTTTTTAATATATGTATCGTCATTAAATAGAAAGCATTAATTCTGCAGAGTTTAGCTCAAAATACCAATCATTTCATTGACAGACTTCATCATTCTCATAGAAAGCGAAGAAGTCCCAAGGTACCAGCTATATTCATAGGTTAAAAGGCAGTAATTTAAAAGGTAATCTTTTGCACTTCATCAGTACTCCACAATAGACAGTTAATAACATGACTGATCAGAAATAGATTTTTACCTCAGAATTAATAAGGCTTTAAAATTCTTCAGTGAATAATTTAGGATTTTCAATGGCTATTCATTAAACAGTTGCATTTTTCACAGACAGACATAGTATATAATGGGGTTAGGGACTCAGGGACAGAGCAAGAAAAACATCTGGGAGCTGAACTGACTCTTGAGTCTTATATTAAACTGTTTTGGTCTCGATTTAAGACTATTTCTTGCTTGTGCTCTTCCACAAGAGAAGCAGTGGGGGGCTGGCAGTAATCAGGTTACTGGGTGGGAACTTAACTGCTGGCTGAGTTCAACCCTCCACAGTAAACATTTCAAAATGTAATATTTGCAATTTTCAAGTCAGACAAGTGAAAGGCCAAAGACTTTATTCTGACTTCAGAACTTTTGACTGATAAGTAGCCAAGTAAATTTCTTCAATGTTTCCCCCAGTACAATAACTACAGCAGAGTGGCATTTCAAAAAAATAATTTCACCAACACTGTAAACAGTTTCCAGCTGCATCACATCACATCACAATTGGAATAAATTGTCATTGGGTTATGATTTCCAATAAAACTTCTGACTGTAGTATTTGAAGCACACAAATAATAAAATACCTACATCAGGGCCCAAAAATGATTCTCAACCTTAAACCAAAAAATACAGTCCTTAAAACTGCTGTCAAGTTTGTTACAACATGTTTTTTTGCCACGTGAATGGTAGTTCAGAGCAAGACCACAACTGCTGTCACACAGGAAAGCCAAATATTGTGGTTTCCACCTCAGGCTGAGTACTAAACACCATTCATAGTCAGCAGCTGCCCAGCCTGTATGTCCTGAGAGATCCCATTAGAGAAGGAGAGTCTTTAATCACATTGGACAGAGTGTGTTCAGCACAAAACACAGCAGATAAAGTGATCACCTGTCTCAATTTAAAAGAAAACCAAGATATCTTCAAGGAAAGTGAGGAACCCTTCTGGACCAGGAAGGTGAGGGGTCTCTCCCCAAAAACCATCACAACCTCCAAAATTGAGATATTTTAATCAGAAAATGCACAGAAAAAGGATAACAGTTCTTTACTACAAATATATATGTGTATATCAAAAAAAAAAAAAAAACAACAAAACAAAACAAAAAAAAACCCCAAACACAACAAAGAACAGAGCAAGCAACACCATAACCAAAACTTTCAAAGAAATCAAGTCCTCTCTCTCCGCCTTTGGCTCAGGCATATTTACAGACAGCAGGAGGCGATGCCGCGCCTTGGGAGGCAGTGCCTGCTGTGATTCACAGGCTCCGGCAAGGCAAAGACAGAGGGTGCGGAGAGGTACTGGTTCCAAAAAATCATATGGGAATGGTGGCCACAGGGGATGGACTGAAACCTCTCCCGTGGGCAGTGTAGAGATCCTCCCCCTGTCCTTTGACCGAAAGATTTGGGGAGGTTAGCAACTTCTCTACAGATGGTGTTGGCCCTCAAGGAGTCTGTAACAAGTCCAGGTAGTGGTGACTATTCTCTCCAAAGAACGACACAGGGCGTGGAGTCAGGGACCAAACCAGGGGAGCCCCCTTCAAGTGTTTCCACCTGTCCAGCAAACAGTGGCTGGCACACACAGCAGCCGGAGGAGACAACTGTGGCGTAAACCCGGAAACCTCGCTCTGTGCCCCCCAGCTCCCCCCAGTCCTCTCCCCAACGATCATGTTGGAATGCAAAGCTATTAGCCATCCCCTTTGTTTAGACACTTACCTGGCTATGGGAGCTTGTAGGTGGTAGGGGGATGGGTTTCCAGAAGACATCTCTCCGGGCCTCCAACTCCCAAACCATGGTGTTGGTAAGGGATAGGGGAAAAAAAAAATCATGAAAGATTTTGAAAATATAACATCACCACAGAAACTCAACCTCAGACTTTAGATATTCAAAGCCCCTCTTCCATCCCTTCAGACTAACACCCTAACTCACCCGAGATCCTTGGTAAAGACAAAGTCCTCATGTTCTGCACCACCCTGTAGCACAGGCATCTCCTTTGCCCTGGTACATTGGCTGTGCTCAGTTCTGCTCTACTTGCTGTCATTGTCACTGAGTGCTGACAGCTCAGGATGTGGGCACAGCAGTTATTCCTGCTGCAAAATACTTTACTGGCACACATCATGGTTTTAAGGAACCATTCTTCTGGTCTGTCACTAAATACTAAATTGTGTTAATTCACAGTCTGAGTAATTTTGCATATTGGTGGGAATTTTTTTCACTCCCACATTTTTGGTATTTGTAATAAATGTCACTGACAAGGTTAGTTCAATTGGAAGGTCCCACTGTTTTAATTAGGACCAAAAAAAATCCACAACAATTGAGTTTTAAAAATCACCATGCAATTACATGATTACTAAATAATTCAAGTATATGAGCGCAAGTTTGCACTGAATATAACTTGAGGTTATACACAATGGATTGTTCCAATATTTGCAGGGTACAAAAACCATATGCTTCAATCATTATAATCTCTTGAGTATTCTCTGTTTCAACATCCATGTTCTATAAAGACAAACAACAACATTTGACTCTAAATAACATTTTTCTGACTCCTATAACATGTTTCCCTAATGACAATGGCAAAGCCCCAGCTGTAATTTAGTAGCTGTGTCTCACACTTCAAATAATGCTTTATATTTAGGTTTTGAAATCCTTTTAGTTTAACAGTTTGTTTATAGTAGGATTACATTGTCACAATTCACAAAACACAAACATTTTTATCAGGAATCTTTTAATACATTCTAGAAAGTCCTACTCACTACGTATTAAAGCTGACCTGTGACGTTATCTTTTGCAAAATTTATGTTTCTGAAACAAAAATCTTTATGACAGTGACATTTGCAAAAAGAAATACACTGAAGAAAAATGCTAGGGAGTGCAGTTATTCTCATAAATAAACATAACTTTATCATTTTTAGACTGATGCTTTACAAAAATACCTGAATCTCAGATTCCAAAATAATATTGTGCCCAACTTTGCACAGATAACTTTCAGTTCCTGAAACAGCTTCCACCTGGGAACACCATAGTATATGCTATTTTTCTTTTATTAGTTAATCTCATAGTTTTGCTTCATTATCATAAATAAAATTCTGGGACAACAGCAAGACAATTTAATTGACTAGGATTTATTCTGTTGTAATGACCTAAGTGCATGGACTAAAGATATGGAAGATGTCTATTTATAATTTTATATACTGAAAGAGATTGTCAAAGACATCTAGAGCTGTATGTTATTTTAGAGTGTATACTAAAACAGCCTCAGAAGCAGAATGAAAATTCTCTGCTGTATTACATACTCTGAGATCTTCTGAGGTGTAACTGCATTTTGGTTTATTATAGCCAATATTCCTAGACTTTCTCTAGCAAAGTCACCTGGTGATTTCCAGTATCATATAAATGACAAAAGAGAAGCAGAGTTAAAAGAAAAGTTTACAAAAGTATAAGAAATTCAGCTAGAGAAATTCCTGAACTCAACTAATTCCCAAAGTACTGGGCTGTCTTCTATAACTGCTGCTGAAGCTGGTAAATAATGTGAGAAAATACAATATTCTGAACACATTTATACAAAATCAGGTGAAATATATGTGATTCATGGTGTTTACACTTTAGTTATTTTCTTGCAGACTGAAATACCATGGGTAAACTTGAAGCTCATAGAAAACAAGCAGCAAGTAAGAAAGAACACATAGCGACCTGAATAAGATGTATTTCTGCCAGTCTTAAGAGCCAAGTATAAATCAGGAGAGATGTTTTCTAAAAAATTTATATCGAATACCATAATAAGCGCACAATGCATAGTAAACAAGATTAAACACAGTTAATAAACAAGAATATAGTAATCTTCCTTCAAGTTTTCTGACAGTCATTTAATTCTGTGACAGTTGAGACACTAGAAAATATATACATAATTATCCTTATCTCTTGTATCATGAAATAAAAAGCCAACAATCAAGTTCAGACTCCTTGACTGCCAAGAGATATAATAAAATACAAATAAATGCAGAAAAATATTATTAATCCATGTGTTTTACCTATGACAGTTCAGTCCCTTTATTTGATGGGGGCATTATTACAATCACGCAACTTAAAAGGGCAGAGTTTAATAATATATTTGGTATATGAAACAAGATGTCTGAGGCTGTAAGGAAACATCAGCATGCATACAGTGTCAACTGAATAGTCACAGATTAACAGGTATCAAAGAGTTATAGTCTGTGCCAATCCATCATAAAATGAGACTTTTTTTGAAAGGTGATACATATTTAAGATAAGGAGGACAAGAATGAGTGGCAGCACATAAATTATTGTTAATTCCATAGGAGACCTCAAAATCACCTCAAAGGTGAAAAAGACAGAAAGTTAAAGAATCTGATTATTTTTTAATTTGCCTTTAAAAATTGTTTATGTTTGTATTTCAGTTTATCTAATATTTTTATGACATAAGATGAATGGAAGAGACTTAAACAAAATGTCTCAAGTCTGAGGAAGGTGCTCTAACCTTGGGACTATTGTACTCTGAGCAGTTACAGACAGAAATAAATTCTAATTAACTCCTGAAAGCTAAACTGGAGGGGTGCCATACTGCAATTTTTGCGTGGGCATGATTCAGGGCTGCAAGCAGGGACCTAAGCTCTCAAAAGCAAAGATACATCAGTGAAATCCCATTGTTCTGTATTTCCCCTTTATCCAAATCTATGTTATTCACTTACTCAAAGTGCTGACTTTTAGGAACTCTTTATTTTACAGCCTAAAGCACTATGTCAGGAGTCTGAGCACAGCACCTTCATGCCAGGGTTCAGACATAAGCAGCCAGATGCCCTCAATTTCTAAATTACCTAAACTCAGATCCTCCTGAACCAGAAGAAAATCTGCTATTAGCATTTCATAAAATAATTTATAAAAGTCTGCACTATGAAAATTGCCTAAGTGTACAATCAGGCTTTTAGGTAACTTTTTTTCATGGCATTCTTTTCTTCTCTTTCATCAATACTACAGAAAGGCAGAATAATCTCCCTCAACCTGTTGGTAGTTCTCTTCCTAATGCAGTCCAGCAGGCTGTTGACTGCTTTTGCCACTGGAACACATCACTGGTTCACATTCAGTTTATTGACAAGGACTCCCAGGTCCTTTTCTGAAAAAGTGCTTTTCCCCCATTTCATTCCCAAAATGTATTGCTGCCTGAGGCTCTTCCTCTGGTGCAGGACTTGGCATCTCCTTTTGTTGAATGTTGAGATTCCTACTGGCCTATTTTTCCAACTCATTGTGATCTATCTGAACAACTGTACTGGTCTATCAACCACCCCTCCCACTTCTATATCACTTCCAAACTTGTTGAGGGTACACTTTGATCCATCATCCAAGTAATTAATGAAAGTATTAAACAGTATAGGACTCAGTATCAGCCCCAGATACACAAGTGACTAGTCTTCAGCTAGACTTCATGTCACAGGTCATAACCCCTTAAACCTTGCAGTTCAGCCACTTTTTAATCCACTTCATTGTCTGCTTATCTATTTCATAGTTCTTCAGCTTGTCTACAATGATGTAATGTATTGGAAAGATTTGCTAAGGCCAAAAAACCAATATCCAAAAAATCTTCATCCACCAATCCAGTCATCATCTCTTCCCACCCTCAAAAACTTCTCCTACTAACTGCAACATTTCACATATAACCAAGTACAGCCTTTCACTGACACTGGCCAGCTCTCTCATCACTAGTATGCCCAGCAGACTGAAATACACTCAACCTGCTTAGATGCTCTCTAACCTGATGTGAGTATTAAAAAAGTTCTTTGAGTTAGGAAGGCTTTTGGAGCTGCAGGCAGTTCTTATAGGCCTCAGCAGCTGGTACCTTTTGGTATGAGGATGAGAACAGGGAAAGTTAATTAATCTTGTGAGAAAAACTAGCAGGTTAACAAAAACAAAGTGAGATAAAGAGGGTTTGGGAGAAGTTATCATGAGAATGGAATGTTGAGGAGATAAATTTCTCATGGAACAGAGTACATCTGGACAGAGAGTGGCATCCAATTAGAAGCAGTAATAAAGTTTATGGACATTGCGATACAACCTATGGGACTAGGCCATGGGTGAGATTTTAATATATATACTGTGTAACTTGTAGTTAGAAAGGGCTTACTGTTTTCTAATTCTTTCCTTTTCTTTTTCCTTCTTCATTGAGTGATTTAATAAACTATCTTGTGTGTGACACGTGCAAGCTGTGTCCCTCTTTTGGCCACCACAACCTAACTGCTACCACAATCTGATCCCCATCCACTGAAGGTAAGTTTCTCTTGCTCCAGACTTTCCCACGGATCTCAGGGACGTGGGAATCCCAAAGACAATGAAGTTGTTGAGTGCCTCAGCCCTTTCCATACCCTTTGTCACCATTCCCCCAGATACATTCATGTTCCCTAATATTCATTCTGCTGATGATTAAACCTGTAGAAGCCTTTCTTGTTGCCCGTACCATCCCTTGCAAGATTCAGGTCCAGGTAGTCTTTGGCTTCCTTAACACTGTTCCCATGCATGCTTGGATAGGGTCTCCATGTTCCTACAAGGTCATATATCCCTGCTTCCTCCTCTTATATTCTTCCCTTTCATGTTTTAATTTTTAAAGGCCTCTTTATAAATATATATTTGCATGGAATTAAATCCAATTACTTTATTTCCCATTATGTGCATGTGTGTGTGTGTGTGCATGGCTTCAGTGCCACAAAAAGTTCCCAATGTTAATCAACCCAGAAGCGATAACCCATATATCAAATGCATCTTTTTTATGTTCCTATAGCAGAATTCAACAATTAACATCAAATTAATAATGTTCTGTGAAGTAACTACACAGTTCCCCAATTTGCAACCCTACCTTCTGAGGTAGTTCTGATTTCCCTAGCAGAAAAATCTGCACTGCTAAAGCTAGCCTGACTGATATGCCAGTACAATCACTTGCAGTTTCAGAATTTTTGCTTGTCTCACTGAGATTGTATGACTACATATGTGTTTGAATACTTGGCTGATGTCATCACAAGACCTCTCAAAGATTTTTGAACAGTCTTGGGAATCTGGAGAGGTCCCAGGTCAACTGGAAGCTGCCACAACTTGTCCTGATTTACAAGAAAGTCAAGAGTGACCCTGGAAACTACAGGCCTGTCAGTCTCACGTCAGTGCCTCATAGAATTATGGAGATTATTCTAGGAGTTATTGAAAAACACCTGAAAGACATCACAGGCATTGCTCACAGTTGTCACAGTTTCATGAGAGGAAGGTCCTGCATAACCAACCTAATTTCCTTTCCCAGGAAGTTGATTAAGGGAAGCCAGTTGATGCAATCTGTTTGAATTTCAGTAAAGCTTTTGATACTCTTTCTCACAAGAGCCTTCTGGACAAAATGTCCAGCACAGCTGGATAAACACATGTTGTGGGTGAGCAATTGCTTACAGGTTGGGCACAAAGGGTTTTAGTAAATGGGATTACATCAGGCTGGTGACTAATCATTAGCACAGTTCCACAGGGCTGCAATTTAGGGTTAATACTCTTCATTGTCTTCATATATGACATAGATACAGGACCTAAAATATACTACGCAAGTTTGCTTATGACACAAATTTGGGAAGAGCTACTGACTCCCTCTAAGGCAGAGATGCCCTGCAGAGAGATCCTGACAAATTAGAAGGCTGGGCAATCACCAACCATATGAAATTTAACAAGGGCAGGTGCTGGATTCAGTACCTGGGATGGGGCAACCCTGGAACAGACTGGGGAAAGGAAGGCTGGAGAGCAGCTCTGTGGAAAGGGACCTGGGGGTCCTGGTTGATGGCCACTTGAGTATGAGTCAGCAGTGCCCTGGCAGCCAGGAGGGCCAACCGTGTCCTGGGGGGCACCAGGCAAAGAAACAGCAGCTGATTGAGGAAGAGGATTGTTCTGCTCTGGTGCAGCCTCTCCTTGAATATTGTGTGCAGTTTTGGGCACCACAATATAAGAAAGATATTCAGCTGTTAGTGTCCAAAGGAAGGCCATAAAGATGGAAAAGGGTTTAGAGGGGATGCCATACAAGGAGTGGCTGAGTTTGCTTGGTTCATTCAACCTGGAGAAGGGAGGGGAGACCTCATCACTGTGTACAGCTTCCTCATGAGGGGAATTGAAGGGGCAGGCACTGATCTCTGCTTTCTGATGGTCAGTGACAGGACCTGAGAGAACAGCATGAAGGTGTCAGGGAAGGTTTAGACTGGATAGTAGAAGAAGGATTTTCACACAAAAGGTGGTTGGGCACTGGAACAGGCTCCCCAGGGAAGTGATCACAGCACCAAGCCTGACAGAGCTTAAGAAGCATTTGGACAATGCTCTCAGGCACATGGTGTAGGTTGTCCTACGCAGGGTCAGGAGTTGGACTTGACGATTCTTGTGGTTCCCTTCTAGCTCAGGATATTCTACTATTCTATGAGTATGTACAGAAAAAAATCACTAGAACAGTGGTTTTTCAGAGAAGACCACCAAGGCCACACCTGTGATGATTTTTCCTTACTCATTTTGGACAGCATCCACTTAGCACTCTTCAGAAATATGCATAAACGTTATCTTGCCAAAGTAGCTATGGCATTTTCTTAGACAACCATTGTAATAACTCTGCTCATATAATCTCAAAGCACTCCCAGAAGGGATCTCTGGGGAGCATCTACTCCAGTCTTTCATTCATATCAGTTCCGGTTAGATCAGTTTCTTCAGAAATTTATCTATTTGTGTTTTAATTATCTCCAAGGAAGGAGATTCTATGTGGAGCCTCTCTGGGAAATATGTTCCTGTATCTTATCACTGTTGTGGTAAAAAAACCCAACACCAATATCTAATTGGATTTTCTGTTGTCACACCTTGTGTCCTCCTATTTCTATTTATAGAGCACATCAAGGAAGGGTCCAGCTCCATCTTCTCTATAGCTTTCCAACAGCTGGAAGATCCCTGTTTTGTTTTCTTATGACTGAACAAGCTCATTTCTGCCTGTTCATTATACACTCAATTCAATTTAGTACCATCTGGTAGATTTGCTCCACTACATTACCATCTTCCTCACACTGGGAATCCAAAACTGTACTTCAGAGGCAGCTTCACAGCTGATGAGTCAGAGGGCTGAAACACTTTTCACCCTGCTCGTACATTACATTACAGTTACCCTAAACTCATGTAACACACTAGCGAGGCACATTTGCCTAAGTGGAACTGGACTGAGTCTAGCAACTTCATTTGTTCTTAAACGTGCTCCTTTCTCTAGATGAGAGCACAACAGGATGCATAGCTAGATCAGTCAGCTTAAATTCCACTCTCTGAGTACAGAAGGACTATTGGATGCAGGATTTGTTTACTGTTGAGGGAGTGGGGTTGGTGTTTTTTAATTCCATACTTGCTCCAGAGCACTCAGACTATTTAGACTCATGCCACAATCTGGATTAATTTCCAGTTCTAAATATCTAAACTATCAACTCTCTTTGTCTTAATTTGTTTTTATAACATAATATTTTCCACTATTGACAAAGAGCTGCAGGAGTTGCAAAAATAGCTACAATGGCAGACACCTTGTAAATCATAAGTCATGTGGATTGCCAAATTTTGAAATTGTAATTTATTTTGATTTTATTTTCTTCTAGCTGAAGAGTAACTAATGTTACTATTTGGATAATAAAAGTTGTGGAAGAATAATAATTTATGGTAAAAGTCTTTTCTTAGTAGCTCTAGTCAGAAGCCTTGATTTTGTGGAAAAACACACACAGCAGAAGACATGGACAAGAGTAAACAAGTTCAACTCCATATATAGTCCAGTATGAGCTAGCAAGGGAAGAGCCATTTTGGCACAGGTCCAACACAGCCCCCTGGTGAAGTACCAAAGAAAATCACAGCACTACATCTGTTAGGGGCAGGACAAAGTGCTGAAGCCAAAAGCATGCTCCAGAACTTTATCCCCATTCCTAGCCCTCAATCAGTTACTGTCTGGCCATAAAGAAATCTAATTCATGAAGTGCTTTGATATCCAACAGTCACAGAGAGTTGCAGCTATGGATCATCCCAGAAGTCCCACAGTTGGAGTGACTGCAGGCTTGTTGCTGCATTATACAACACACCTGTGCGCACCTCATACCTGCACAGCTGGGCTTCCCACCAGCTCCAGCAGGCATCCAGACCGTGCAATTTGCTTTACTGGGGTACCATGTTCTTGTAAAAGATGAAAGACAACGGCAAATTCCCTTACCTCTGTCCAAAATTTACTCCTCTGGCACTTGGGCCTTCCCTGTCTTCTACAGACAAAGGGATCAATTCCATCTCTCCACTGCACAGTGCTCCAGTGACCATGTGCAGGGCTGCTCATGGGAGGTGATGTTTTCCCACAGCCAGAGAAGGCGCTCCTTGCTTGCACATCCTGCAACCTGAAATGGAGAGCAGCTGAAGGGAAGAGAAAAGGTAGGGAACACTGTTCCCTCTCCCATCTCCAGGTCCATCTCCATAACACATCCCCTGTCCTACCTAATGTAAAATACAGCCCTGGCCATTGGAAAGCTGGCCAGGAATAAAGGAGTAGAAACGCCCTTTGGCCAAGGAACTGCTCCAGCCACTACTGTATTGCATGTAAAAAAGCACTTTTCTCACTCTTTTAATCACGTCTTTCACACTGTGTAAGAATAACAAACAAACAAAAAATTCACTCTGTTTTGGGGAGAAAAGCGATGAGGAGGGAGGGATGTATTTCTGCCTTCACAAGAGTTTCTGGGTCCAATTTTTACATTATTGACAAAACCCCAGTGACAGCAGCCCAGTGACTGAGGACAGGCTAACTGGGTGCTGACTGCACTGATCTGTCTCAGCTTGGTGGTAATTTTGGATTCCCTTTCCTTTACTGTATCACCTCTTACTAAAATTGTATCAGAAGACTAGTTGCTGCACAATTCCACATTGCAGTCCCAGAGCGCCAGAGATTCTACACAAAATATGCAAGAACCAACCTGTCGCAGTCTTGGTCTCGGGAGAGGGACCAGACCAGCGACGGGGGTTCTTGGACAGCCTGCTGGGCTCCTGCCGAG
>JAWWLZ010000139.1:51155894-51173818 GCA_035041345.1 Poliocrania exsul | reverse complement strand
CCTCCTGGACTTTCCACACATCGAAGTCAGTTTCTTTATCTCTTTTCCTTCTCCATTCATAGATGCCATCTCCAACACCAACCTCTCTGTCTCTCTCTATTCTGTATGTTTAATACAAACCTTTCATACTGGGATAAATGTTTGTTTGCTTAGGGACAATAGTCAAAAAAGCATTTATTTCAAGTTTCAGCAAAAATCCAGAAAGAAGTCTCCATATTTCCCTTTTTATTTTTCCTTATTTTAGATTCCACATTCATTCTTCTATATTGTCTATCAGTGTATCAATAGCTATTCAGAAATCTCTAGACCTAAGTCAGGCCATCAAAATTTTCAGACAATGTCACAAGGAAAATGCTAATAGAAACGGATTTATCATTTCCAGCAGTGCTGTGTGGTATTGGTTTCTCCTGTGTATGACTAAGTGCCCTGAAATACTTAACACAATCTTAATAATTAAGTAACATGGACTCAGAAGCTTTGTTATATGACAGAAATAACTGCAAGCTTCCTTCAGCTATTTAGAAGAATTAATACAAGGATATAACTTTTATTCCTCCTATTTTTACCTGTCTGCAAAACAAAATCTTTGTTCTTTTAAATATTTTGTATGGAGAGATGCCATGCAGGAAGAATAATATATTGGAAGCTAGCAATATCTGTTAGTATGCAATGGTATCAGGCACAGCCTGAACTCATTTGGGGAGTCTGAACATTCTGTAAGTCAGATAATGAAAATTTTTTGTGCTGTCAATTGAATAAATTATTTTGTTATGTGCAGTTTGTATCTATATCTTTCTGTAAAACTCGTGGGTTTAGAGTACCAAGTCGGTATATTTTGACGGTCTCTTTACTGTTACTAAACTCTTGTTACTAGAACTTGCAATTCTTGTTTGCTATTTTTGGTCACAAAATGCATTACTATCTTCTCTGAAGTCCTTTATGAATCATTACACTTACAGATGGTGCAGTCATAGTATTCTAGCTCTGACAATTTCTAAATATTCTGTATATCTTTCTCAAAATATTGAAGTGTTCGTTTGTATTTATTAAAAATGCTTCACAGAAAAATGTTGTGGTACAGAAATAACCAGTAGATATGTCAGCTATCAGGTGTGACCTTTCAGTGCCGCTTTTTAACCAGTGCACTTATCCTGGCTGTGGGATTCAAAATGGTAACAATATCTGCTAAGGAACCAAAGCACAAATATGTGCTTTCCATCTACAAAATTCAAGAGAGAAGTATAGGTAAATATGTTACAGGTATGGAAACTTGAATGAAAGCATATGACTGGGATACCTTTTTCTAAAAACTCAGAGAGGAAAGTAAACCAAAAATTGGTCTTGATACAACAATCAGAATACCAAATGATCACAGAGAAATGGATTTAGGTATAAGGATCCATTTGAAGTAATCTTATTCCTACAGATTAAGTTAGATGCAGTGTAAATGTTGCTTTTACTGCTGACTTGAGTTTTTGAGGTTTACAGAATTCTTCCCACTGGCAGAAATTGTTTCTTGGTTTATCTCAGAAACACATACATTGAAAATTCTGAAGCATTATAATTAATAAATAAAAAATCAATTTGACAATATTTTGTTTCTCTCCACAATTTCTACCCCAACACAAAAATAGGAAATTGAATATCGTTTTCTCTTTCAAGGAAGAGTACATTGTGGGGTAAGTAAAAAAAAAAAAAAAAAAAAAAAAAAAAAAAAAAAAAAAAAAAAAAAAACCAAACCCAAACCCTTAAGAACATACTAAAGCTTTCTTTGCTTCATAAGGTTAAGTTCCAGATGGTAGGGGAAAAAAAGCATTAGCAGTAGGAAAAATATATGGAACATTTATTATTTACTAGCCAGAATTTAGCAGTAACTGGAATTTCTGAAAATACTTTGCATTTGCAAGAACATGCATGCCAAAGAAATTAGAGCACTCCCCACTCTCTGCAATCCTTCCTCACCAGATACACATGTAATTTGAGTTATAATAGTCATTTCCTAATTATTCTGTAACTCTGTTTCTATTTAGAGCACTCTGAGAGGCTTTGCTCTTGCTATGAAAAACATATCCAAGCCATCTCATCATATTTACTGAGAGGCACTGCTGCCAAGAACTAGGCACATAAAGCTCTCTCCTATACAGTCAAGAACATTTTTGGGACTCATATCTCAGCCTGCCTGAGGCTATTGAAAAAGGAAACGAGAAAACACAACAGTAGCCAAAGATAAGAAATCAAGTGAGTTGAGACGATGATAGCTAAGTGATTACTGCTCAGGAAGTCTATGGATAATATGCTAAATCTTATAGCTTTAGACTGAAAAAAAATTTAAACAGCTAAACAGTTTCTGAGAAGATGGTGATTCAGTCCTGAAGTACTTCCCACAAAGAGTAGTCTAAAGCATAGAGAGGTACATTTGTGAAGCCAAGACATATCAACATTTGAGCAAATGAAAGAGACTCAGGTGAATAGACTGGGCATTGTTTCCCTGGGTTGTAATGTTTCTGAGTAAGTACTGGGGTTTGTTAGGTTTTTTTAATATACTGTTTTGAATTAGCCACCTGTCCCAGAAACCTACAGAAAATATTCTGCCAGCTATCTGTTTCCAGGCTTCAGCACAGGAGCAAGTCAGGGGTCCCCAAACATTCAAGTGCAGGATGATAGAGGGTTTAGGTCTAATCCTGCAGTTTGCAGATGGGGTGAAAGGCTGCTTATTTACACAGAATATTTGCAAAAGATAAAGGTCAAAGATTAAGCCAAAGATAAAGGTCATCGCTCTGCGCTACATAATTAGGAATCTTGAAGGTATGGCACAGACCGAAGGTAGAGGCTGATGTAGCTAATGTAGTAGTTTGTAATTACCAGGACAAGCAGTAGAAACAGAAAAATCAGCAAGGGAATCTGCAATGCATGTGTTTTTCAGTAACACCAGTTATTATGCATAAATGTATATAAATGCAAGGAATAAGCTCAAAGAGCAAAAAGACAGATACATGCTAACAAGATGTGGGGTGAGGGAAAAGAGTGATGGAGGAAAAAAATGAAACATGAAATCAGAAAGCCTAAAAAAAAGGAGAAGTAGACTAAAATAATACATAGCTATATATTTACACACATACACTGCATGCATAAAGTGATAAGCAAAAACTCTACAGGAAATGAAAGGAAGTTTGCACACAGTTCAAGATCACTCATGAAAGGTTTTCAAGTAGATGTCAAAGATGGAGAAAGCATGGCAAATCCCTAGAGGGTTTGTAGGGTGACATAAGAGAGCAAAACAGACTTCTCTTCTCCATATTATTTTTTATTATTGTAGAAAAAAATGAAAAAGAAATGCAGAAGTTGAGAGTGAAAAGAGAAAAACATGAACAATGAGAAGAAATTAAAAATTATTGGAAATAGGTTTCAAGAGTAGAAATAGACAAATAGAAAAGGCAATATGAATACAAATACAGTAGTGTGCTAATCTAATGTTAGTAAAAATATGGAAAAGGAAGAAGAAATCTTCTAAAGTGTATGTATATACTTACATACACATATATCCTAATATTTATACAATCACTTTGAAATAGAAACATTGCTTATTTGATATATTTGAAAAAAAACCTCCACCAAACAATAAAAATAAGTGTTTCTAAGTATGGAGTCACGTTTACTGTTAGGTATTACTTAGGATAATTGAGAAACCACAGAAGTCCAAGTAGTCTGATAAAAATTCATTTGAAAAGAAAACAAAATAAAAAATAGTTTGACTTGAGATTAGTGCTTTCTGCAACAAGGTTTTGCTTGCAGATACATATGAATTTAACAAAACTGTAATAATTCACAAGACTGGTCCTGGATTTAGCAGTGCAAGAATATATGCAATAATTACTGGGATTTTTCTGGCCAGAAATAGATGCACACTACGCTGCTACAATCAACTTATACTACTTCTATAGTCAACAGATAAAAAGAATAATTATGGTAAGGTACTAACCTCTTCCTAAAATCAACAAATGAAATAGATTACACGAATCATGCCACAGAAGTAAAAATACCTTTAAAAGAGTGATGATTGCACAGGTCTGCATTACAAACATCTAAATTCAAACAAAGATAAAGACGTGCATGACTGTTTCTTTGCACCTTCAGGAAGTCCCATAGACTATCACCTACATTAAGTAGTTTAATTATTTTATTTTTAGCTAATATTCCATGAAATATGGCTAACTCCTATCTCATTCCCTCTATAGCCAAAATGTACTCAAAAAAAAAAAAAAAGGCACTCTTGCCTGTTATTTTCCTCTGGCTTCTTTTTATATTAAAGTCCTTTCTCACTTTTCATCCCTCCTATTATTTTCCCATCCAACTGAGATTTGTTTTACAAACTATTTGACTTCATACTTCATCTACATCATTAATTCCCTACAGTAGAGCTAAAAGCCTAGGCAGAGATAAATACGTGAGTATAATACACCTCTGTTGTTTTGACAGAAAAAAAAGATTTAATTTGCATATATGACTATATGTGAGTGGATTAAAATAAGTTATTTTGGTAGTTTATCAATTTCAGTTTCCAAAAATACACACTTTAAAATGAAAGCAGTAATTTCCAAGTCCTAATTTCAGGCTTCAAAAATGGCCAGAATATGTTCCCCTCCCTAACAAACAATCCAGCATTTTGGGGGCTCTTAGACAAAGTATTCAGAAAGTGCATTTAAATTACAACTTAAATTACAGAAACATGGGTTGCAGGAATCTTGATAACTTATTGTTATGATACGATACGGTTCTTAACAGATCAGAAGCATGAGTAATGCAATGAGGAGACACTGAGGCAATTCGGGGAACTGAGGTTACTGAGCTGCCACCATCTGCCCATTATCATTGTCCCTCATGTCTTATGCTTTCTATTGCCATACAAGCAGGTGGCATCAGTGCCTCTACCCACACTGAGATAGGAGTCCATCCAGAGAACAGCTGGCTTTCACAATTCCACAATTCACTTCTTAGTTTTATTTTATAATTTTGCTTTCTTCTCTCTCAGCAGCTTCCCTGTTCTCAGGTGCTTTTACATCTAGTTTTAGAAAACTGCTAAAAATCTATATATTGCATAAGAATTTCCCTGTTTAAAAAACAGCACAAAAATGAAAGCAAAAAAAAATGACTTTATAAAGAAATGGTTTTTTATTCAGAAAAGGCAAGGGATGTACAGCAAAACATAGGTAAAAACGTGCAGAGGGTAGGGAGGAAGATGCAGGAGCAAAAATGTTTGCTGCGAACAAAAAGTCTCCAGAACAGTTTGCTATAAAGTAAAATATCATTTAAAGACCTTCTGTTTCCATATGCGATAATTTCCCCAGGTACTCTAGCAAGCTTAGATTATGTTTCTTATTATGTAAAACTGTCCTTCACTCTCTTTCTCGAATTTCAAGTTTTAATACATAAAGACACATTGAATTGCCATTGTAGGTCACCCAAGAGCCCTTCAACTCATTTGTTTAGTATCACTTTTTCATTTTACGCAGCTCACAGAGAAGGCAACATACAGGCTACAGAAGTATTTTACTTTTATCTGCATTTAAGTCTTACAAGGATTCATATTTTTTCAGGGCTGTACATGTATTTTGGGGGAGTCACCATTTACCAACTCTTCATAAAGAAATGTACAATTGAAAATAACTTTTTCCCCTCTAACTTTGAAGGCTGATTTCTTTTACTTTATTTTCTTCATTTTCAGCACTTCCCCTTGGTCCCAGTCAAGCTGGGCTAAGCATATTTCCAGCAGTCTTTTGGCTTTGGAGACTATTTTTTGACAGATGTGAGCATCCTTTGACCTTTTAGCTTTAGAATGCCTCATGATGAATGATTCAAACATCCTTTTCTAGCTTTCCTTATACAAATATATCAAAGTTCCTATTTGATGGCCAGAGTTTTATCTAAAATGAAAATAAGCCACTTATTCTATTTATTGCTATTTCAAACTTGCTACACTATTCTTTAGGGGGGAAAAAAAGAAAAGATCAACTGTGACCCTGTTGCCAGTAGCTACCTATCCACAATAGACCTGTACAGCTCTAGCTGTTCCTGACAAAGAGTTTCTAGATGCTTTTACTAAAAAAAAAAAAAGAAAAAAAGAAAAAAAAGGGCAAGCACACTTTAGGAAGAGGATTCTGCTCTGTTTTACACCAGAGGCAGAATTACCATAATACATTATACAGGAAGATGAGGGCGTATGGGTCCCTGAGACCCATAAGACAAGCAGAACTGAGTCTCTTTTACCTATTTGTAGGCACATGTAGAAGGCTTCATTTAGGTCAGATAGCAGTTTCTTGAAGAGGCAACAAGTCTACTTCAATGATTCTTTTGTGGCGTTCTGTGGAGGATCATAGTCATAGTTAGTAAAAATCCCTGGCCTTCCTGGAGTGTATTTAGAACTTGTTTTAGACTGAACTTTGCACAGTTTTGTTCAAAGAAGCAACAGATTCAAGGCAACACAAAGTGACAGAATTGACTGTCCTTATTTTTGCACACTACCTCAAAGGAAACTGTACATTGGCCAAAGTGTTGGATTTTTTTCCCCTCAATCAAAAGAAGTGTTCCTTTAAACTAGTCCCAGAAGAGAATAATTTAGCCCTCTCACAGAGTGCTTCAACTTGTAGTTCACAGATGATCCTCTGTTTCCAGAACCAGCCTTCTGTGGCCTGTGCACCAGACAAATACTGAAATAGTGACAATGCTCATCCTATTTCTTCACAGGCTACTGGAAATCAGTTTGATTCCTTACCAAGACTTGGAAAAACAAGAATTATCCTAAATCATCTTTCATTAATGTTATCCCCGAAGGAGTATTAAAGTGGTACAAAATTTGTGGACTGCAAAATCATCAGCAAAGATGGAGAAAACACTGAGGCTTCTGTCTCTCCTTTTTTTGCTTTCGCGTAACACATGAAAGGAGAGGTGGGATAAAGGGAAGTGCGGGTATACAGCATGTCATTTTAGAATCTTGCATCTTCTGTAACATTTTATCTAGTTTTTTTAGTGCCTCCTCTCAGGCAGTTGTACAGAGCAATTAGGTGTCCCTTGAGCCACCTTTTCTCCAGGCTAAACAAGCCCAGTTCCCTCAGCTGCTCCTCATAAGACTTGTGCTCCAGACCTTTCACCAGCTCTGTTGCTCTTCTCTGGGCACACTCCAGCACCTCAGTGTCTTTCTTGCAATGAGGGGCCCAAAGCAAATTCTGCTAATGATCAAAATATACTGTGTACCTTGGGACTAGTGTGCAAAGCCAAAGTTGTTGCACCAATATAGTCTTATATGAATAACAATAATAAATAATAATAAAGCATATCCACAGTAGAAATACCAGTAGAACTCGGTGTAAGCTGGTTCATGGTGAGAAATACCAGACAGGTAACTTGAAATTGCCTGAAGAAAAAATAGTGTAAGAGTTTTAGAAACATTATCAGCAGGAAGCTCCCCTATGGAGGAAGCTTTTATAGTGGGCTGAGGAAAGTCTTTCTTATTCACATTCTTTCAACTTACAGACAAGATTCTCCAAATAGCAATGAAAGGAAAGCTGCTTTCTCTATTCAGTTTCTTTGTCCCACTTCAGATACAAGAAAGACAGATATATCTATCCAGTGTCTAGTGCTACATTCCCTTTTGCATTCCATTTTCTTCCAGTTTTTCTTTAACATCTTACAGCCTTTTGGCTATCATTTCTTTTATTAAGCAAAGAATCTGCAGGATGTGATCTTTAGGCAATCATGAATGATCTGGGAAAGACAATGAACAATATTTTTAAAAACATTCTAAATAATAAAATGTATTTTAAAATTGGAACTAGAAAGAACTGCAATAGTATCTGGCAATCCTGAGTACCTACATAAGAAATGGGACAGAAAATTTCATATCAAGGGAAAGAAATACGTCTAACCACCCCTGTTATTATCTCTCAAAGCAAATATTGGTGATAATTCTCTGAAAGCATTGGTTCCAAGTCGAGCAATAAGTAATAAATACATTTCTAATAAATTAACTATTTACATATGGGAAGGTATGCTAAGAATTGTTCTCATACATCTTTTGTTTTCCTACACATGTGTTATCAATCACTGCCAGAGACAAGACAACTTCTATTTATGTTCTGGTCTGGTCTAGTTCTCAGACGAAGATGCAAACTCATGCATTTATCCTATTTATGTCCCTGTTGAGCCCACATAATTTAACAAGAAATTGCAGAAAAATAGTGGAAATCTAGGAAATCAAACAATTATGATAATTAAATCCATAGAAAAATTCCATCTTGTGTTGAAAAAAAAAAAAAAAAAAAAAGAAAAAATATGAAAGATCCCTGCCTCTCATAACCTTTATATTAGAAAGTGTACTGAAGCCTCAGCTGTATAATGATTATTGACATTCTTCCATTGGCAATATTAAAAAAGAGTCAATTTTAGAGTCCTGGCTAGAACTACCATTTTGTTCCTTTGGTGCTTTCAATCTATTTTAAGTTTAGTAAATGATGTGTAACAGAAAGGACTCCACAAAATGTGTCAGGAATTTGATTTTAATTGTTTTCTGTCATTTAGAAATTGAAATAATTAAAAGCTTGAATCTCATATTTAGAACCAAAGCTCCCTTACTGTTTAATTAAATTGCTGTTCTTTTTACCTCTGCATTTATGGATTGCTATTTTTCTACAGCACATTCCTTCATGTAACACCTCTTTCTCTCTTACTTTCCTACTACAGTAGAAATTCTTACATGTACAGTACTTATGTTTCACTTGACATATGAAAGTCAAGAGAATAATCAAGCATACAATAAGTATGATGGATCTTTTTAGGTCCTGACTTTTAGCTGGTTTAAATTAATAGAGTTCTGTAGCAGTTCATATAACCATAATTTTTGAAATTACTTACTAGATTTCATAAATATTTTCTTAAACATCAAAAATATTCCACGGTCTAAAAAGAAAGGCTAAAATTCTAGTCTCCTAACAGAATTACACTTGTCAAGTCTCATCAGACTCTTGCAGAAGTGCTCAAAGCACAATTCCAACAAGCAGAGCAGGATATTTCTTACAGATGATGGGCCATACTGAATGTTTCAGTCAGTTTTCTTGCTTCCTTGCAAGTATATGTTTTTCTTCCACTATATCCCTGATTAAATCTCTGTGAAGGTCACCTTCAAAATTAGAATATGCGAAAACTGAAGGGGGATCTTCTACAGAGGACTGCAGCATCCCCTGAATGTTGGTTTTGATGTGAATGGGTTCTATCTGACCATAATTTTTTCCACATTTATTTAATTAAAACATGTAAGTTAGAATACACAATTTAGAATCTGTGATTCTGAGTGCTTAAGGAAATTAAACTGTGGTCCAATGACCAAAACCCCAAGAATAAAAATTAGTAATCAGATGAAAGGCATTTAAACTCTGGCAATCACATCAAATTGGGTGTCTGAAAGTATTCCAAATTTCTCAAATACAGTTGTGAGAATGGAGGGGGAAACAGATTATCATATTATTCATAAACCTCAGAGTTCACTCTGATTTAAAGAAGCAATTTTCTCCTGAGCACTAGTAATTTTTTAGGAAGTGCTATTAAATAATTACTCAAGGATATTTTAGGAAAATAGACAGAAGTAACTTAGGTGTTTGTTGCTTTCCTTTTTTTTTTTTTAATGAAGCTAGAATATTTGTAAGGAAGCATGATCTAAGAGTTCTAAATGCTATGTAAAATAAGTCAAGTCAACTACTCTGAATACTGCTTTGCACCAATTTCCACAGAAGAAAATGAGATTCAGTGACTTTTCAATACATACGAAAGTAATGGGGAAAGAATTACAATTATTCATTAAATATTGCCATACTAGGGAAACCTGAGTTGAATCATGATCAGCAAAGAAGATGGATCTACATGCTTGATTCTTCAACAGAGAACTTGCAGGTCTTCCATCAGCATATGAAAATAAGTGCAGAATCAAACTAATGCACTGTACAATCTGTGAGCAAGAAAAGCTCTCAACTTTGAACTGTATTTTCAAGAACTTTGAATGCAAAGAATCATTCTCTGTGTGTCACACAGGTAAAAATACTCTTCATTGCAAGCCAGGACAAAGAAAAAGTTGTTTAATAACACAAACTTCCAGAACTGTTCAGCATGCAAGTTACACCCAAAACACTAGTATCTCTCTATACTTATCTGAGAAAAAAGTCAGATTGTAAATCCTAGTTACAAGATGATACTACACTTCACATAAGAGGTATTGAATGATTCTGCCAATGTATAATCAGCATAGCTGGGCTATAAATATAGCAAAAATGTAAGGTTATATCTAGGCAATATAAAGTCTATCTAGGTTTCACTCCTATGATTCAAAAGTCAGTCAGGTAAGTTTACTATGTTTATTTACAAACACATTGTTGATTTCATCAATTTTAGTTTTAGCTCACCACTGCCTGGTGCAGGAGTACCAATGTAAACAAATTAAAGCAAAAGCTATCTGCCGAGGGGCAGCAAAGAGGTAAGCAGATTGTCCACTACACAGAACATTTTCGTCTACTTCAGAGACATGAAAATATGCAACAGTACATGCTTGAAGGAAATCAAAGAATGATGAAGTTAACACAAAAATCTGTGAGCTTCCTAAGGTTTTACCTGTTAGAAGGTAAAGGTGGATTTTGTTCAGAAAGCTTATTTAAATATGCCATAAGTGAACAGAACATCTCTTGATGTCCCCAACGTTCCATTTCTGTAAAATTTTCAGAACTGTACCATCACATTTACTGTAAGCTGATTTCTCAGAGACAGGCTCTACCTGCTTCTTGTCAGAAGGGTGGAAGACATGCAAAAACTGACTGTGACACTATTGCTTTCCCACCACCACAGGTCTTCCAGCTTTCCATAGGACTTAATAGGTCATCCATCTAATTTTTTAAAATACGTTGTTGCTATTCTTTCTATTGCTTTTAAACAATCAAAACAACATAATATACATTTGTTTCCCTCTATATTAAAAGAAAATAGAATGTATCTAGAAGTCAACATCTCAACTAATTAGATGAGCTATTCCTTCACAAAACAGTGTGGTGAATACTCTCTTCCCCTTTTGGTCCACCAAGAAGCTCCAAAGCTACCAGGGACAACATGAAGTGATGCATTTCCATCAGGACTGAGAGGATCTGTGTACAGAGGTGATTACTTCTGCTGTTTGAGATGCTGTGTTTCCCTCACTCACTACAGGTCAGAGAAGTCACCATGGCTGGCAAGAATCAAGAAGAGAACAGAAGTAACAGTTTGCTGCTCTGTCATGAGGTTCCCACATCTACAGTTGACTCAAGATAAAGCTGAAGATCTCTGAATTTAACACATTGCTGCTGCTCTTGTTACTTGTTTTTCACTTCTTCACTACAATGAGCAAATAGTTAAAGGGGGAGCTACCTTATTTGATTCATAGAGCCAGAGATGAGTTAATTTTTTTCTATGTTTCTTTACAAAACACAGTAGTAGTCAAAAGTTCACAATCAGGGGAGGGAGGGAAGAGTGGAGAGAGGAGAGGAGAAAGGGGAGAGGGGAGAGAGTACAGAACGCATGTGTATTGGGTCTGTCCAAGATGGAGTTCATTTCCCCATAACAACCCTCACAGTGCTGTTCTTTGCATTGGTATCTAGAAAGGTGTTGATAATACACCAGTGTTTTAGCTACTGAAGAGCACAGCATCAGCACTGTAAAATTCCTTCTCCGAGTGAGAGCAAGATCCTGGGAGGGGACACAAGTAGGCCGTCTGACCCAAACTAACTAAAGCAATATTCCATACCATATGACGTCACTCAGATATAAAAGCTAAGGAAAGAGTACTGATACTGGGGCTGGGTGGGCACTTGTGTCCAGCCAAGGTCAACCCACCACAGCACCATAGCACCAGATTCTGAGCTCATTTCTGAATACAGTCTAATCAGGTAAAATCAACTTTGTACCTCATAGCTAATGAGCTAGTCAGTACTTGTTAACTAAGGTACGATATCAGGGAATTCAGTGCAAGTGGACTTACGCTGTTTTCTACCCAGTTACCTCCAACAGCTCTGTGACATCCTGTATGGAGCCTCTGACAGAACAACCGCAGCTGCAAACTCACTGGGGTGTAGTATCTCCATGTGTCTTAGAGCAAATGATTTCTTTTTCCATGAAAGCAGAGAGCCTGATGCAATGATGTTATTCAAAACACAAATTTAACGCAGATAAAGTAGTCTGATATCCCTGAACACCATATCTAAGCTTACTGACGTGTCTTGATTTCATTTTGGTTTCCCAGCCCCAAGCTGCCCCTCCTTCTCCCTCCATTCCTCAAAGCAGGGAAAAGGAAAAAGGGAAAAAAAAATGAAAGAAACTGAGTTAAGTCAGGATATTTATATGTATATTTCTAAATGTTTACAATTATATGTATACAATCTGTACCCACAACAGGAAAAGGGAAAAGGAAAGGAAAAGGGAAGGGGGAAACAGGGACAACAAAGAGACAAAACAGTAGCAATAGGCACCAAACATCCCCACCCACCCCCCAAGTAAACCAGTACAATACAATCCTACCAACCACTCTCAGACCCCACTCTCTGACACCCTCTCACTCACGTCTTCTCTCTGATATTCTGCGTGGCTCCGATAAGGGGCCGAGAGCAGAAAAAACTCCTTGCTCCCAACCCTAGCCAGAAACAGAACAAACTGCTTCCTATCTCCCTGTCTCATATCCTCCCTTGTCCCATGGGAGGAGAAAAAAAAAAACAAAACGGGTGAGGAATACCTGACAAGCCCCTTCCTAGTTACATCTTGTTACCAGGGAAGGCCTGGATCAAACCATCACACTGATGTCTTCCTCTCCACTTCTTCAATTTGTCTCATGGGTTTGAATGCTTAACTCTGTCTCTGCAAAAAAGTGGCTAAGTAAAACTAGCTACATTAAGGTGCCCAGTCAAAGAAAGTACCAGAAGTAAAATACAAGCTCTTTGAATGTAGAAAAAGAGGTTATAGAAGCACAGAATGGTTTAGCTGGAGGGGACCTGTAAAGATCAACTAGTCCCATCCCCCTGCCATGGGCAGGGACACTTTCTGCTAGACCAGGTTACTTAGAGCTACATCCAGCCTGGCCTTGAACACTTCCAAGAATGGGGAATTCATAGCTTCTCTAGGCAACCTGTTGCAGTATCTCACCACCATCTTTATAAAGAATTATTTCCTTATAGTCAATCTAAATCTCTCCTCTTCTACTTTACAACTCCTGACTTTGACACGTCACTCCAGGCCCTGGTAAAAAGTCTTGGTCCATCATTCTTGTAAGCACCATTTAATGATTAAAAAGGATGCAATAAGATCTCTTCTTTAGGCCAGACTCCATCTCTCTCAGCTGTTGTTCATAGGAGGGGTGTTCCAGCATCTGATCATTTTCATGGCCCTCCTCTGGACCCTCTCTAACAGGGTCATGTCTTTCTTGTACTGGTGGGCCAAGAGCTGGACACATTTCTCCAGGTGAGGTCTCACAAGAGTAGAGGGTCAGAATCACCTCCCTTGACCTGCTGGTCACACTCAGTGCAGCTCAGGGTGCAGTTGGCTTTCTGGGTTGCAAGCACTCATTGTCGGGTCATGCCCAGTTTTTCAAGCAGCGATATTCCCCAAGTCCTCCACAAGGCTGCTATCATTCCATTTATCTTCCAGTCTCTATTTATATTGGGGATTGCATTGACCCAGGTACAGGACCTTGCATGTGGCCTTGTTAAACTTTGTGAACTTTTCACATTAGCCCACTTCTCCAGCCTGCACACTTCCCTCTGGATGTCATCCCTGCACTCCAGCATATCAACTGCTCTGCTTAGCTTAGGGTTGGGTTGTGTGTTCATGTTCTGCAAGACATATAAGGTACACTAAACATTGCTTTTGTACCTGCATAGTTCCAAATTGGTCTGGCTGTGTCTTCAGCAGGTGCAAGCAGGCTATTTTATAAGCTTACAGGTACAGATGCAATTACGAGGACTGCAGACTAAGCCTATGCATCAGACCTTGGAAGCAGTTATGCATGCATTGTCAACCTTAATTTAATGTCCTGGGGGAATAAGAGAAGGCTGATTGCTCTCCTGTATGAACAGCACCGGTAGCTCATTAAGGGAGCTGCACTGCCTGCTTTGTCACTCTGCTCACAGTGCCTTAGGCAATAGTGACAAGAATAAAACTTTAGAAAAACAAACAATTCACAAAACCTGCCAAAACCTGTTATTGTGACTAGTGCAGGTCTGTACCCATCACTATCAGCTATAAGAGCTCACAAAGGCCAGTAAGCTGGCATTTATCTCAGCCTGGTGGGCAGTCAAGTGCATCAAAATCTTTCTGATGCCTTACAATGCAGATGACCCTGACAGGAGAAAAACAGAAATTGAATAACCAGTAGTAAAGGAAATAGAACAAAACTAGATGTAAATCAGAGGTTGAAATTGAACAGATTTTCCTGGAATCTTAATTCTTATGTTTCCCACACAGACACATTTATTATAGTTGAACTGGGGGAAAAATCCATGAGACCACAGTGGTAGCAGCTGCTGTTAAGCTACTGCACCAAGTCTATAATCATAATCCATCAAGTAATATAAAGTAATTTATTGTACACTCAGTGCTTACTGTTGCTACTTTTACTTCTAGAAATAGCTTTGGCTCATTTGGGCAATATATTCTACTTTTGATTAAAATAACTGCTTGGGACTTGATTGATGTGAGAGTTCGAACAGATAGCAATTGCCAACCTGGGTTGCTCATCAAAAGCTGGCATTCAGAAAAAAGTTCATTCATTGGAATGAAAAGCTTTTTGCTCTGTGAAGGGCTGTGATACATAACACTGTGACTAGCTATGACCATCATTCTATACTGCAAAGACCCAAAGATAATGTGTTAAGATAGAAGAATTTTAATTACACCAAACTCAGCTATAAGGTATCTGTTTCTTATATATTCATCCAGAATATATGGAAAGAGCAAGTACTGTAAACAGTGACAAAACTGTCATAATAAAACTTCCTCAGTACTTTGAAGGCCACCATTTTGTAAATTATGGCTGCTCAGAAGCAGGCCACTCCCTGACACTAATTATTTCATGGTATTGTTCACTGATACACTTGCAAGATTATAAAACCTTCTAATCAATTTAGTAATCTATAGGATTAATTTGTCTCTTGCCCCGTGAACTGCTTTTGTAGAAATATTAGCAGAAATAATAGCCAGTGAGGGAAGCCTTCTGCTCTCATATTAAAAACTCAGGTTATAGGGCAGCAGCTGAGGCAAAATAGTACAGCTACATGTAATTTCATAATAATTATAGAGCATAATTACAACACTGTTATTGCACTGTTCTATAAATTTCCACATAGCTTAATGCCATTGCAGAATACATTACCATCTCTTTAGGCATGGTCATGGAAGTAACTTTACTCATTTATGTATCTTAAAGGGAGCAGTTCAGAACTTAAATATATGCAAGCTTTTGCAGAATTAAGACTCGAGCCTCATTGTATACTTAAAATTAACTTGGAAAAGAACCTTTATCTGGATCTTAGGGCATAACAATACATCTGTCAATTACAAGCAGACTGTCCTTTCAAAACGTGTAAGTAAATAAATTACAAACTGAAAGAGAAAACAAGTAAACTTCTAAAGATACTTCATTTTACTTCTATGTGTTGTGATCTGAGGGTGTTTATGTTACATATATATAATTTGTTACAATAAGACCACATTACAAATATACTGCAACTTAATTAAGGAAAGAATTTAATTCAAATTTCACTACCATTTACACACACACAAAAAAATGCAGCCTATGAAGAAAATAATCTGAGTTATGGGGTCAATTGCTGGATTTTAGTTTGTTTGTTTTGATTGGAATTACATGATATTTAAAATCCCTTCCAATCCAAATTATTTTAGGATTCTAAGATTATTTTTTAAGAATGGTGACAAGAGTATTTCCTGTACAATACTCTGACCTCTGTTACCTGTAGTGAAACCCGTTAACTGCATTAGTTAGGATATGAACTTCCAAAGGTTCAAATAAGATGAGAGCATTGATTTCTAATTTTTCCACTAAATGTTCACTGAAAAAGGCATTAACCATGTTTAAAGAAATAAATGGTAGAGCAAGTTCTTCAGTGTCAGGAAGGTAAAACATACTTTCCTGTAAGAGGAACCTCAGCAAGAAGCAATTGCAAATTACTGAAAAATACTTACAAATGAAGCTCAATGTCATGTTGCTTTTCTTACAATACCTGCAAATACAGCCAATGGAAACAGGTACAGCTTAGCCTACCTCAAAGACAGCACTTGATTTGGAGCCTATTAACAAAAAAGTAAGAAAAGTAATAAGGAACCACTGCTTGGCTTACTGCCATACATGTCAGTGATTGTTCAGAAACCATCAGCAGCAAGAAAAAGAATTCCATAGCCAATTCACCACAAGGAAGAAATACAAGAGAACAGAACACATTTTTAAAGATTTGCTCAGCCAGCATCATGTTTTAATTAAAGTAAAAAAGAAAGACCATAGCAACATGCAGCATTCCCTAGTTACTGCACAGCTCAGAGGAATTACTGAATGTGCAAATCAATATCTGTCTGCCTTCACAGAACAATGCAGGTGGTTTGACAGAGAGTTAAAGTGCTTTCAGTAATGAGAGCAGCAGAGCCACTGACACTTTAATTTAAGCTAATTCAGGGCTTCTGACCAGAAACTTTGCAGCAATAAACCAAAGTAAAAAATACTGTTCATCTCTCTTTTCAATAAGGATTATGTGCAAAATTTTCCTTTTCAGCCTTATCACATCTCAACTTCCCCAACAAAAACTGGGAGCAGAACTAAATTAATAATGATACAAGCTTTAATTTTCCATACTTGTCTCTGGAAACCTGACATATTCAAGATGAATTGGATTACTGAGTAAATGCTATTCATATGCTATGACCCCAGCACATCCATGGATCCTACTGATCAAGTATCTCTGTGTCCTGTGGACTAACAACAGATTCAATGACATTCCAGATCAGCTGGATTCATTGTTCAGTCACACTATACATGTTTAGTGCTCTGTTGCAGGGGTAGTTGTTTCAGACAAATGCATCATGTTAAGTCACATTAAGAGGTACAGATAGGAAACAAAATCTCCCTGTAAAAGTAGGCAAATCTCTTGCTAAATTGGCTTCTTTTATGCTCCTTGTGGGTCCCTTCTGACTCAAAACATTCTGTGAGAATTAAAGTCTGTCAAATCTGCCCAAGCCATGAACTCAGAGCTTGTTCATGAGTCCCTGAGAACTTAAACTCTATTTCTGATTTAATCTACACCTATATGTTTTTAAGTTATTATGGTAAATTGGATATAGCCTCCTAAACCACACTGTTGAAAAAAAACAAAGCAAGCTAGGAAAACACTGCTCCAAATATGGAAAATAATCCCTCTTATTCACAACTGGTAATAGTAGGAGCAAGGTGAACTGATTGATAAGTGATTTTTTTTTAATTTAAAGTTAGGAAATATAGCACAAGTCCTAGCAAGACAGAGATTAAATATTTCAATAAAATGTACAAGTGGGACTGTCTAGGAGTGAGATTAGGAAAAACACACTACATCTCCAGCAGCCATAATGACTATTCAAGTTGTCTGTTGAGTACTGTCGAGATCTTCCAGCCTTAAACATCAGTGACATTGGAAGGGTACAGGACACATCCACAGAAAGACTTGTAGAAAGACCTATACCCTTTCTGCCCAGTCCTTGAGTCCACCAAGTACAAGTCAGTCCTCATATAGAAACTGCATAACCACATGTGCTGGTTTTAAGGTAAACCAGCAGGAGAAATGAACTCAACACAAGAGAGATTATAAGTCAGAGCTACAATTTAATAATAATAATAC